>CM053786.1:79131235-79496969 GCA_028749045.1 Cupressus sempervirens | reverse complement strand
TTGGTTTTAGTGTGCACACATTCTTGATGCCTAAATTTTAATACAGAGGAAAGGAGAGAGACAATGAGGCTAGAGAATGAGAGAGATTAGAAGATGGGGAGAGAGTACGAGGGATGGAGGGAGGGAGGGAGGGAGAGAGAGAGAGAGAGAGAGAGAGAGAGAGTAGGGGTCAAAGAAGGTGGGATGGGGAGAGAGGGATAGAGAGAAAGAAAGAGAGAGTAGGGGATGGGAGTGTGTTTGTGTATTAGAGATAGAGTAGGAGATGGGAGAGAGAGAGAAAGATGGGAATGGCTGTGTGTGTGAGAGAAAGAGTAGGTGATGCAGGAGAGAGAGAGAGAGAGAGAGAGAGAGAGAGAGAGAGAGTAGGGGATGGGGGAGAGAGAGAGTAGGGGATGGGAGAGAAGAGAGGAGTGAAAGAGATTAGGTTGAGAGGGGTAGAGAGAGAGGGATGGGAGTGTCTATGTGAGAGAGTAGGGGATGGGAGAGAGAGTGTTAGAGAGAGTAGGGGGTGGTAGAGAGAGAGTGAGAGTAGGAGATGGGGAGAGAGAGAGAGTGTGTGAGACAAAGAGAGAGAGAGAGAGTAGGGAATGGGAGAGAGAGAGATATAGAGAGAGTAGGGGATGGGAGAGAGAGAGAGAGAGAGAGAGAGAGAGTAGGTAGTGGGAGAGGGAGAGGGAGAGGGAGATTGAGAGAGAGGGGATGGGAGAGAGAGTGAGAGAGTATAGGGGATGAGAGAGAGTATGGGGTGGGAGAGAGAGAGAGTATGGGATGGGAGAGAGAGTAGGGGTGGGAGAATGAGAGAGAGAGTAGGGGATGGGGGGGAGAGAGTATAAGCGGTGAGAGAGTGAGTGGGAGAATGAGAGTGCAAGGGAGAGGAGAGGGGGATAGGAGAGTGTGTGTGAGAGAGAAAGAGTAGCAGATGGGAGAGGGGGGAGAGAGAGAAAGTAGGGGATAGATTAGAGAGAGAGTTTGTGAGTGAGAGAGAGTAGGTAGTGAGAGAGGGAGAGATAGAGAGAGGGAGAGAGCATAGGATGGGAGTGTGTGTGTGCAAGAGAGAAAGAGAGTAAGGGCTGGGAGAGAGAGTGTATAGGGGATGGGAGAGACAGTAGGGTATTGGAGATAGAGAGCGAGAGGAGAGTAGAGAGAGAGTAGATTGTGGGAGAGGGAGTGGGAGAGGGAGAGGGAGATGGAGAGAGAGGGGGAATGGGAGTGTGTGCATGTGAGAGAGAGTAGGGTATGGGAGAGGGGAGAGAGAGAGTAGCCTGAGAGAGAGTAGGGGATGGGAGAGAGAGAGAGTGAGAGAGACTAGGTGGTGGTAGAGGGAGGAGAGAGAGAAGGGAGTGTGTGTAAGAGAGAGAGAGTAAGGGATGGGAGAGGAGAGAGAGAGTAGTGGATGAGAGAGAGAGAGAGAGTAGGTAGTGCGATAGTGAGTGGGAGAGGGAGAGAGAGAGAGGGAGGGGATGAGAGTGTTTTTGTATGAGAAAGGGAGTAGGGGATGGGAGAGAGAGAGAGTAGGGGATGGGAGAGGAGAGAGAGTAGGGGATGGAAGAGAGAGAGTGAGAGAGAGAGTAGGGGTTGGGAGAATGAGGGAGAGTAGTGGATGGGAGAGAGAGTGAATGAGAGAGAGAGGGATGAGAGTTTTTTTCTATAAGGGAGTAGGGGATGGGGGGGAGAGAGAGTGTAGGGGATGGGAGTGAGAGAGTGAGAGAGTAGGTGGTGGGAGAGGGATTGTGAGAGGGAGAGAGGGGGAGATAGAGGGGGATGGTAGTGTGTATAATAGAGAGAGTAGGGGATGGGAGAGAGAGAGTTGAGAGAGAGACAGAGAGTAGGTGGTGGGAGAGAGAGGGGGGATGGGAGTGTGTTTAAGAGAGAGAGAATAGGGGATGGTTGAGAGAGAGAGTAGGGGGTAGGAGAATGAGAGAGAGTAGTGGATGGGGGAGAGAGAGAGAGAGAGAGAGAGAGAAGGGGGGATGAAAGTGTGAGAGAGAGTAGGGGATGGGAGAGGAGGGAGGGAGGGAGGGGGATGGGAGTGTGTGTGTGAAAGAGAGAGAGTAGGGGATGGGAGAGGGGAGAGAGAGAGAGAGAGAGAGAGAGAGAGAGAGAGAGAGAGAGAGAGAGAGAGAGAGAGAGAGTAGGAGATGGGAGATAGGGTGTGTGAGAGAGAGTAGGTAGTGGGAGAGGGAATGGGAGAAGGAGAGAGGGAGAGAGGGAGAGGGGGAGAGATAAAGAGAGAGTAGGGGATGGGAGAGAGGGTGTGGGAAAGATAGTAGGTAGTGGGAGAGGGAGTGGGAGAAGAAGGAAGGGAGGGAGGGGGAGAGAGAGAGAGAGAGAGAGAGAGAGAGAGTAGGGGATGGGGGAGGAGAGAGAGAGTAGGGGATGGGAGAGAGAGTGAGAGAGAGAGTAGGCTATGGGAGAGGGAGTAGGAGAGGGAGAGCAAGGGAGAGAGAGAGAGAGAGTAGGGGATGGGAGAGTGAGAGAGAGAGACAGAGAAAGAGTAGGGGATGGGAGAGATAGATAGTGTGAGAGAGTAGGCAATACAAGAGGGAGTGGGAGAGCGAGAGTGACAGAGAGAGTGAGAGAGTAGGGGATGGGAGAGGAGAGAGAGAGAGAGAGAGAGAGAGAGAGAGAGAGAGAGAGTAGGGGATGGGTGATGGTGGGATAGGGAGAGATTATTTTTCACATATTATGTACACACTATAATGAGCATGCACTTTATAGTGCATACATGCTATAGTGTATACACACTATATGAAAATACCAAAAAATGGTCATAACAATAGTTTGGGTCTCTACTAATCCATATTCTATTTTTTGTCTATTGTGTGTTCTGTTGTCTGACAAAAAACATGGGTTTCATGCTATTGGAAGTTACCAGACACCATATTCAATCATTGGATACACTATTTGGAGGCTTTTTGAACATTCTTTTATTCTATTTGAAGCTAGAAAACACCAAATTCAATCATGGGATACACTATTTAAAAGTTTCTTGAATATTCTTTCTATAGAAAATGTTAGTGTAGTCTTTTTTAAATATTCTTTGTTATTATATAGAGACAAATTTCATTATAATTAGACAAGTTGTTTAATATATAGTGAATTCATTCAAAATTTTATGTTTGAATGAATTATTATTTGGAAATGGTTAGAAATTTGACAAGTTGTTTAATATATATTGTGTATTCATTGAAATAATTATAATTTTTATATGTATTTGAATGATTTGTAATTTATAAATTATACGTAATTCAGATGTTTGAATAATTTGACAAATAGAAATCATCACCATGCCAAGGAAGAAACCAAAAACTCAAACAACAAAAGAGAGGGAGAGAGAGAGATTTGGCAATTAAAAGAGATAAAATGAAACTACTATGTGAACAAAGAAAATTGCAAAGCAATAATAAACAATTGTCTTTCAAAGAGGAACAAGAACCACTGATACAAAGAAAAAAAGAGGAAGAATTGGAAAGACAAAGAGAACAAATGAGACTGTTATGCTTAAGAAGAAAATTGAATTGTGAAGCTAGACCATCTTCCAATGTTGGAGTCATATCATCATCTCATGTTGAAGAGACACTAATTTGTACATCCAATGATGTACACACTCCATCATGTCTTGTTGAAGGCACAAAACCAACATATGAAGTAGGTGATATTCCATCTTTTACATCTTATTGCGAAGACACATCATCTTCGATTCAAGGTATGCAATGCACTCAACCTTATGTTGATGTTCAAAATGTTGAGGGAATGAAAGAGATTATAACACCTTCTAGAATTTTTTTTAGAAGACCAGAATATTTGATTGATATTTATATTAACATTTTGAGATCAATGCCTCACAAGATTAGCAAGCGTACTTGTCAAAGAAAAGTTAATTGTATGTGCAGATTATTCTCTGAAGAATTAAATATAATAGGTCAATGCCAATTATTGTTGAAATGATAAGGAATTTGAAATTTAGGCCTATCATGAAGATTCTTGGGTTAAGAACGATGGACGATTCAAATGGAAAAAGTATTGGAAAGAATCTAATGAGTGCTTATGACAAAGTGGGTTCTAAATCATGCACCAAATATAGTAATATCACAAGATGAGTACTTATGTTGAATATAGTAAGTACCCAAATGAAGAAAGATCAACTCATGAGAAAGACAAAAAAACATTGAAAATCGATAGAGGTACTCTAAGGAGAGCCATGCTAAGGTGTGAGAGATTAGAAGATCCAACAAAAAATGAGTTATGCACATTTAGCAGTAGACTGCCATTAAAGGATAAAGAAATTAGTAAAGATTTGAAATCATTGATCGAAGTTTTTTGGACAAATAACACATGTGTTTCCCTTAATCAAAGAGATGTTGTAAGAAGGAGGATTGGTAGCCAAAATTGTGACCCACATGTGAAACATTTTTTGGACTCAACTCAGACACAATTTTTTGCTAAATTTATTGGTATGTATCCTCAAATTCGAATAAGTAAAATATTTTTTGAGATGGGTAAACCTTTTTATGTGAAGATAAATCACACATGCAAAAATTGCTATTGTAGGATACATATTGAATTTTCTAACCATTTTGATAGTTTTAGGCATATATGTGTGTTTTTGCATTCTAAGATTGTTTTGCAAGATTGTGACATGAATGAGCCACCTAGATCTTTAAGGGAATTCATATCCAACATTTTAAGTGAAATAGAAGATGACCAACAATTTTACAAGACATCATGCTTGGATGGTGCATGGTTATTTTGTGGTTCTTTGCAACTTCTATCAACTTGTGAACATATGGATAGTACACATGTAATTGGAAAGGAAATAGTATATACATATGCTCTAAAAGATGGGAAATGGGGTAAAATATGTGATTTAGTCACTAAAAATATTCTAGTGTATTAGTTCATGAAAAAATTTCATAAAAATATTATTTACGAGTATGCAAGGCATACACATAGAGCTCAATGGCTAGATTTGCAATTCAAGTTATTCAAGGATATATTTCCATTGGATACTATTGTTTTGGTTGTAGAATTCACATAGAACTACATACTACAATCACAAAATGAGGTGCAAGTAAAGTATTATACTTTTCAATAGGTTTCCATATTTGTTCACATAACATTCATGCATTCACCTACAAGTACAGAGGATGATAGGAAGATTTTGAGGGAGTACCATTTTTAAATCAACGATAATCAATTATATTCTATAGAGTTTGTACATGGTTGTTTTCAACTATTTTATGGAGATTTGGCTAACAAAGGCATACCATATCATCAACACATTATTTTATTAGAAATTGTGCATCTCAATTCAAGAATGCATAGATGTTCTATTGGTTGAGCAGGATGCACAGGTTGTCTAGAATTCAATATAGGTGGAATTTCATAAAGACTATTCATGGAAAGGGAGAGCATAATGGTATAGAGGCATGCATCAAAAGAGCCTTAGCTCATGAAGAACTAAAGTATAAAGATGGAGCAATATTGACAAATGCAAAATCCATCATCGAGTGGTGTAATGCTATGATAGGTACTGGTGAGTCTATGGTTCATAGATTTTTTTGGTTGATAGATGATACTAAAATTGCACCATATGAGGATTGTTGCACAGTAACAAGATCAAGTGAGTTGCACTCTTTTAGAAGCTATGATACAAGTTCATGGAGTATCCACACATAAAAAATGGCATGTTATTGTCCATCATGTGTAGAGGATAATTGGGATGAGTATGAGTTGACTAAATAGGTGGACAAATGGGATATACAGGTTTTGAAACCAACTGACACCTATTGTTCCCCACAAGCACTGAAAATGGTAGAGATAGATTTATCTATTGACTTTGACTACTTGCTGATCTAGTACAACCTGGTTATATATATATATATATATATATATATATATATATATATATATACATATATATAGACATATATATATGTGTGTGTGTGTGTGTGTGTGTGTGTGTGTGTGTGTGTGTGTATACACACACACACACACACACACACACACACACATATATATATAATTTCAATATGTAACTTTATAACTTTTACCTAAGTATTTTCTAAATTAATGAACACATATTGTACATTTATCACTACAAGCCATGTTTTCGATATGATTTCACCTAAAGATAATGAAGAAGAGATAGAATATTATTTGTGTCATTATGTCCAAGCCAAACAAAAATTGGATCACTCAGTTATACATGGTGAAGGTTTAGAGTACCATATTAGTGCAGTGGTTGTAACCAAAAAATGGCTTAGATGATATTCTATGAAGAACCCTAACTTTTGGTTATTCAAGAATTGGAAAATATAGAGGAATATTCTTCATTATTCAAACCTTATTTTCACATCAAATGTCCATTTGATAGAATATGTCAGAAAACTACATAATAAGACTCTTTGGAAAGTTTGTGAGTCAGTCCATGAGGCAATACTTCAGACATTAAAATATAGAGCAGATCTAGTTGGTTTATTAGATTGAAGAGGGATGGAGGGAGAGAGAGAGAGAGAGAGAGAGAGAGAGAGTAGGGGATGCATGGAAGAGATGCTACTCTTGATGAGACACCAAAGAGATACAACCATCCAATAGGTAATAAATAGTCATTCTTAGAATTTGAAGTAAGTGTATCCAATAAAAAAAAGGAACATCATTGAAGGATCTATATGCATATATGAACATTAGCCAATTAAAAATATAAAGAAATACCAATATAAATATTTTTCCAAACCAAAGGCAATAAGTCATTCATAATAGTCAGAAAATAAAGAACCAGATATATTGACCTAATCAGAATTAGCAAAATGATATTGCACATAATATCCATTACAATAGCTCATGGAATTTTTGCAATTTTAATAATTATATTTTTTAGTCCCAAAAATGGACATTATAGATATTGCTCACTAATCCTTTACAATAGAAAATGTTTACAAAAAATGGCATGTACTTGTATGAAGACATTATATATTACAGGAATTCCACACCAAAGCAACTTGCTAGCTACTCAAAAAATAGTAACTAAATGCAAGTGGGATCATAAATATACCTTAATAAACTAGTATCCCCTTTACTCAAGAAACATCTTGGTCATCTACTTGATTGAGACATGTTTGGGAGCTAAAAATCTCTATTTAAACTCAAGTCTCCATTTAAAGGTGGCATTGAGCTTTCTGTTGTTTTCTTAAGATCATTAATATATTTTGATGGGAACTTTGAGGGATCATGCCCATCTTGAGTATCTTGGCTTTCTAAGTCTTGTAAATGCAATGCCATTGATGAATATGCATTTCTAATTAAAACATCTATGGTGCTAGAATGAAGTTTGTGACCAAATTCTTTGCCTACTAATGAGCCAATTTGAGGCTTCACTTCACATTTCTCTATGGATAATTCTATAGCACTTATTATGTCTCTATCTAAAAAATTTGTGTCTGTGTACATGTGGATTCTTTCCCAAGAGCTATAGGCTTTGTCTCTTCATCCTAAGTAATTGACATACCCAAGATGACACCAAGATAACCATTTTCTTCAAAGAAATGTCATTTTATCTTAGATTAAATTCTTTATTAATGTCATTTTATCTTAGATTTATCTCTATTTCTTCCATTGTATATTTAATAGATGTAGCTGCAATTCCTCTATATATATTGCTTTTTATATTAAGCTTTTCTCCATAGGAATCAGAAGGCATGGGGAGTCAGGCCAACTGTTGGTCACTGTATTAAAAAGGTAGTCACTAGATTCCACTTATAGCACTTGGAAAAGGTTCCAAACTATTAAAAAACAACTAAAAACACCTAATCCTAGGCTATCTTGACCAAAAACTCAAAAGACCCAATTTTTACTAATTAGAAACCTTTGCTCATATCTTGCACACAGTGGCCTAGGAATACATATCTTGCTCATATCTCTCTCACCATTCATCATGGTATCAAACTATCTATTCTATTAGCTCCAAGTTGCCAGGTAAAACCTAGCCCCAAGATCCTCCCATCTTGTTGAGCACTTGAATGTTCTTGGGCACGTCGAACCAAATCATCCCTTAGAGCCACTAAATGCTACAGGGAAGAAATATTTGATGGGTTATATCTTGGAGATCATGTGAGGTATAGATGTAATTCTAGGTGTTGGAGGACCATGTTGTAGAGACGTACAATAACTTCTCTCACTTTTTGGAGATCTTATTCCATTTTGATTTTGTGGTTCCATCTCAGGTGATGCTAAAAGTTGAAGTGTTGGCTAGTACAAACTTGCCAACTATCAAATCTCTCTCAGGGATCAAAATATATATTTTGTTAGCTCTAGGTGGCTAGGTAAACCCTAGCCATAAGATCCTCTCATCCTGTTGAGTGCTTGAATGTTCTTGGGCATGCCGAACCAAATCATCCCTAAGAGTCACCAAATCCCATAGGGTAGCAATCTTTGATAAGGATATCTTAGAGCTCGTACAAGGTATGAATGCAATTCTAGGTGCTAGAGGACTATGTTGTAGAGACCTACAATAACCTCTCTCACTTTTTGGAAATCTTATTCTATTTTGATTTTTCCACCCCATCTCAGGTGATGCTAAAACTTGTAGTGTTGGCCTATACAAAGATGCCAACTATTAAATCTCTCTCACCATTCATTGTGGGATCAAACTATTAGTTCCATTAGCCCTAGGTAGTCAAGTGAACCCTAGCCTAAAGCTCCTCCCATCCCATTGAGTTCTTAAACATTCTCGGGCATGCCAAACCAAATCATCCCTATGAGTCACTAAATGCCATAGGGCAGTGATCTTTGATAGGGTATATCTCATAGCTCATGTGAGGTATTGATGAAATTCTTAATGGTACAAGACCATATTGTGGAGACCTACAATAACCTCTCTCATATTTTGGAGATCTTATTCCATTTTGATTTTGTGACCCCATCTTGGGTGATGCTGAAACTTGTAGTATTGGCCAATACAGAGTTGCCAACTATCGAATCTCTCTAATCGTTCATCGTGGGATTGAACTGTCTATTTTGTTAGGTTTGAGTGACTTGGTAAACTCTAGCCCTAGTCTTCTCCTATCCCTTTGAGTGCTCAAATGTTCTTGGGCATGCCAAATTGAATCATCCCTAAGAGTCACTAAATGTCATAGGGCAGAGATCTTTGATGGGGCATATCTTAGAGCTCGTATGAGGTGTAGATGCAATTCTAGGTGCTATAGGACTATGTTGTGGAGACATATAATAACCTCTCTCACTTATTGGATATCTTATTCTATTTTGATTTTGTGACCCCATCTCGGGTGATGCTAAAACTTGTAGTGTTGGCTAGTACAAAGTTGCCAACTATTGAATCTCTCTCGTCATACATCGTGGGATCGAATGGCTTGTTCCATTAGCTTTGGGTGGCTGAGTAAACCCTATGCTCCTCCCATCCCATTGAGTGCTCAAAAATTTTTGGACATGCCAAATCAAATTGTCCCTAAGAGTCACTAAATGTCATAGGGCAGAAATTTTTGACAGGGCATATCTCGGAGCTTGTACAATGTATGGATGTAATTCTAGGTGCTACAGAACCATGTTATAGAGACCTACAATAATGTCTCTCAATTTTTGGAGATCTTATTTTTTTTTGATTTTGCAAACCCATCTTGGGTGATGCTAAACTTGTAGTGTTGGCCAATACAAAGTTGCCAACTGCTAAATCTCTCTCACTATTCATTGTGGGATTGAACTATCTATTCTATTATCTCTAGTTGCCAAGTAAACCCTAGCCCCTAAGCTCCTCCTATCCCATTGAGCACTCAAACATTCTCGAGCATGCTGAATCGAATTGTCCCTAAGAGTCACTAAATGCCATAGGATAGAAATCTTTGGTAGTGGCAACTGGATATGTCATCTCATCCAATGATGGAGACTCATGATAGAAGGTAAAGGGGAGATCATGCATGTTATTTTTTTTATGGTAATAAGGTAATCCTTGCTTATAAGGTCAAGGAACTTGAGGTCACCTATAAACCCAAGTTGCCTTAGTCTTAACAATTTTTTATTTTTTTTATTTTTTATAAGTTGACTCAATAAGTGTTTTGAGAGTCATTAAACCTTATATAGGTCCTATTTGTTACCAAAAAACACTTGGTTAAGTTCTAAGAAGAGTTAGCACAAAAATTGCATTTTGCAAAAAAAGTTGCTAACAACTTTTTTGGTAATTTTAGCAATTTTTTGAAAAATGTTGAAATTAACCTTGTAACCAATCAAATCAACTGGTAATTGGTTGGAATGGATTTCAAATGATGAAAATACCCTCTATGATTTTAGAGGAGGCATAAGGTGTTGGTGATTATTAATTTCTTTGTATATGGCAAGGAATCACTGCTAATGTTAAACTTGTATATAGGATCATTGAGTTGTCAAATATCATTACTTCCAACTTAGAATAGCAAACTCATATTTTTTCAAAATGAAAGACCACTTTAGCTGCATGTTATCACTAAATGAAGATAGTGGACGATGTTAAGGATCTTCTTGGTTGTCTTAAGAGCCATTTCATGGGTTTGAAACATAATCACTTCCTTTTATGAAGCCTTGTCTGAAATCAACAAATTACATGTTGTTGCAAAGAAAATATAGTCATAGGACATTGGAAGATTGTTTTCATTTATAGGATGTTGAATAATCTCTTGGAAGGATGGAATAGATGAAAAACTGAATTTTGTGAGATAGTTATTATGTGTTCTTTGAAGTGTCTAAGGTGTTAGTTTGAAGCAAGAAGTTGGCTATGATCCATTTCTAAAATTTGCTCATTTTTTCCTTATTGCTTCCCAAGTTTTTAATAGGGAAAGTGATCAAGTAGTTTTGTAAGGTCAGGTAGAAGTTTATTCAATGTTGTAACCAATTTGGAAAGTGTCTTTGAAAGAACTTAGGAAGGTGGGAAAGCTAGTTTTCCTTAAAGTGTTCTTGCTAGGAATCGACTAGCTTTTGGTGTGAGCACTTTGCATCATTTTGGATGCAAATTACATTAAAATGAAATACACGAAATGTACTTAAAATGTAAACAAGAAAAAAATGAGATATGTTATGATAATCAATAATGTCATACATGAACAAATATATAATATATTATGATAACCAATAATGTCACACATGAACAAACATATAATATATTATGATAACCAATAATGTCATACGTGAACAAACATATAATATATTATGATAACCAATAATGTCATAAGTCTAAAAATTTCATGCATCAAACATATGTCATACATCAAATATAAAATTATATATATATATATATATATATATATATATATATATATATATATATATATATATATATATATATATATATATATATATATATATATATATATATATATATATATATATATGTATGTATATATATATATATATATATATGTATATGTATATATATATGTATATGTATATATATATGTATATGTATATGTATATGTATATATATATGTATGTATATATATATGTATGTATATATGTATGTATATATGTATATATGTATGTATATATATACATGTAGATATGTATGTATATATGTATGTATATATATATGTATGTATATATATATGTATATATATACATGTATATATGTATGTATATATGTATGTATATATATGTATATATGTATGTATATGTATATGTGTGTGTGTGTGTGTGTGTGTGTGTGTGTGTGTGTGTGTGTATAAAATATGTCCACTAACATAAAATCTAACGTATATGTCCACTAATGCCTATACAATTGTGTCTATCCCTATATCTTCTCCTTCCCATGAGGGGAAGGAAACAAATCTCTAGAGGTCTTTAGTCATTGTGTGGAGGCAGATCATGGGGATGATGGGGTCTTCCTCACACGCTTGTTCATCCTATTGTTTAGGCTCTTCTCTAACTTGAGCTAATACAAACAAAGTAGATATGAATCAATAATTAATATACATTGAAATCAAATATATGTACACATAAAAATAATTATTTTTTTACTACCATCAAATAGCCACTCTATATGTCCACCTCAAAGGCTTCTGGATGATCAGGTGTAATAAGGCCCTACAACAATTCAATCAATATAATCACTTATGAATAACATTTTTAATTTCAATACTAACTATTATAAACAACTAAAACTAATAAAATTCTTTCATACCTCAGTCAATGGCTCTAAACTAGCCATCATTGTAGCAACTCCATGATTGATGGATTGGTGAAGATGAGAAGTCTAAGACATCAACAATTGCATGTCATATAATAAAATTTACATGTAACATGAAACATGAAAAAAATATAATCAAATGAATTAAATTAGGATGAAAGAAATGTACTTGTAACAAGCTCGTATCATGCTTAGGCTCAGAGTCCCTTATAAATGTCGATGGTTTAGTAGAGAACTGGCGCACATGGGTAATTTTTTTGGTCAATCCTTCCTATGATTAATTAATAAATATATGTATTAATTTAAATGACTAAATTGATACATACCGCTCGACTCATAAAGGGGATGTAAAATGCAACTAGGGAATTTTTACTAGGGCCATCAACACTCTTACCCTAAATTTTGAACAATGTCAATACATGCTAATTAATTAGTCATTCACTATACATAAAAAATGTGATCAAATTAGCTTATTATAATTGTAATTTACCTGTGTGTCAATGCCAAATATGTCACACAAGAACTCATCAGTGACTAGCCCATCATCCATACTATCTCCAACATGATTGCCAAATGTACATAAGGATCCACATGATGTGCACATACGACCACAATGTACAGAAGGCTCCATCTCAACTAATGGATTAACACAATGAATGAGGGTCTCGGTCAAAGCATTGATAGTTCCTAGAGTGTTGGTCTCTACATGTTCCTTCACAACTAAAGGAATAATCACATGCTCACCTTGTGGCTTGAAAATAGGTGCCCTAACTACATTAGGGTCACAACATGCCCCTAGCCTCTCAAACGATGACCCCCCAACTCTACCCTAAGATTCTAATATATCAAAATAATTGGGGATCTCCCCAAGGACAAATTCACAATATAATTTTTTTAAGAAATACATTCGAACCTCATGATTATTGCAAGGAGGGGCATCAAATACCATCCACCATCTATGCCAAAAGTTATTTCTAATATCATCATGTATGCACCAATGGATGGAGAACCTTTTACTTGTATATTTAAAAGTGTCTTGTTCTCCAGGCTTTTTAAACAATGCACAAATGCTACCTTTTTCTATTTCCTTTTTAAAAAAAAAACTTTATAGGATAATTTGTTTGCATAATATCTTCTTTGTTTATCCCTTTTAACATGTCAAATATCCAACTGACTACTAATAGAAGCTACATGGGTCATAATGGACTCGAGGAAGGATGCCAATTGTGTTCTCATTAGACATTTCTTTCCACAATCTTTCAACCTACCAATGAGTGCTTCTAATTCATTTTCTCCTCTTTCTATTTCATTCATTATGTTGTCTTGGTGCCACGTGTAGGTCTTCCAATTGGTGGAGGTTGCAAAAAAAATTTCTCTTCTTGTGGAGGGTTTTCATTTTAATTTTTTTTATCTAGTTGGGGATTTGGTAGTTCCTCATTCACATTTTTTGATAAGAAACCAATTTCAATCTAAATAAATAAACAAATATAAAGAAAAACTAAAAAAACTTACAAAACAATGTAAAAACTTACAAAACAAGGGAAAAAAAAAAATAAAACAATGCAAAAAACAGAGTAGAAAACATACTATGTGATTCTAATCTTGACCTTCTATGATGAGGAGGCATTTTGAGAAGGTAGGTGAGAAAATTCTTCAAGTTTTGCAACCTGTGTGCATGATGTTGAGGTGAATGAATGTAAAAAAAAAACAAAATGAAATGGGCCATGGGTTTGCAGCCCATATATAAAAATTTAAGATTTTAAAGAGTGCATACGTGCTATAGTGCACACGCACTTTTAGAATTTAAAAAATTGCTTTTGCGTGTCATGTTTTCAGCACAACAACTTGGTGCACTTACCCTAGTTTTTGTGTAATCAATCTCGAAACCAATCTCATCACATATTGGTATCTAGATGTTCTATCTGGATCCCCTAAGGTTAACCTTTATTCTAGAGATAACATTTAAAAGATTATCAATTGGTCTTTGTATCATCAATCCTGAAACCAATCTCATTTCTTGATCTATGCTTCATACTTCTAATTTCTTTAAATCAAATGTTGCTTGCACATTCATTCAAAGAGGGGAAAATGTAATACCCCAAAATTGGCACATTGCCATGCTAAACCAGTTTGGGTCTATTTGATCAATCCTCAGTCCTATTTTACTAGGCAAATTTAATTCTAATAATCACTACTTCACCTAGGTGTCAAATGTAGAAAACCCTAATCTCTATTAATCACACTCTTTATTTAATTCCTAAGTATTGAGTCAAATTAGCTACATTAAACCTATTAATTAAGTTTAATTTAATTATAAGTATTCATACTTTAATTAAATTAAAATTACCTTTTTAGCTAATGTACAAGGGAATAAAATGTATTTGATTTAATAAGATTATACCCTCATTTTAATTTATTGAATTTAATTGTTCAATTAATTAAGAATATCCATTTATGAGGTCCTAATCAATTTTATTAAATTAAATATACTCTCCAAATTCTCTTTTCAGTTCAAAAAAGGAAACTCTGAGTGAACTAGAATTAGAAATGGAATTAATTTAGTTAACTCTTTCTCACACTTAGAAGAGAATTAGTTAACTCTCCATGACACTTAGAATTGAATCAATTAACTTCACCTGCTCAAGGGAGTTTCCATTCCAACTAAATCTCATTTCCAATCTTGACCATCTATTCTATTTGATCTTGACCATTGATCAATTTCTAGGATTCTATTTAAGATGCCTTCAATTCCTCATTATGGAGGTTGGAATTGAATTGCATCGAACTTATGCTAAAATACTCATTCTCTCATGCATTCATAGTTTGTTATTTTTCTTGCATTATAATATCATTCTAGCTTTAGAATGCATCCATTTAGAATAATATTCTCTCTTTATTCTTAGCTTAATATATGCATTACATATAGATTAATTTGCATATCTCATTTAGATTAATCTTCATTTCTCATATAAATAAATCCTTCATTCTAGATCTCTGGTTGATAGCTTCTCATTCTAAGAGTAATAACATAACCATTTTAGTTATAAGGCAATAGATTGGCTTGTTGAATTGTTTTGGATGAACAACCCAATGTTCATTCTAGGATGATTTCACAAATAATGATCATGTTCAAGTGTGCATGAAGATTGAGGCCCACATTTCCCACATATAATATGTACTGAACATTGTAATAGACTCCTAATAGGGTCTATCCTCTAACAAGAAATATTTATATTGGTACATCATCTTGTGGGTACCATCCCCACAATGGTTTTCCCTCTAATCATTCCATAGTTAACATATCTGGTGTTAATTTTGTATGAGTATTTTGTTGTGATTTCAGTTTATATTGATCATATGGTTAATTTTTTTAAAGGTTAATATTTGTGATGATAGTTGTATAACTGATTCACCCCTCGCCCCCCCTCAGTTATATTAGTGGACTATATATTCTAACAAGTTGGACCCACTCCCTTAATAGGTTCAAGGGAAAGATCAATGAACCCACTATCCAAATGATCTTTGTATTATTTCTTGCTTGAAATGTACTTCTCTCCTCTATCTCTATCCTATCAATCAAACCTCAACTCCTTCTAATTTTGTAACTAGATCATAACACTCACATCCAATAATCCCTTGGATCACTTACACATATTCAGTAGTGATGTAAGAGCATCCAGAGGTATAAGGGCAATCCTGTGTCACCTAAAAAATGTACTAAGACTTAGTTTCTGTTTCATGTGTTTTCATTTCTGGATACCCATTTGGGTCAAATAAAGGTTCCAACTCTCACAGTTCCACTATCAATGTTCTAGGATAGAGTATTTGAACACCTTGAGATATATGTAAATGCCAAAAAAATAGGAGTATGTAATTGATCCATCATTTTGGTGAACTAGGAGGTGTAAATTGGCCAGACGAATGTAATTGTAATTTAGAGCATTCCAAAAAAAAAATCAGGTCAAAAGGCCCCACGGTTTGAAAGTTATCGCAATTTTTTGAGTTTTGGAGACCTCCTAAGAATGTTTCAAAGTCAGGTTAGGGGCATTAAATGACCTCAAAAAGAGTCAAAAAATGGGAGATGAGAGAAACTCATCCATAGGGCTATAGAGCACTTTGAGAGCTTTTTGAAAATATAAATGGTTCATCAATCGAAGCTACGGTTCAATAGTTATGCCTCTCGAAAGTTTGGTTACCATTTCTAGATTCTTCTAGATTTGCACCAATTTCTAACACAACTTCTAGAGCCTTCTATTTGGTTGTTGGATGCCTACTAGCACTTTCTAGAATGTATTCCTAGTCCTTAACCCTTCGGGGTCTATTTAAGGACATTTTTGGCATTGTAAAAGGTAGTTCAGAGTGGAGTTTGAGAGGAGGTATTGAAAGGAGAAATTATCTCCAGATTTATGTTATTGTAAGCCCATAGGGCATGTTATGAAGTCTATTTTCTCTATACTGAATGTACTAGCTTATTTTCATAGTTAATACAATTTCCCTTTTCCTATTGTGTCCATTCTGTGTTTGGGTTGTGTCCCCATCAAGTAGGCAATTTTCTCCTTTTTGCACTTTTAACTTCATATCACGGTCACAACACTTATATAAACAAGGAAAATTGCATCTTTCCTTTATACCATATCTTCATTATAATTCCTTAAGTCAACCTTGAGGATTTCTCAATTAATTATAATAAGATAGTTAATTATAACTATAATAGCACTATCCAATCACAATCTATACAAAACTTCACACCTATGATAGTAGGGCTTGTGCACTCACTAACATCATCAACAAACTGTCCTCTATTACTATCTGACTGCACATCTTATCATTGCATCTTAGATGTAAGATAGTGGAAAAATATCACAAACTTCTTTTTCAATACTCTATCTCCAGATGACTCTCCATGAATGAGGTACAACTTCCGTGCATCTTCAAATAAGGCTCTATGCACTTGGCTACATCATTAGGAAATCGTCTCAAACATGTCAATACCTACACATCACTAGATAATCAAACCATTGTCTGTACTATTAAGACCTATGTCTTCTACTTAACCAATCTTAATAGAAACCATTCTATGTTGACATCAATGACAAATGCATTCATGAATGCAACATTTTAGTAATCTCCAATGCTTAGAATGCTCCCCTAATGTAATATCATCATCATTCATGCTAAAAATGTCCCCCTTTGGAATTGATGGTAACATAGATGAAAAACCATCTAAGTTCCAAGAATAGCAAATAGTGTTTTGTTGCTACTGCTAACCAACCTCGATTCTCCATAGTTAAAAAAAGTCTCAATACAACATGTGCATACTCATGCTTCTTAGACATCAATTTTTTACTTCACATTAAAAAATTTACAATACATTAGATGCATATTCTTGCTTCCTTTCATGAATCTTCTAAATCTCTCTAACGAGATCTCTCTCCTTCATGCATATTCTCTCCCCCATACTAAGGATTTTTTCTCTCCCCCATACCTTATGACATATTTTCATGCATATTCTCCCTATTAACATCAATTTCAAAGGCCTCAATCTTAATGTTACAACATATCAATTGTTACATACCAATTGCTAATATGCTACTCCAAGTCTTCAACTACCTTGAGTATCCAAAGACACTACTCAAACCCAAATGCCAAGAGTCCTCAATAAGTCTTCTCATCACAGATAGTCCTCCATATAGAAAGCATCAACATTCATTCAAGGCTAACAATAGTTCTCTATACAACTAGATTGATGCACTTTCTACATCATCTACTTAGAAATAGGAAGGGGTATAAGTCCAAGCATACCTCTCAAGTACTCAAATGTATCTTTAGGCAAAGGCTTTGTAAAGATATCTACAATTTGATCTTTAGTACTCGCATACTTCAATATGATATCTTTTTTTGCCACTTTCTCTCTTAGAACATGATACTTAATAGATATATGCTTAGTCTTAGAATAAAATACAAGATTCTTAGAAATACTCACTATACTTGTGTTATCATAGTAAATGATAACAAGTTCTTCAAAATCAATTTGGATATCTTCCAGCATCTTCTTCATCCACATAACTTGATTACAATTATTTGTATCTGAAACATACTCTACGTTAGCTCAACTATGAGAAATGCAACCTTTCTTCTTTCTTAGCCAAGAAACCACTCTTCCTCCTAGATAGAATGCTCCACCACTATTTCTCTTTCTATCAACCATATATAGTATGAGATGCAACAAAATTTAGGCTAAGAGAAAATGACAGGTATCCCTTACAAGAAATATTTACATTCACCTATCACAAAATGACAAAATGTGAGTAATAGAAAGACTTTTACATCAAACCTTCCTTTTGTGGGCCCCTTTCTATTAGATCCTTTGGAATTGACAGAGTATAATGAAATATTTATATACACCTATCACAAAATGACAAAATATGAGTAATAGAAAGACTTTTACATCAAACCTTCCTTTTGTGGGCCCCTTTCTATTACATCCTTTGGAATTGGTAGAGTACAATGATTCGATTCTTCTATCAATCTGATTCCTTAGAATAAGAGACCATGATGCTGGAAAGTGATGTGTCCTCTTCAGTTACCTGCAAGTTTACTTTAACTAGGGGATTTTATCTATCTTCATCATCAACTATTAAAGTAGCAGTTACACTTGCATCATCTTTTGCCTCATCATCTTCTAACATCTGCTCTGTGGACATGAATTTATCTTTCCACTCATTATAAGAAATGTCATTTGCCCAATCAAAATTTAGAACTTCCCTTTGTACAATTATTAGGGAATTTGTAATTGCCTCCATATCCACCAAATCTTTTCTAATGGTGTTGTAGAATAACTGCACTTTTACCAGCTCTTCATTTGTCCTTGCCCACAAAAAATGACCAGTCTCATTAATGATTTTATTCATCCTTTCAAAAAAAATTTCATCTAATTCTCTTTTCCACTCTTCCTTTTCCTTCACTTTATCAATGTTCTTTAAAGCACAAGGAAATAAATCAAACTTCTCTATAATATACTTGGAAAAAAAAATATATTTTTTGAAAAGAATCTTATTTGTCATCAAAACCTTGCAATTTATTTAGCAAGTCAAAGATCTGTTCTATTTGATGACATGGTAATTGAATGATAGATATACACATAGTAGTGATATCTTTATTCCTTTCTATCCATTTCTACATAAGGGGTCTGAAACTACCCTCATTTTTCTTCAATTCATCCCTGGTGGTTGCAATCCCTGGTAACAAATAAAAAAATGAGGGCCATTCAATTTTATCTACCAAATACATGACACCTTGTCTCAATTTTTCTTCATACTAATCATTTAGTTCCACATGCAGTGCATATAATTTATTCTTTTCTTCTTCAAATTCCTCTACAATATAGAACTGTGGCCTTTCTGGGGTATCTAGTATTTCAACAATTGGAGTTGATTTAAAAGGCTCAGTAGGTGGCCTAGGAGGGTATACAATCCTAGGTTTGCTAGATTCTTCTACTTTTCTTTTCCCCAGTACCTTCTCCATTTGAGATACTTTTTTTTCCAATGACTATATTTGCATTCCCCTTTCCTTGAATATGCTTTCAAAACTTCCTAAAACCTAGCATTGAGTTGGGAAAATCTATCTTCTTCCTAGCTAGATACAACACTACCAAATTTTAACATTTTTGAGGCCATTCCTATTATCTTCTTACTGCCTACCTCACCGGCCCTAAAAATGTCAATGCACTAGTATGCTCTACAATGGAAATTTCCTACATCCTAGTCTTATCCCTTTTTTCAATGGACCAAATAACAAGAGCTTGGTGGTCATCACTAAACTTGACTCCTCTATGAGCTTGTAATACCTCTTCTTTAGTTTTAAATTGAACATCCTTTTGCTTCCTTACTAAATAAAAAACCATGGTGTTCACTATATCCCATTCTAGAAAAATAAGGACTCCTAACTATCTAATTACTTGCCTACTAGCCTTAGGGGTAAATTGATCAAAATCATTCAAAAATTTAGATTTTACCTCTTCTTTAATAACAAAGTCTGATTTATCAGGTGGCTCAACTTTTATCTTTTCACAAGTCTTCTCAAAATTTCCTATATTTAGCCTTCATAAAAATTGAGCAAATTCCCTAGATTTCAAAAAAAAATCATCATTAATAAATTTCTCAGAAGCTTGGGCAACTATTGGATCAATTTCCTTACCTTGGTAATTAGCAATAGTTAAATCCAAGGAAGGTGTAGGTGGTTCTTGTGGCTCTCCAATCTCCAATTCTAAGGAGGTAACAATTACATCTCCCTCTCCACCAATTTTTCTAAGTTGTTCTCTCAGAGATGTTTCATCATCAATTCTAATTGGAGATTGGCTTGCAAAATATTGCTCCACTTGGGAAGAAGACCCTTGCTCTAACTTTTGTCTTTTTGGAGCACTGGCTGCAGGTGGGCTTTTTGGCCTTGGTGTCTGCTGAGGGGGAGCCTATTGCACATTCTGAATCATTACATATCCTGGCCTTTTCTACGAAGTGTTCTAACCAGGAGACACCATATTTCTACTATTTATTCTCTTATGTACCTCTGTAGCCTTGTCTGGATAAGCCTTGACATATGCATCCTTCTTCTCATTCATGGCTTGTGTTATCACAACAAAATTATTCATCAATGCATGCATCTTGGCTCCCCAATATTTCTTTTCTTTCAATGGATCATAATGGAGGTCAAAAGCATTAATGAATTCTAGGGTTTTGCTAAATACAATCCATTTCTCCTTTCTCAATTCTTGTTCTTGCAAAGTAAAAACATTTCTAATCACATCCTCTATATAGTAAATTTGTTGCACCATGTGGGAAGCTTTTATTCTCTCTCTTAAGAGATCATAGAATCCTTCAGGATCAATAATCCTAGCATGAGACTCTGCCATGTTATATCTATCTAAGAACAAATTCAAATGCTTCCACCCTTTTCTTACAAAAATAAAATCATGTGCCATAGTAACAATTGGAAAAAATGTACCTTTCTTAGGAAACTCCTTCTCATCTATAATGCTTATTTACCATAACAGCTCAGCTATTTCTATCTTCAAAGGAAGCCATATACTCTTATCATTGTTGAAACATTATAGGGAATTATATCCCCCCAATTATGACTAACCAATAGTCCTTTTGCATGGTTCTTGGGTCTGACCAATTCTAACAGTGCTTGTGGAATTCTAGGGCTATCTCCTTTCAAAAGCAACCCAAGCTTTGATGCAAAAAATCTATCAAACCTCACATAACTAGCATCAATGGCTTTTGAGGTCATATCCACACTCCACAATTGTACTAGATTCCTCTCTCCATTTCTAGTTATTCCTAGCTTCATAACCTTGGAGAAAAAGGTGAATCCCTTGTACAAGCATATATGCATGAGCAATGAATACCAACATAAAGGTTTATCTACTTTTCCCCTTGCTATTCCTACCAAACCATTGTAAATCTCCTTTGCAAGAAAAGTGGCAAAATCTAGAATAGTGCTCATTCCAAATTGAAGAGTTTGAGCTATTATGATGAAAATTGAGCCTGGGATTTGCTTGGCTCCATCAATTCCAAGAATTTTACAAATAGAAATATATAATGCCTGAGTCCTAGGGTTAAAATGTCTTTTCAGTAACGGCTTAGGTGTGCTAGCAGTAATCACAGACAAGGTTCCAACTTTTGCAGCATGCTCCTACAATGCCCCTGCTCTCAAGTATATTCTTTGTACATCATATCTTGCTTGAAAATCATCCATATCAATAATTTCATGTACAACATGGTTATGGTTAAGGCTACAAACTTCACTAAGTAGCTCAGGAAAAACCCTAAAAAGATTTACTCCAAAATGATTCTTCACCCAACCCATAATAGGATAATATTTCTTAGCCAAGTCAGTCAATAGATCACTATCAAAGAAAACTGTAGGGACTATTAATTTTCCAATGTCAAATTCCTATACATTGCTCATGGGGGTATCTAAATTTATTTTTGAGAACTATTTTTTGAACAATTGCAAACCCATGATAGATACTTGGGCGTCTCTTACCCAGTTTACCCTATCATAGAAACCCTCAATAACAACTACCCTAGGGTTCTTACGAATGAGTTCCCTTCCTTTGGTTATTTCATTTACTGATAAGGGAAATTGTTTTAGGAAATCATCATGTATAGCCCTCTTTAAATAATTAGTTTGCCTGAAAAATTCCTTTCGTGGAGGCATTTTAAAATTTTACACTCTTACAATAGAAAATTATTGATTTTTACAGGTTACAGATTACTTACCCGCTAAATTTTCATTTCTTTATCTGCAATTTTTTCTACAAATTTTTTGAAAACGCTTGAGAAATTTTGTGCCCTAGCTCTGGAAATCCTTTTCTCTCTGAGAAAATCTATGATTGTGTGCTTCAATAATGGCAATTTTTCATATTATACCAGCGCATTGAGGTTGCACGAAGTAAACTTTGAGTCATATTAATTCTTGTAACTATTAGTTTCATGTTATATTTCAAATTTGGATTTGACCCATTGATCTCTCAAAGATTAGATGACTTTATTTCAAAAGTAAAATGCCTTAAAAAAATTTCAAGCCCCTAGCCACGTGTCAAAATGACGCATGCCTGCATTATTTAAAATTCTTGCAACTTCTTATTGTGGGCATGCGTTCTCCTTCGATCTTTCCCAGATCAATGGTGGGCCAAAGTCCTTTTCTTTGATGGCCCACTCAGCTGGCTTAACCAATAAAATATCATCCTTTTACAATGTACTCTGACAGATTTGACTACGACATTTAAACTTTCAATGCCCATGACATCACTACTTTCAACTTTGCATACTTGTCATATTCCACCAATGAGCACACTTTACTTCATCTAACCTTTCCAGCATGGCATGAATCATCATTCCCTTTAAGTCTTGGTCCCATTGTGCCCGCTTTCCCACACTATTTAAATGTCAAGCAAGTCCATATTGCAGGTAAGCGCTAACCCTGGATCTTATCAGATCAATGATAATCACTTATGTGACTGTAATATCTAGTTAGCTAGTCAGACCAATGAGATGTGTTCTCTATATTCTAGCTCATCTGACAAGTAACACATAAGGGAAGTTGTTATTCCCTTTTGAGAAAGGTGGGTCCATGATGTCACACTATGCCATGCATTGTATCTGCGCTTCCCCACAATGTATAAGATTCATGCACTTTATTATTGTGGGCATGCACTAGCCCTTGATTCTTTGCAAGATCAATGATTAGAAACTCTAAACTATAGAATAATACCTTCATTAAAGAATGAACCAATGGTAGTGTAGGAATTTCAAAATGTGTACAAAAATACTGACAACTCTGCAAGAAGGTTTGACTAGCTTTGACAACCACAAACCCTTTTCATCACACTGAGGCTGAAATGTCAACAGGGGCTATGTGTCAAAAAGGTTCTTGGCTACAATATTTAAAGACCTTGTAGCTCCATATTGTGGGAATGCGATGGCCTCTAATCTGATCAAGATCAATGGTCACACAAAATTTGTATTACATAGGACCTTTTCAAATAAAATAATGCAATCAAGGAAAACTTAATAAGGTTTATCAAAAGATTAAAAAAGGTATCTTTGCATAGATAAACCTTTAGGATAAAAATGTCCCACCAAAATTTATTTGAAATAATACTTTCTAAAGTTTTCAAAGGCTAGGGCCAAACAAGTCAAGGCACAAGGTTATTTGGTGAATTTTTTGCCTAGTTTTTTTTTTTCAAATTTCAAATTACTTGGAGTGCACATTTAGGGTTTTTCATTGCTAAATACAAAAAAACAAGGGTGGGGAAAAACTAGGCCAATAGTGGCCCTATCTGGGGACAATGAATAAGCAAGATTCATATGAGGGCTTAGAATCCCTGGGAGAAGTAGACCACAAGCTTGACCTTAAGAACTATGACAACTTAGAGAGAGCAAAAATGCAAAACAGAGGAATATACAGGGACTGTACAGAAGACACAAAGATTATATAGAATATACAAGACAACCTAGATTACTGTTCATGGAGAAAAATAAGAATTGTTCAAGAAAAATACCTCTTCAAGAACTGTCCATGAACTAATAGTTCAAGAATATTGTCTAATAGATCTTTGAGAACATAAGAATCCTCACCCCAAGTATTTTCAATCAAATAAGGGCCTAACTAGATAGGATCAAATTTTCCATGTTTTCCT
Source organism: Cupressus sempervirens (assembly GCA_028749045.1). Classification (NCBI taxonomy): domain Eukaryota; kingdom Viridiplantae; phylum Streptophyta; class Pinopsida; order Cupressales; family Cupressaceae; genus Cupressus; species Cupressus sempervirens. The sequence goes on along the minus strand of CM053786.1, from coordinate 79,472,601 downwards.
TTATCCTCAATTTTGGCATTCCACATTAAGACTAGATCTCCATCTTCAAACTTCCTGCTTACCATTTTGTTATCATAGAGTGTCTTAACTTGTAGTTGCAACTTTTGGTTCTTAAGAGATGCTTCTCTTCTAGTTTCTGTCAATCCTACTAGTTCATACATCCTTTCTTGCATTTCATCTATAGTATCTTCATCATATAACTAAATGTAATTGTAGAGTCCTATCAAGTTGTTCTAAGACATTCTGACCTGAATTCCGTATACCAAATCAAATGGTGCCACAACAATAGCCTTTTTGACAGTCACTCTATCAGCCCATATGGCTAATTGCAATTTAGAATCTCAGGTTTTCTTATTATCATCCAATGTCCTTTTTATTATTTTCAACAAACTCTTATTTGTAGATTCAGCTTGTCCATTTCTTTGTGGATGATATGTGGAAGATTTGGATCTAGTAATTCCATATTTGTCACAAAATTTCTTGAATTCTTCGGACCTAAAGCACATTGCATTATTTGTTACAATCTTCTGAGGACAACCAAATCTAGAAATAATGTTACTGAGCAAAAAATTATCAACAACTTTATTGGTAGCATTTCTTGCAGGGATTGCTTCTACCCACTTTGTGAAATAGTCAGTAGCAACTAAAATCCAAGAATACCTAGTGCTAGATTTGGGAGATATTTCACCTATGAAATCCATACCCCATTGTTGAAAAGGTGCTTGGACCTCAACTGGCTTTAATGAAGTATTACCTAAGAATTTGAGTTTTCTAGCAAATCTTTAGCAGGCATCACATTTTCTAATCATGATTTGAGCATCCTTGAAAAGAGAGGGCCACCAAAATCTTACTCTAATTACGTTATGTGTAGTGGTCTTAGCCATATAGTGTCCTCCACAAACTCCAGCATGCATTTCATTTAAAACTTCTTTTGCCTTTTCTTGATCAATACATTTTAATAACACTCCCTCAAAATTTCTCCACCATAGACCACCTTTGACAATTATGTATCTGATGGCTTGCAATTTAGTATTCCTTTTTTCATTTTCTGTCAAATAGGAGGGAGCTTCCATGTGTTGAAGATAATAGATAACATTTACATACCAATCACAATGATCCATGTCACATAAGTTAGATCTGAGGTCATCAACTACCATATTTATCTGATTAGCATCCAAATTAGATTCAGCCATGAGTTTAGCCAAACCTTGACCTCTTACCGACTTAGTTATCTATATTTCAATATTAAATTCTTAGATCTTGTTGATCATCTACATCTTCTCCCTAACACCTCTTGCTGAGAAAATATGTCTTTAACGACAACATTAGGCACAAATGCAATGATAGTAGCACTTATCAAGTAGCATCTGAAAGCCTTAATAGCTTTTACTAGAGCATATTCTTGTTTTTCATTTATCTCATATTTCAATTCAGTAGGCTATAGTGACTTGCTGAAAAAAGAAATGGGTTGTTCATATCCTTCTTCATTTTTCTGCAACAAGAATGTAGCTACAGTGTGAAAGGATGCAAAAGAAAAAATATGCATAGGCTTTGTGTAATCTAGAGTTCTTAGTACTGGATCATTTTCATTGTAGTTTTAATATCCTGAAATGCTTGTGAAGGCTCACCATTCCAATCTACAGTGGCTCCCTTCTTGAGCATCTTTGAGATAGGTCTACTAATTTCAACAAAATTGGTAACAAACCTTCTAAGAAAATTAACTTGGCCAAAGAAGGATTTAATTCCTTTTACATTCTTTTGCCTTGGGGACTTTATCAATAGCTGCTACTCTCTCAGGATCTATTTTCACCCCATATTTAGACACTATATGTCCTAATAATCTACCTTCTATCACCCCAAATGTACATTTCTTTGGGTTCAAGGATACTCCATATTCCAAAGCTTTAATAAAAAAATTCTCTAAATTCCTACAGTGATCCTCAGCCTTCTTAGAATAGGCTATAAGGTCATCCTAGTATACAACCATAAATTTGTTGATATAATCATGAAATGCCACATCCATAGCTCTTTGAAAAGTAGGTTCTGCGTTAATCAAGCTAAATGGAATCCTTACATATACATAGGTTCCTCATGGGGTTGTGAAGGCTGTCTTAAATTGTTCATTTTCCTTTACCAGAACTTGATTGTACCCAGAGAAACCATCCATCATGGACATTAGCTCAGAACTAGTTACTTGTTGCATCATGGCTTCCATATTTGGTAATCCATAATTATCCTTAAGGATGCAATGTTCAAATTATTGAAATCCACACATAATCTTATGTCTCCATTTTTCTTTCTAATAGGTACCAAGTTTGAAACCTAGGTGGAATGTCTAATTGGTTTGATTATCCCCCCATCCCTTAATTTCATCAATTCTTCTTGCATTTTGGGAGCTAGGGTAGGGTTTACTAGTCTTTGTTTCTATCTAAAAAGTTTTATATTATCCTTTTTTGGTATGACATGTTGGAACAAATCTTCCATATAACCCTTAAGGTCATCATGTGACCATTAAAAAACATGTCTATACTTCCTAAGCAAATCAATTTATGGTTTTTTGATTTCAGCAGGAAAATTTTGGCCATTATAAACCTTTTTGGGAGCTTCATCAGTACCAAGGTTTATCTCTTCTAATTCCTAAGGCTTAGGGTCCTTAACTACTAGTTTTACTCTATCCTAATTATCAAAAATACTTTCCAAAACCACTAACCCCTTAGGCACCTTGTTGGTTTTCAACTGTATAATCTCCTGGCCAAAAATGCTTTCCTTACCATCTATAGTTTCAATTAAATCACTAGAATCCATTTCTTGACAATGGTATTTTTCTTCATCTAACAAAAAATTTATAATGTCTTTATCATCTTCAAAGACTTTCCAATTTTCAATATTATCAGGTCTAGAAGGTCTACTTTGTACCTCAATTTGAGAGATTCCTGCAAATGATATCTCCTTAGGTTTGATTACTGCATTTGCTAATAAATCATTCATCTTATTCTGAGTCCTATCTCTCCATGAGATACCAAATGCATCAAAAGATTCTATCTGGTCCCAAACAACATTTCTATACTGCTTTAATCTCCTAGTCTTGGATGCATAGGTTTCTTTTATCTAGGAGATAACTAGTTTACAATCACCTATGACTTGCAATTTCTTGACTCCGTGATGAGTAGCAACTTTCAATCCTAACAAAAAGGCTTCATACTCTGCTATGTTATTTGTGCAATAAAACTTTAAAGTGAATGAATATCTAAAATTATTTTTCCTAGGAGAAACAAAAGCTACCCCTGCCCCTACACCCTCTTTAGAACTAGCCCCATCAAAAAAAATTGTCCATAATATTGGTGAGTTCGTACAACATTCAACTTCATCTTCAATTATAGCAAGAAAATTCTCAACTTCTTGAATAATCAGTTCATCTCTAAATGCATTTACACCATTATCTAAGAAACAAGTGGCATCTTTGTCAATTTCTTCCCCTAGAATGTGACTGACCCTTGGCTCTATGTTTACCATGATAGCTTTATCTCCGATGTGAAAATTAGCATAGGTTAATTCACATTGCAGACTATTCTCCCATAGTAGAAATCCATTTTCTAGAAAGCAACATTCCATAGTTGGAGTTATATCCACTACAAGGACTAACATGGTTAACTCTACTTTAGGATATGCAGCTAATTTGAATGGTAATGCATTTATGGTACCTATGAATGGGACTTCCCTAGCATCAATACCTTTCCATCTACCCTGCTTGGTGTCCACTTTCAACCCTAAGGCTTCCATTACTTTGAAAGGCATTATGGTGTTAGAAGCTCCTGAGTCTATCATGCAATTTTTTAGGGTCTTCCCTTTTATGATTAGACTAAGGAAAAATGGGTCAATATCTTATATATATTCCACCAAGGAATCATCTAAAAACATTTGGATAATCTGAGATATGATACCACTATCCTCTACTACTAATGGGGTTTGTTGGATAACACTTTGTTCTACAACAGTATTGTTGTTTCCTATCCCTCCCAACCATGATAGAGCCTTGTTTTTATGCTCTTCAATTCTAATAAGTTTAGACATAGGTACTTTTACTATTATTTGGGACAACATGGATATGATATCAATAGGTTCAACAATAGTGATTTTTACAAGAATACCTGGAGTTGAAGTCTTTTGAGTAGCAGGAACCACTATTTCCTTGTTAGTATTAGGTCCTGATTTCTTTGGTTGCACAAATACTTTTGTTGTTTCAATTTTTTGAAATTGAACCTTCTTTTTTGGTTCCCACTTCTTAACCTTGTTGTCTTTGATCTTAGGCACATCTATATTGACCTTCTTATTTTCATCATTCATATTATGGGTAATATCTTTGATGAATACACTAGATGGCTTTCCTACATCATTATTTACTGTTCTATTTCTCAAATTGTAGTTAATATGAACTTGGGAAATCATTTTTGTTGTAATTCTATCAATCTCCTCTTGAGAGGGGATTCTTAAGTTTATGTGACCTACATCAACAGATGTAACACATACTTTATCTTCATCATAACCTTTATCATCTAAAAGCACTTGCTGATGATATAAATGATAATCAATTCTCTAACTAATAATCTCATTTTCAGGTTCTTCAAAATCAGAATCTATAAAATCATCACACATGCTTACCATATTGTAACTTATATCATCATGGATTTTCTCTTCACTTTCTTCTTCAAGTTGCACACCTTGATCTTGGGCAAATGATTGAGCAACAACACAATAATTAGAAGAATGAGGTGATTAAGATACAATGCACCATGGTACATCATCATTCATATTTATAGTGCTCCTTTGCAGGGGGTCTAGGGTACATTTTGTGTTTGGTTAGGAACTGGCTTACCATCTTTCCACTGGGTAGTGTAAGGGCAATTTTGCATTCTAGGCTATCTATTGAAACTAGTATTATTCATAGGGGTTCTCTTAGAAACATTTGGCTTATTGAAATTAGTGGGATTCATCTTCTTTAATAATTCCAACACCTGGCATATAGTAATTTCTTTTGGCTTCTTTCCTATAGGAGTTTTATCACCCTCCCTTTTGTTATTATTTTAGGGATTGAAAATCTTTGGGTCATCTCTCCAACCCATTTTTCCATATGCTTTCCTATTATTTTCTATATTTACTACAACTTTATAGACATCCCTTAAAGTTTTTGGATCCTTATCCCTCAATTGATAAGCCATTTTGCTATCAAAAGCATTAAAATATGTTGTGAGAGAAACATCCTCATTCAACCTCATAACTTGAAATAGTTTGTGCATACCTTTTTGGTAACTAACATTGAAATCAAATGTGGACTCATTAAGATTGTTCTTGATGTTATTGAATTCATTTAACATGAATCTTTCATTAGTGTTGTCTCCATATTGCTCCTTGAACAAATTTTCCAGGTCACTCCAAGAGGTAATACTATCATCAGGCAACCTTCTGAACCAATCCCTTGCATCCTCAATTAGTGAATGAACAAAAAAATTCATGACCACATCTTCATGTTCAACTTCATAATCATTTAACATGTCTATGAAAACTCTCAAATGCTCTTCACTAGTAACACCATTATTTCCAAAAAACTTAACCACTTTATCTCTCAAATCAAAAGATATGGGATGTGGAGCACTAGGAATACCTGCAAATAATATTTGCCTATATTTTTCCATGTATACAATTTTCTTCTAGAAATTAGGAACATTTGAGGTACTTGCTATATTAGCTTGGTTTAGAGGAACATTTTGGGATTGTTGAAGTTGGACAATAGGGGCTTGAGTATAAGTGGTAGATGATGAGGTAGGAGCAGACTGAGATATTCCTTGAACTAAGACCATTGGTCTATAGGGAGGTACGGAAGCTAAGGCTAGGATGGATAAATTTGGCCATGAGGCTAGCTAATGCAAAATTAGTCTTAAGGAACTAGATTTTTCTCCTAATTTCTGCAGCTTGAGCTTCATTTTCCACCTTCTCGAGTTCTTTTGCAAGATCTTCCTTCTCTTTTCTAGCCTTCTCCAAATCTAGATCTAATTTTGACATGGAGGGTTGTATGGGTTTGCTTCATTGAGCTTACGATTCACTTATTTGGACTCCTATAGCTTTACCCTATCCTTTGTATATAGCTTTCACAATAGGTTCTCCAGGATTTACTTGAACAAGTTTATAGTCTTGGACTTGAGCAATAATTGGTTCTTGCTTTTGATTCAGGCATTGTTCTTGTTCTTGAACTTTATGTCTCAGACTATCTACATCTCCAAAAACATCAGTATGAAGAGTCATCTAGTTTTTTCTTCTAACTTTTTATTCTACTCCTTCAAGGTAGACATCCTTCTCAGTAGAGCATCTCTTTCTATTATGGAAACCAAGGTTCCTTCTCCTTTTCAAGACAAATTCATTTATCTTGTTCCTCAGCAATCAATTTCCTCATAAATCCTATCTTGGATTGCACTTCTTTAGGGTCTACAGAAGTAGCCTCTAAATCAGCAAGATCATCCAAATCTATAAGATTGGGCTCCATGTATGGGGCTGCTCTGGGATTAAAAGGATCATCAAGTGAACTCCTAAATCCTAGCCTATGGTTCATATCTACTATGAGATCTAGCCTTGGTAAAGAATTTCCTACATGAGACATATCTTTGTCCTAAAAAACTCTCTCATATGGTAATGGGGTACTAAAAACTCCTCCCAAGAGCATTGTAGTTTCTGATTCAGAGCTAAGTGAAGATGATTCTCTCCCTACCACTAGTTGGTGTTAGGAATTGATGGATAAACTATCTTTGGGTTTCCAAGAGGGATTTTTATCTATCCTCTTCTTATTTTGGTTCTTCCTACCACCTTGGGGTAAATTAGTATACATTGGTACATCAGGATTGGCTCTCATGTAAGCTCTTTTTTTCTTTCTCTTGTCAGCCATATTCACCTTTTGTTGAAACAAGCACTAGCTTCAAAACCTTGATTGAGTCACCACCCTATTCTTGAGAAATACACAATGACAATTATTCCTAACTCCAAGGAAAAAACACACAAATAGAAATAGAAATATCTGACATAGATAGACCAATCACTAAGTTCATAAGACTGCAACTCTTTCTTGTTAGATAAGACACTTGGATAAACTAGATATGTGAGTGTGTCGCTATGGTACTTGGGCTATTCTCTCTTTAAATTCTCAAGGTTTTTCACTAAAATATCCCCTTATGACCACAAGAAAAACTTAGATAATCTAACACAAACATACACAACAGGACCAAAGAGACTACAATACTTTTTACAGATCTATTGTACAACTCCCTAGTAGAGTCGACATTTTGTTGGTGTTTTAAAACTACTAAGCAAAAAAATGCTTAATACCAAAATGATATCACTCACACAATCTAATGATTACCCAATTCCTATTAACAATTATATGTGCAAACCATTTGGACCCAACTTCAACAAAACCAAGGGTGGTTTTCTACTCTTTAGGCTCTGCAAAACCAGGGTGGGTATACCTAGGGATGATTCAAGACTAGGAAACACTGTATGAGAATTATTTTAGTTTCATTCTGATTCTCATCTCAAATCCTCATATACATGCATAATTCTTGACAATTTGATAAACACATCCCATATAAAAAATCTAGCCAAAATTCTTCTATAGATCTGCACGTGTTCTCAGCAACAATGGCTAACTAAAGTTAACACATTCTATGTAAACAAGTGCCAGCCAACTTTGAAGATCTTCAGGAAATAAAATTAAAATTGATTATAATTCTATATTTGAAAACCATTTATGACACATTTCTCTTCTAGATAGATCAATTTTACTAGTGCCTAATCCATTAGGGTTTAGAGTCTACTAAAAATCCTTAGATCTAATTTGTTGCCTTACAACAAATATTATTAGCAATTCTTATTAGAATTCATCATTCAAAAATCCTTCTTACTACTATAGAAACCTTATCAAATTCATCAAAGCTTTTACTTAATCCATTGAATTAATAGAAGTGATGAACATATATACAACCTAATGGGGTTGCATTCAATTGCACAAGCCTTTACTCATACAATATCAAGATAACCAAGTAATCAAAAGGAGACAAAATTTAGAAAGAACTAATATGGGGACAGCTAATAATTTGTATTCATTTTCTTTGAAAATTGTATACATTTGCAGTAAACTTAGAATGACCTTAAGAAGAAACACGAAGATCATTCTATATTAGTGTATTCTTAGGAACTAACAGAGAAAATACATCATAAACTTTCTCAAACATTGGACCAAAAACAAACTAAGTATATCACATAGAAATAATAGAAATTGAACCCTTTCTTTAGCCTTGGAATCTCACTTATATAGTGTGAGATGCAACAAGCTTCAAGCTAAGAGAAAATGACAGGTGTCCCTTTCAAAAAATATTTACATACAGCTATCGCAAAATGACAAAATGTGAGTAACAGAAAGACTTTTATATCAAACATTCCTTTTGTAGGCCCCTTTCTATTACATCCTTTGGAATCGGTAGAGTACAATGATTTGATTCTTCTATCAATTTGATTCCTTAGAATAAGTGACCATGAGGCTTGAAAGTGATGTGTCCTCTTCAATTACCTACAAGTTTACTTTATCATCAACTGTTAAAGTAACAGTTACACTTGCATCATCTTCTGCCTCGTCATCTTCTAACATCTGCTCTATAGACATGAATTTATCTTTCCACTCATTATAAGAAATGTCATTTGCCCAATCAAAATTTAGAACTTCCTTTTTTACAGTTATTAGGGAATTTTCTATTGCCTCCATATCCACCAAATCTTTTCTAATGGTGTTGTAGAATAACTATACTTTTACCAGCTCTTCATTTGTCCTTGCCCACAAGAAATGACCAGTCTCATTAATGATTTTATTCATCCTTTCAAAAACAATTTCATCTAATTCTCTTTTCCACTCTTCCTTTTCCTTCACTTTATCAATGGTCTTTAAAGCACAAGGAAATAAATCAAACTTCTCTCAAATATACTTGGAAAAACAAATACGTGAATATTTGTTTTACATCAAATGAGTTTGAGATGTTCTGTAATAATAGAGGAATCAAAAGACAAACATCTACTCCTAGAACCTCTCCAAAAATGGAATTGTTGAAAGGAGGAACAAGTTTGTAATGGATTGTGCTAGGACACTTAGGATGGAGAAAAATGTTGCTTTGAAATACTAGTGAGTAGTTGTAAGTACTATACCTTGAATTGTGTGCAAGTCAAGAAAGACACTCATTTAACACCTTTTTAACTATGGTATGGATACTCATCCAATGTGAAATATTTGAAGCTATTTGGAAGAAAGTGTTATATTCTCAAAGATTTTAGGAATGGTAAATTAGATGCAAAAAGTGAAGAAGGTACATTCCTTGTTATTCCATAAGAAGTAAAGCTTATATGTATTTAAATACTAACACTAGCAAAGTTGTGGAAACTAAAAATTTGAAAATTGAAGAATATACAAAAGTATATGAGGCTGAACCTATGAAGTAACTAGAAGAATACAAATTATTTGTATACTTTTATGAAGATATGCTAATTGATTAAGATGTTGTAAACCAATTTGCAAACCAACACAAAGTTTCAATGACTGTTGAGTTACATAATATGAATGTCAAGTTACATTTAGTTGTCAAGTTACAAAATGAAGTTGAGGCAAATTATGATTCTAAGATTAGTGTAGCTGAAAGAGATGTTAAACTAACTGATAGAAATGTATGTAGCAATTCAAAAGTTGAGAGACCAAATGAAGAAACTATAGCTAAACTAAGATTGTCTAAGTATGTCAAGAGACATCACCCTACTACACAAATAATTGGAAATAAAGATGTTAGACTAATGACGAGGAACGAATTACAAAATGTTACATGTTTGTTGAGCATGCAAGAACCTAATATAGTGAAAGATGCCTTAGAGGATGTGGACTAGAGGAAAGCCATGGAAGAAGAGATTGAACTAATTGAGAAAAATAAGACATGGACTCTAGTTCCTAGACTAGAAGATAAAAATGTGAAATAAGAAAATGGTGAAGTCACAAGGAACAAGGCAAGATTATTTTCTAAAGGATATGCACAAGAAGAAGGTATTGACTATGGAGAAACATTTACCTTGTTGCAAGACTAGATTAGTAAAAAATATACTTTCTTACTCTACATACAAGGGTTTCAAAGATTACCAAATGGATGTTAAGTCTTCATTTTTGAATGGTATATTATAGGAAGAAGTTTATATATAACAACCAGAGGGATTTATTGATGCTAAAACTAAAATATGGTATGTAGACTACACAAATCTTTATATGGTTTGAAGCAAGCACCAAGAGCATGGTATGAAAGGCTTCATAATTATCTTGTGAAGATTGGATTTGAGAGGACTGATGATAATAACAATCTATACTTGAAGATAGAGAAAGGAAAAGGTATTTTGTTATCCAAAATTTTTTTTAATGATATAATATTTGGAGGTCTAGATACTTTATGCAAGGCTTTTGCAAATGAAATGAAGAAAGAATTTGATATGTCTATGTTTGGATAAATCAAGTTCTTTGTGGGTTTTGCAAGTACATCAAATGAAAAATGGTATATAAATCACTTAGTCAAAGTATGTTAAGGAAATATTAAAAACTTTTGAATTGGAGGATTCTGAGCTAGTAACACACCTATGGTGACTGGACATAAATTTTTAAAGAATGATGATTAAACTGAGGTAAATAAAACATTATACAAGTCTATGATTGAAAACTTACAATATGTATTATACAGAAGACTTCATATTGCATTATCTATAGGGATAGTTGCAAGATTCTTTGCTAATCCTAGGGAGAACTATGTGATGGTCATTAAGAGAATAATGAGATATCTGAAATGAATGTGAGACTATGGTCTATACTATAAGAAAAATGAGAAATTTGAATTATTAGCCTACACTAATGATGATCAGGCTTGAAATATTGATGACAGAAAAAGCACCAATGTAGGAAAAATTTTTTAGGCAAAAGGCTAGTTACATGGACTAGCAAGAAAAAAAACTACATTTCTCAATCTACTATTGAAGCTGAATATGTTTTTTTTGTAGTAAATTGAACAAACATTGTATGGATCAAATAACTACTCAAAGGTATGAAGAAGGAAATCACTGAACCTATGATACCTTATTGTGATAATACAAGTGCTATAAATATATCAAAGAATCATGTGATGCATACAAAGACTAGGCACATTGAAATCAAGTATGATTACTTGATAGAATTAGTTTAAGATAAAGAGGTGAAGATGGAATATGTTAAACCAAAAGAGCAAACAACTGATATCTTCACAAAAGCATTACCTAAGGATGCTCATGAGTATCTAAGAGGTAAACTAGGGGTGATACCCCTATCAAAATATATCTAAGAAGCATATGGAGTGCCCTACACCAAACAAGATGATTGACATATGTTACACATTGATGCAGTGGATCTTAGTTAAGAAGCTTCCTAAAGTAATCAAAGATCTAGAGCTATAAATCAATAACAAGCAAAGTGACAGAGGGAGAAATTGAAAATATTCATATCTGCATATGAAGATGACAAGTCTTTAGCATTGATGTCAAAGAGGGAGAAATTTGAGTTCAAGGAGAAATCATTAAGAGAGTAAGATAAGCTAAGGGAGATAGAGTACTGAGGGACCAAGACATAAAGAGGGAGAAATCCATATAGAAGATATAGATAAAAGAGACATGGAATATCTACTCAAAGAGAGAAAGTGTACCTGTTGATTACATCTACCTAGTAAGAGGGAGATAATGTAAAAGGATATATAAGAAGTGATCAAGAGGGAGTCATAAGGATGAGTTGATTGATTGGCTATTTATCATAACAAAATTTTGTAACCTATTCAAATGATGAAAGTCACTATGAGACAGTAAGATTTCAATAAAAGAAATTATTTTCTTTCTAGTATTTATTGGTTATACTAATTTAATTTGGTTAGTTTGGTTTTCCATCAATACCAAAAAGGAAGATCGTTGAAAACATATTGATACAAGTATGATAAATGTATTTCAATCATTTTTTTTTAGTGATGTCAAACCTACTACTTACTAGCAAGACAATTAATTATATGATTTGATTACTATCATTTATTTGATTGATGTAGAATATTTGATCAAATAAGGTAACAATAGAACCTAGAGGAAAGGTTGAGTTATGATATAGAAAAGGAGCACAAGGATTAGATAAGATAGTGTTATTATAGTGTATTGATAATCTACTTAAGGTTGCAAAGGATTGTTGCATTGATTAAGTTTAGAAAAATAAGTTAAACAAAGTTTGTCTTCCAATCTTAATGATATACCAAGTAGGTGCCAAGAAAAGTTAGTGCAAGTTGAGCAAAAAATTAGTTAGAGCCAAGTAAAGTTTAGTTGATGCCAAGCACCAATAAACTTTAGTTTATGCTGAGTGATTTGATAAAGGATGTTGAGCAATGCAATATGTGTCAAGCAATAGAAGCCAATTAATGTTGAGTGTTAGCATTATGAGAAAGATCAAGAATTTGATGAATCTGAGCTGACAAGTTTTATTTCTTGGATTGTTTGAACTATGTGGAAGATAAGGTTGATGAGCTGGTGGACAAAATTCATGGTCAACCATTTTGAGGTGAATTCAAAAAGGATTGAAGGAGAATTTTCTCAAAGGGAATAAAATGAGATGATAGGTAGATTCATTGAATCCTACCTAATCTAATGTAACCCTAAAATAGATAATGGATGATGAATGGAAAAATATCTTAATTCTCTATTTATAGAGATGGCTAGTCAAAAGAAAACGTTGTCATGTGTGAGAACCTAAGGAAGAAAAGGAGTCTAGGGTATTGCTTCATTTAGTGATCTAAGAGAAGAAACTACATTGGCAAGCAAAGTGAGAAGACTTAAAGACATAGATGCTTGAAAGGTGAACAAGCTATCAAATCTAAAGTGCATGAAATCCAAGTAGAATGGAGGACTAAAATAGAGATTTGTAATCTACAAATGTGTTGTAAGTTTTTATTAGATCAAGACTTACTCTTAATTTCTAATCATTGTATTAGTCTAGGTTAAATCCTTTGGATTAAGGTTGAGCTAATAGTCATTTGTAAATCCTTTAACTAGGTGACATTCCAAGTTAATGATCTAAAGTCATCTAACAAGGCTCACTCCTAATAGGGTGATTGAAATGCTTTAACTAGGTCACATTTAACAGTGTGCATTGTAACCTTTAACAAGGTTGGTCTTTCATAGGTAATCACTTTAGAAGAGTGAGAATGAGTAGCATGTTATTGGTGGTTTTTCCCAAATTGGGTTTTCACATTAAGTCATTGTGCCAAATGTGTTATTGAATATATTATTTTCATGTTTACATTCCTACAAAGTTGGTTTGACATTAACCTACAAGTTTAAGTGATTACATAATCTAATATATGCATGCACGATGAAATTTTTTTATGGATATTTGTTCACTAAGCTATGAAAAGTTTTAATTGTATATCTAGATCTTAGATAATTAATTTATCCCCCACCCACAACACTCTTAGTTATTGTAAATAATTCTAACACAAACTTCATAAAAACCCTTGAAATAACTTGTTCCTTCAAGGTGAAATTCTAGGTCTTCCAACCATGCTATTAAATTTGTCATGTTAAATTATGAGTGTGCTCTTCAAACACATCTCCTCACTATCTTGGCTCACCTACTCCAAGAAGTCAGACTAGGGCATCACTCCATAGTTAGGAGATTGGTTTCAAAGAAAAAATTGAACAAAATATTAGTATCTACAAGTCCTAAACTATCATTCTTCAAGGTTTCATGTATTTTCAACTATGGAATATTAGGTTAGGGCCATTTTAGTCCCTACAACTCTATAAATAGAAATCATTGTCGAGTCAGCTAAAACATATTATAAGTCTCCAACCCCACAAGTTGGAAACATACTTGAATATATATATATATATATATATATATATATATATATATATATATATGAAATGAAACTCTACATTTCCATGAAGTTAGATCATGCAATCCGATCTGTACATAGTTGTACAAGAGTGAAAAAACTTTGTAAATGCAAGAAAAACTCAAAAATTGTTTGTAAGAGTTGTTCACACATGTGGTCCACAACTAAAATCCATTTAACCTCCAAAAATATTCATCCCATGCTAAATACCTAATCATGGGTGGTTACAACCACTCATTTCTTCATTTGCAACTTTCTTGCAAAATTGCAAAAGTTGCTTGAGCAACTTTTGAGCAATTTTGTAACTTTTGAGCATTTTTTTCTTTTTTGGGCATTTTAGCCAAGTAAGTTCTCCTATACCTATCCTAGGACCTTTGTTAGGACCCTTAGGACCCTATAGGATACCAAGTTCCCTAGTTTCTCATTCTTAGCAACTTTTGACCCACTTGACAACATTTAACAACATTTTGACCCTATGAGAAACTTTTCCCCTTACAAAAAAAATAGGACAAGTTTGGATCCAAATACCATTGGATATTATTAAACTCATACAAAGAATCTTAAATAACCCTAAACAACATCTAAACCAACCATAAAACCAAAAAGAGGGATGCTCTACTCCATACTCCCTTGGGACAAAGAACTCAAGACCCTTGAGTTAGAAGGTCTTCAATTGTGACTCCATGTTTTAGTATGTCTGATATAGTCATCTAGGAAGCTTTAGCATCTTGGAATCCTTTTCATTTTACCAAGGATGTTTTTTAGGTAAACTTCCCATTATTCTTAATCACGTTGGAGTCCACTATATTGTCCAATTGTAGAGGTTAAGGAGTGGGAAAATATTTGACCCAATCATCTTCTCCCAAGTCTGAAAGAGTTAGCTAACCAACATCAGAAGGAAGTTCCTTATAACGAAATAGATCACACACATTGAAAATGTATGAGATACCCAAATTGAGATGTAGATCCATGTCATATGCATTATTTCCAAACTTATGCAATATCTTTAATTGTCATATCTTCTCCATCTGTAGCTTGGTTGGCTTCCCTTTTGGAAATATCTCCTTCCTAAGGTAGGAAAGTACCAAATCTCCCACCTTGAATTATAAATCCCTCCTTGTTTTATTTACTTTGGTTTTGTATTTCTCCTCTTGGTGTTGTAAAGTCTTCATAGCTTGATCATGAAGTTCCTTTATCTACCGTAGAAAGGATTGTCTTTGAGCACTCATTTTATTGTGTAGGTTAAGGTCCCTCAACTCTATGATCCCTATTGGAGTAACCCCATAAACTATTTCAAATGGGATTTTGTAAGTACTCCTATTGATGGAGTAATTGTAACTATATTCTGGCTGTCCTATAATGTGATCCCATGACTATCCATGTTGCTTAGTTAAGAATCTTAATAGTTTACCTAGGGACCTATTTACTACCTTAGTTTGTCCATCTGACTAAGGGTGATAGGATAAAGAGAAAGATGAATTTTTTCCTAACATTTTCCAAAGGGTTCTCCATAAGTGGCCCACAAACTTTCTATCCCTATCACTCACTAAGTTGAGTGGAAATCTATGAATTCTTACTATGTCTCTGAAGAAAAGTCTTGCAATGTGTGAAGCATCATTGGTTTGTCTACAAGGAATGAAGTGTTCCATCTTGCTAAACCTATCCACCACTACAAGAAAACTACCATGTCCTCTCGGTGTCTTAGGTTTTCCCAAAATAAAATCCATGCTTAGGCACCCCCAAGATCTTAGTGGCATGGATAGAGGCTGGTACAATCTAGTGTTTCTACTATGTCCCTTGGCTCTTTCGCATGTCTATTAGTGCTCCACAAGTTTCCTTACATCTAACTATAATTTGGGCCAATAATGATTCCTATTCACTTTCTCAAGTGCCTTGTCAACTCAAAAGTGGCTTCCCAAACTACCTTGGTGTTTCTCATTGATTATGTTCTTGCTCATGGATCTTTGGGGTATCACAACAAGTGTCCCTTGAACAATAGACCATCATGTAACATATATTTAGTGAACTCCTTTCTAAAATCCTTTTTAAACTTCTCACATGCTTCATAGACATCTTTGAAATCTTTTTCTTTCTTGTAGAGGTCTTTAAGGTTACTCACTCCCACACTTTGAAACTGTATTTCCTAAATTGCTAGAACTCTCTTGCTTAGAGAATATGTAACTTTGTTGCTAACACAAGAAAAACTTTATTGTTTTTTATGATAGAGGTATATGCTTGTGAGTACTCTACCCATTTTAGGTGTCTTGGTTTAGATTTTCTTGTCCATTCAAGAAAATAAGGACATGATTATCTATGTAGACTACAAATTCCCTTAGTAGGAGATAATGTCTCCACTTTTTGACTACTTGTACCTATGGACACCTAAGTCTAATTACATCATTAAGAAATCTTATTTAGTCATCCTCTAGGATATTATTGATTAAATATTTATATTTAATTAATTAATTATCATCCCCTAGTTAATTAATTTTTTTAATTAACTATAGTCCAATTCATAAAATCAAATGACAACCCAAATTCAAATTATCAATTAAATCTCTATTCGTCTATTAAATTAAATAATTTTACTATACCTATTTAATTTATTCCCCCATCCTCTTTTATTAAATAAATCATTTAATGAATCAATTCCTAAACCATAAACCCTATCATTATCCAAAGCCAACCCATTCACCCATGCTAACCTCACTTAGCTAGCTAACTAACCTATATCATTAACTCTAAGAAAATTACATCCTAATCCCTCCTAGGATAAGCCTAATCCCCCTTCTAAACATGTGCACAACTTTAAACAAGGCTTAAGACTTTCTAACCAAAGCCAAAGTTAAAGTCCTCCCCCATCCTCTTACATTCCTATCCAAGAACATTAGGTTGGAAGATTGGTTCCAAGAATGAATGCTGATGATATTCCAATGGGGGAGTATTGTAGATATGTTACTATGATAATATGTTACATTCATGACTGATTTTTTTTATTGATGTCAATATAGCAATTTTTTGTGGTATTTGAAAGAAGAACATCGAAAAGATTAAGTTGGTACAGATGGCTAGTTGAGTATTTTCACTATCTAAGGTTATGGGAGATACTTTTGAGTATTTTGTATATGCAATTAATGTCAAAAGAAGAAATGATAAGTCTAGAAGAAGGTATGTAAGTTTTGGTGATGTTTGTTCTAAGATAGAGTTTACAGAGGCATGTTTAGGTAAACTTGTTATATCTATTAGCAGAGTTTTTATTCTAAGAATTGAGGTTGAGGACGTGAAGAAATATTTACAATGATGTGGGTAAGCTTGCTCATCATAATATTGTGTATGAAAATTATTCAAGTTGCAAGGTAGAAGACTTATGTTATCGCTAAGTGTAACATGTTCTTAGTGTGGTCCTATAATAATTAATTGAGAAGGTCTAACAGCTAATTCAGGGAAATATTTTGAGGACTTGGTATAAAGGAAGGAAATTTTCCTTTACCAAGTAATTGATGATATTGTTTCCTTATTGACTTTAAGTAGCAGCAAGAACCAAATGTGAATTTGAGTAGAGTAGTGCAGTGCGGAAGTGAAGAAGACTTCATTGCCAAGGTTTTAATGAGTGACTTGAGGTTTGGTATTTGGATCTAAGGTTTGTGACCTAGTCTACAAGGTCTAAAAATTATTGGTTTGGTTGATAGGAAAAAGGAAAAAGGAACATAATAGTAAATTACTTGTCTAAGTAGTGAGCTCTTCTTGTAGTTGAAATTGCATGTTTGGGAAATGGGCTTATCTTGCATACATTGTACCACAACTCCTAACATGGTTGGAATCTCTAAATAGGGAGTCAAAGTCTCCTAATAGGGACTCTATGTAATAAATTTGGTAGTAGACTCCTACTAGGGTCCATCCTCTAACAAGGAATATTTATATTAGTAGATCATCTTGTGGGTATCATTTCCATTGGGGTTTTCCCTTTGATCAAGGGTTTCCCTAGTCAACATATCTAGTGTAATTATCTATGTGCATTTTATTATGGTTGTTTTTTACTTTGGTTTAATGGTTAGGTTTTTTTAAAGAAAATAAATATTTTAGTTATTAGATAACTAATTCACCCCCCCCCTATTATCTTGGTGGACTATTGTTTCTAACAATTGGTATCAGAGAATTAGGTCCTAGAAGATAAAGTTTAACAACTTTGGTAGATATATGGCATATATGTTCAAGAAAGATCGTTTGAAGTTTGATGGAACAAATTATGACAACTGGAAAGTAAAGATGAAGACACATTTATTGTGTATGGGTTTGAGATATTGGATCTTGACAAAATCAAAAAAGATAATCATTGATGAGGAGGACTTGGAAACTTGTATCAAGGTAGAAAGAGATCTTTTCATGTGTGACGTGAGAGCTAGAGAAGCATTACTAAGTGCACTCCCTAAAATTGAGTACAATCAATTAAAATCACTTGCTACTTCACATTTGATTTGGAAAGCTTCGAAAAATAGTTTTGAAGGTGATCCACATTCTAAGAAGTTGAGGCTACAAAGTTGGATTTGTGCTTTTCAAGATGCTAAAATGATAGAAGATGAATATGTTAGAACATATATAGGTAGGATATTAGAAATTACTACAGGTATCAAAGCTCAAGGAGGAACCAGAGAAGATGATGAAGTTATATAGGAGATACTGAAGACTCTAACACCACCATTTAAGTCAACAGTTTAGATGATATAGTTGTTAATATCTTGTACCAAATATTTCACAAAGGAGACATTTCTTGGAAGACTTGGAGTAGTTGAGAATGAACTTAGATAGTTCGAAGAGTTGACTAGAATAGAGACAACTTTTAGTGCATTGAATATTCAACCTAATTTGTCAAGAAGCACAAGTGCTAGAGGAGATTTTGCTAGCAATAGTAGATTTGAGGAGGATAGAAATAGTGAAGAAGGAGTGGTCCTTCTGGTAAGAAGAGAAAAAGGAGGTAAGAAAAAATTTTAATGTTGGACTTGTGATGAATATGGTCATTATGCATCTAAATTTCCTAAAAGAGAGAAAAGGTATAAGGAAAAACAAAAACCTAGAAAAGATAGGCAATGTTTGTATGAAAATGAAGATAATGATTCTGATGAACAAGCATTAAGTGCTAGTGTTGATGAAATTAGATTTTTGGCAATTAAAGAAGAAAGTCTAGAGAAGGTAGCTTAGGTATCACAAGTTGAGAACAAATCTAATTGCATAATTGACAGTGGTTGTTCACATCATATGACTAGTGACATGAACAAGTTTGTTGACCTCAAAAATTAGGATGGAGGAATTGTCAGAGTTGGAAAAAATATAGCATGTCATGTTAAGGGTATTGGATCTATAACTCTTGATGTTAAAACTAACACTAAGGATGTATACTTTGTTGATGGTTTAAAGCACAATATTTTGAGTGTTGGAAAATTAGTAGACAAAGGTTATCAGTTACAATTCATAGAAATGACATGCATGATCAAATATATAGATGGAAAGGTAATTGGAATAGGAACTAGATCTAGAGGTAATGCATTTCAATTGAATCTGACAGAAATGATATGTTTGGTTGCAAAGGTAGATGAAAATTGGTTATGGCATAAGATATTTTGTCACATGAACTTTGAGAGTGATGGCACAGAACAATAGATGATTTTTGACCCTTTTTATGAACATTTGTCTATATCTTGTTGAAACTTATTATCTTTTAAGCCTAGTATTTTGAACCGTTTAATGTATAAAGTGTGAACTTGCGGCATGAAAATGATAGTTGATATTATGTTTAAAAAGGGTTCATTTTGTTAAGTCTTTCTTCATTTATGCTTAACATGGGTAGGTTTTCCTACAACTAAAAAGATTGCAGAACCGTTAATTGAATAATTGATGCTTTTCTTATAAATTAATAAATATGAATAGATGTTTTTGGAAGTTTTGTATGTATCATTGATGTCGATAGGAATCTAAGTTGGGTGGGAATCAACCAAATGACCATGAAAGACTCACATTTAGGAAGTTCTAGTGTTAATGAGACTCGGTGATAAAAACTAGAAGGGACCTACTTTCATGGATGATAAGCAGGACCTAGTAAAGAAAAAAAGTCAGAAAGTAAGCATTGAAGTGGTAAGTTAAACATGCATGGAGCTGTTACGGATACCTAGATTCCTGGAGGATGGTTTAAGTCAAAAAGAGGAGCAAATCTAGCATCTGTTGTGCTCTATATTTATGAGAATTCAAGGGAATAGTTAATGCTTTTGCATATTGTAACGAACTATCCTTCATGAGGAAGTCATAAATTTAGGAGTTTTTTATTCCTTCTCTTTAAATAAGACCATGTCTGTATTTGAAAAGTCAACAAAGAAGATAGGAGAATAATAGAAGGATAGTTTGCTAGTTATCTAGTCTTTTTCCAAATCTGTGTACCATTGCATGTTTGAATGAATACATGATTTTGCTGAGTTTTTACACTTTTGTCTGAGCTTATATTTCCTTCATTCTTCTATAGGGGCCCACATAGAAGGTGGAGCTTATTTTAGTCATTAAGAGTCATTTAGTTTCAGAAGTTATTTAACTTCCTAAGTTAAGTGTAAAACTATTGCTCCTGCAACCACTAGAAACAGAACCAGTTACTGTTCCTGCAGCAATAGGTGCATAGATGAATGATTAAGTAGTTAGGATCTCTTTCTAAGCATTTCATAATTGTCTTTTCTATTGGTAAAATATATTTCCTCAGTAGTATTTGCATTCAAAGTAGTAGTGTCTTTTAGTGGAAATTAGAGCATATACTTTGCAGACATCATCTCAAGTTCATGATCTCAGATTGACATTTAATGGAGATCAGCATAGTACTTTGGTAGTGAATGATGTCTAATCCTATAGATAAAAAGGTATTATATTTTCCAAACATTTTTGGCACCATTGCCGGGGATGGTGTCAATCTAGTATTCACTACAAAGTCATCCAGTTAGTTTCATTTTAGTATCTTGCATGCATAGGAGAAGAGACCATCTTGGAAGATTTCTTCCCAACATCAATCAGGAAGATCCTTTTCTTGAAAGAGAAGAAGCAGGAAGAAAAGAAGAAGAAGAACTATTTGAGAACGTGTTTGCAAAAGTACTGAATCAAGAACACTCACTAACCACATCTAAAGAATCTCTCCATTTGAATAATCTTTTTGACGAACCTGAATATGAAGATAATCCACTAGCTCTGGTTATTTATCAACCCCCACTAGGACATTCACAAATGGTAGCTACTCAGCCTACCCTTCTATTTCCAATCCTTGCTTAGCAGGGTAACTAAAATCTAAAGAGCATACCCTTTGTTTCTCTACCAAAGTTTTATGGCCTCATTACTGAAGACCCAGAGACTTTTCTCTTTGAGTTTGACATTCTTTGCCAAAGCTATAATTACACCATAGATGCTCGAAAACTAAAGTTGTTCCCATCAACTCTCAAGGAGGCTACTTTGAGATGGTTTATGAGTCTAGGTGCTAATCCTATGATAGACTAGCAACATTTGAGTAATCTATTCCTTGATAAATACAAGGAATATTGTAGAGGCCATGATTTAAAAGGAGATGACATCTTTAAAATGTCACAAAAGGAGAATGAGACTTTGGAGCACTATGTTTCTTGGCTCATGTTTAACTTGTAACATAATACACAACATCAGTTAAATGAGGAATCTCAGAAGCATCTCTTTCTGAAAGGAGTTCATGATAGGAGTATGGAAGCCTTAGACTTGATGACTGGAGGTGACATTACATAGATGACATGGGCTAAAATCCAAAATATTTGTTTGAATTATTCTAGAGAAACAATAAAAAAAGGATGAGGTGTAAGAGACTTACTTCAAAAAAACCCTAGTGCAGGAGTTTCCAAAGCAAAACTATCAAACCTTCTATCAGATTTCAAGTAGGACATCATTAATGATGTTGCTACTCAACTAGACACCATGCAAGCATAAAGGAAGAAGGAGGAAGTTGATCTTATATTGGCAGAGTATTGTCCTCATTGTAAAGAAAAGAAGAGCAACTGTTGATGTAAACCTATTGCTAGCATGTGCCTACGAAGTTCAAAGTGATTGATGAAGACAAACAAATTGTCTATGTTGCTCAATGCAGGCTGTGGGCTCCAAAATTAGGTATTCCTCAAGACCCACTTCATAATTATAGTGATAATAGTCAATGGAAACAACAACAGGGTAGTCAAAAAAATTTGCAACAACCTAACCAAGGGTGGTAGCAACCTAACCAAAGTTGGCAGCAGCCTAACCAAGGTTGGCAATAGCCTCAAGGTTCTCAGAATTGGCAGCAGCATTTGCTAGCCTTGCCACCACCTCCTCAATCACAAGATCTAATGTCTCTTGCAGCCAATACAACCCCTCCTGAACAACAAAAATTTCTTGCACAGCCCACACCCTATCCTAATAATGCAAACCCTTAGCCCAACAACAAAGTTATTCCATCACCTTGAATGATATTCATTTATGATCTAGAACAATGCTTGCATCACCTCAGTAGCCCATTGTAACAGAAGTAGATGATATAAATATTGAATCCATTCAAGAACCTACCAATGCCATTTCTCCTACAACCAAGAAACCACCATTTCCTAGTAGGTTGATAGAATAAGTATTGCTGAATGTGAATCAAGTTGCATTAGACTTGCTTGATCAACTCAAGTAAATGAAAGTGAAAATCCCTCTACTTGATGGAATAAAAGAAATTCCTATATATTCAAAAGCTATCAAGGAAGCCTATGTTAAAATTATAGGAAGGAAAAAGAAAGATCCAAAGACTATCCATGTCCTTGGCCAACTTTCTGATCTTATGCTTGATAACCCAAGGATACCCAAGTATGCAGATCCTGGAAGTCCAGTAGTCACCCTTACCATCCAAGGAACATAAATAGAGAATGTATTGATAGATTTAGGAGCATCCATTAATGTAATGACTAAGGAAGTGATGTGCAAACTAAACATTATTGGTCTTAGGAAAACTCCAACAATATTGCAGCGAGCAGACAACTCTACTATTGTTCCCAATGGTACGTTGGAGGATGTCATTGCTACCTTACATTCATGGGATTACCTAGTGGATTTTGTAGTACTTTGTCTAAAAATAAGTACTGGGTGATATCCTATCATCTTAGGATGACCATGGTTAGCAACAAAAGATACCTATATTGCATGTCAATCAGGGAAAATGACCATTTCAAATGGTACAAATACTAAAAACTTAACCCTGTATTCTCCTACTCAACCTCTACTCCAAGATGACCAAGTTGTCTAGCCAAACATGGGGGATCCCAAAATGGACTTGGATTCTATTAAAAAACTGATGATGATTTCAAGGGAGTTATTTGTAAGGATCAAAGAAGAAGATGAGGTCATTTCCTCCATCATCTTGAATGAATATGGAACACAAGCTGAGACATATTCTACACATGATCGTGTTCTAGAGAATATCTTGCCTTTGCCATCCCAATCTCATTAATTTGAGTCTGCACAACTGCCACATTCACTCCTTCCACATGAAATAGATTCATCACCAATTGCTCACATATCAATGGTTGAAAAAGTAGTCAAGATAGCAATTTCTCTAGGGAAAGAACCTAACTTAAGTAAATCCTTGTCTCAAGAACAACATCATGATGTCCTGCAACTGTTATAGAAACACCAAGATGCTTTTTCATGGGAATATATGGATATGAAAGGTTTGGACCCTACATTTTGTACTCATATAATCTACATCAATATTGAGTGCAAACCTATGAGACAACCTCAATGTAGGATAAACCTAGCATTAAGGGATATTGTCAAAAATGAGCTGCAAAAACTACTCAATGCTAGTTTCATATATCCTATTTTAGATAGCCAATGGGTTTCACCATTGGTTATTATACCAAATAAAGGAGGAAAATGGTGAGTTTTCATAGATTATAGAGAACTCAATGTGACCACCAAAAAGGATCATTTTCCATTACCATTTGTCAATCAAGTTCTTGACAATCTTGCCGGGAAGAAGTACTTTTCATTCCTAGATGGGATCAGTGGCTATAACCAGTTCCATATAGCACTTGAGGATCAAGACAAAACTACATTCACATGTCTAGGGGGGACATTTTCTTATTCTATCCTACCATTTGGTTTGTGTAATGCACCTGCAATCTTCCAAAGGGTTGTCATTAGTATTTTTTCTGATATATCTGTAGACTATTTAGAAGTTTACATGGATGACTTCACTACATATGGGTAGACCTTTGAGGAAACCAAAGAAAATTTGGATAAGGTCCTACAAAAATGTAAAGACTATAACTTATCTTTAAATAGTGAAAAGTGCTTTTTAACGATGCAAGAAGGAGTGGTGTTGGGACACTTTATTTCTCTCAAAGGGATTGAAGTAGATCCTTCAAAAATAGAGGTTATCTGTACATTATCTGTACCAACCAAACTAAGGGAAGTCAGGAGTTTTCTAGGGCATGTAGGGTATTATCAATGCTTTATAAAATATTTTAGTCAAATTGCAGCTCCTTTATATAAGTTGCTTCGAAAAGATGTTGGGTTTGTATGGAATGATGATTGTACAAAACCCTTCCTACACCTTAAAGAAGTCCTTTTGATAGCAACAGTTCTCCAAGGACCAAATTGGGAGTTGCCTCTCTACATACACACTAATGCTTTAGACCATGCCATTAGAGCCATACTTGGTCAAAAGTTAGATTCAATAGAACATGCAATATACTATATTAGAAAAAATCTTTAGGGAGCCTTATATAATTACACTATAATAGAGAAAGAGTTGCTTGCTATAAGTTATGCTCTGAACAAGTTCAAACACTATGTTATAGGATATCAAATATTTGTACACAGATCGCTCTGCTATCAAATATCTAATGAAGAAATCGATAATGTCTGAATGATTGGTCCAATGGTTATTGCTGATGTAAGAATTTGACATAACCATTGTTGTACTAGTATGTTTCTGGATTTGATTGTGTTAAGATTTTTACCATCAACGTTTTGAATCACACTACATGATCCATCATCAGGATGAAGAGCAAAAGATGCAAAAAACACAATCAAATCTGAAAACATACCAGTACAATATAATGGATTGTAGAAATTTGTTCTCTTTAATAAATAACCATTGTTGACAAAATAGATAAGGCAAATGTTGTAACTGATTTCTTGTCTCGTCTTTAGACACCTGATGATCCTACAGTCATAGAAGATAGTTTTCCTAATGAACATCTCTTTCTTCTATCGGCACAAAATCCTTGGTATGCTGACATTGCCAACTATCTCACCACTGAGAGAACACCTCCACACTTCTCTGCCAAGGAAAATGTGGCTATTGGTAGAAAAGAGTTTTAATTTCTCATGGATCTTAGGTTTCATGTTTTATACTAGGCCAGACTAGGTGACATGAAGGTGTCTTTGAGAAGATGAAACATTTGATGTTCTTCATGCTTGTCATGATGAGCCTTGTGGTGGTCACTTTGCTAACAAATGAACTACATTAAAGATTTTGAACATAGGTTATTACTGGCCTACACTTCACAAGGATGGGGCTCAGTATACAAAAAGATGTGACAAATGCCAGAGAATGGGTTGTCCGACAAAGAGGGATGAAATGCCCCTGTAGCCACAAATAGTAGTAGCACCATTTGACAAATGGGGAATTGACTTTGTTGGTCCCATTGAACCACCATCAGAAGGAAAATGTTACATCCTAGTATGCACCGACTATGTTACTAAATGGGTAGAAGTGAAGCCTATGAAGCACCCTCGGGATAACAATGTTCTAAGGTTCCTATATGAATGTATTCTCACTAGATATGGTGTTCCAAGAGAATTTTAGTCAAATCAAGAGCCTTAGTTTACATCTAATCTAATAGCTTCACTTATAGAGGAGTATAAAATCTTTCCTGGTAAATCTTCCCCCTACCATCTACAAGCTAATGGACAAGTTGAAGTGACAAACAGGGAGTTGGAAAATATACTCACTAAAATAGTGTCCTTACATAAGAAGGATTGGGTAGCCCAACTTCCTGAAGCCTTATGGGCATATCGAACAGCATGGAAGTCTACTACTGGGTCCACCCTTTTTGAGCTCCTATATGGAAAAATAGCTCTTATGCTCATTGAATTTGAATACAAGACTCTGCAAATAGCCCTAGAACTAAATATCACTCTTTCTACAACACAACAAGACTATATATTGCATCTCAATGAGTTGGATGAATGGCACAAGTCAGCTCTTCATAACACAGAGTTGATACAGAGTTAGAGGAAACAATGGCATGATAAATTTATTAAAGAAAGAGAATTCTCAGTTGGTGATTGGGCACAACTATATGATTCATGCTATCAACACCATCAAGGAAAATTCAGACTAGATGGCTTGGACCATATTAAATTGTTGTAATTTTTAGTAATGGAGGAGTTCAATTATCTATAATTGATCCAGTCAAATTTAAACTCCTAGATAATGGACATCATCTGAACCTATATCATAAACTAGCCACCTGGGAAGAATTTCTTCAACAGTTCAAAATAGCAAAAACATCTCTTCCTACAGCCTCTACGTTTGAGTCTTCCACTCAGATGCCTATAGCCCCTTGAATTTATTTCAAGGTCTTCATAATAAAAATTTCTTATTTTATGCAAAATTCA
This sequence comes from Cupressus sempervirens, assembly GCA_028749045.1. NCBI lineage: Eukaryota > Viridiplantae > Streptophyta > Pinopsida > Cupressales > Cupressaceae > Cupressus > Cupressus sempervirens. The sequence continues at coordinate 79,445,914 of CM053786.1, read as the reverse complement.
TTTCTTTTCCATTTCATTTCATCTCACCTTCTTATCTTTCCATCATCACTCCATCCAATCATAATTCTGTGGTATAGTATTCTTTCGAGCATGCATCCTATCACACTCTAGGTCAAGAGACACTCAACTTCTCTTCATTTGTTACTTTAATTATTTATTTAGAATGGTATAATTATTTTGATTTTCAGAATTCACAATCTTTAAGGCCTGGTGGGACCAAGTCCATGATAGGTTGGGGGGGGAATCAAAGTCATAAATAAACATTTGAGGAAATCTTATGTTGGCACAAAAAATGTATAGGGTAGGTCATCTTAGGGATGAGCTAGCATCACTTTGTACTTCCTTTGTATGGGTGAAAGTAAGTGCGGTCAATATTTTATGATTTCCTTAGCACATAACTTCTTATTAACACCCCCACTATTGTAATGTCATCATGCACTACTGAAGGAGATGTGATATGATGTTTGAAAAGTGTGTTTTAAGACTATTGTTTTATTTTCAAACACCATTGGATCCATTTTTGAAGCCTTATAGCAACCTTCGACCCCACTTTCAGTAAAGTTGCAACAATTTTTTTTTTAAAATGGGTGGAGAACCTCAACAACATGAACCAACAAACCATAGAGTTTTGTTGGTGAACCTTGCATCATGCAATCTATTTCAACAATGAGGTTGGTTGGCGTATTGTCTTAGTTTGAAGAAATTCAACCAAGAAATTGCACTTCAGTTTCACAACACATTGAGGGATGGGTATGCTACTATGAAAGGAATTCGCATAGAATTCACTGAAGAAGTGGTTGCAGAAGTCACTAGGTTACCCATGAATGGGGAACGATGGATGAAATACATGGACACATGGACAAAAAAAGAACAATTCTTAGTGCATCAAGACCCTCAGCTGGAGGAGAATAAAAAACAAGGTACTTTGAGGTTGTCTCTCACTCTACAATTTATCTAGCTTGCTGAATTCATTATAAGATATTTTACTTGTGAAGGAAGATACTCTTATCTACATGGTATGCATTTTAAAATTTTAATTGGGTTATGACATGGTGATCACCCTATGAACCTTCCAAACTTTCTCTACAATATTGTTAAAAGACAAGCTTCTTATGTCTAGCAATGAAAAGCCCAGTCACTATCCCACCATTTTTTAATTAGGGCCATAGTTGAAAAAGAATTGACTAGGTGGCACTTGGGTACATGGGAGGATTTTTTTTAAATTAAAACCAATGGGACCTTAGAGTAGTTGGCCTAGAGGGCAAGGAATGGGAAAACGTGAGAAGACTACTATAGGAGTTATGAAAGTGGTATATAAAAAAACTTTAGAAGCTTTGGCTTCTGTATCTCAACCAAAAGTTGTGAAAAGTAAAGTTCCTCCTACAAATGCCTCTGCCTCCAAAAAGAGGAAGGCCTATGCAACTACTATAGGAGAAAGTTCAGAGGTATCTCCCTTGTCACACAAAACTAAGCTTAATTCTAAAAAGGGGAAAGTTGTTGATAAGGGGAAGAAACCAATTTCTACCCCAATTTCTACTCCATGACAAGTCACCAAAATGTCTGGGGGAAATTTGAGAACTAAACCTCCTGTGCTACTTGTTAAGCCTCCTATACCACCTGTTCATGTTGAAACTCTACTACCTACATCTGCACAGTCACCAGAGCACGCAACACCTACTCCTAAACATGATAGTGATCTTGAGGAAATTCCCCAAAGACCAGTTAGTCCTATCAATATTGGTAGTGATATAGATTCATCAGAAAGAACAGTGTCTGGGTTTGAGCAACGAACAGAGGAAAATGATAATTTACCTTCAAAAGAATATCCGTCGACTACTCAGGAAATAGTTTAGGAAATTGTGGAAACGCTCCAAGTTAAATCGACTATTGTGTCTTCCCCTATAGCCACTGTGCCACAAGAAAGAATTGACAGTCCTGTTACTCATCAACCACCTAAGGATGACAGAAATGTTGCTAGACCAAGTGTCAATCCTTCCACTAGTCACAATGATGGCAATCATTTGGTTGTTTGGCATCATTTGCTAGCTAATATTTTCACTCCACTATCAGCTAGCTTTAATGTTTATAAGCAATTTTAGTGGGAAAAAGAAAATTGGGATCTAGAAAGGAAACAATTGCTCAAAACCATTAAAGAATAGGTATGATAAGTTGAAGAAAAAGATACTGAAATTAAGGTCCTGTAAAAATGTGTTACTAAGGTAACAGAGCTCATTCTAGAACTTTTGAGTTGTAGATCACGATCTCCTATTTATACATTTTTTTTAAATGAGAAAAAGATCAATTTTCAACTATCTCAAGTTATTCAAGGGTTGAATCCTTCCTTGAACACACCCCAAGAATTTTATGCAGCATTTAAATCAGTTCCAACGGCTCTCCAAAATGTTCTTTGTGAATTGTACATCCATAATCTTGCAGTACCAGATAACAAAGATTGGAATTGAATGTTCTATGTAGGAGATGTGCAGTTTAGAGCCATTATGTCATGGATGCAAAATGAAATCAGTTGAGAAAGTCAAGTTGCTCCATATAAGGAAAAGGAAATATTGGAACTGTTATACATTCATCCTGAGGTGCAGAATACTCATAGAGTTTTCTTTGACTGGCTCTCCATTAACAATAACCCAAGTGGTGCTACTAAAATTCATCCCATTCAAGAACAAGAATTCCTAGACTGGGAGCAACATTGTTCTATCATTGCTCTAGAAGCCATAAGAGCCTCTACTCAGAGGTGGATTTGGTTATTATAAGATCTGAAGACAAGGGAGTTATTCTCACCTCAAAACTTGAAATTGGCCACTTATAGAATGCTTAGGTATGTGACAATGGCTAGGAATAAGAAAAGCTATTGGGTTCCTCTTTGATTTCAACCACCTATTCTACTATATCCCATGCTTGGAAAAATTGAATCATTTGCTAATTACAACCTAAACCATGAGGAACAAAAATGGGAAAGATTGAAATAGAACCATGGATACTTCAACTATAGGGCTCACGAGTTAGGAGAGAAGGTTACCAGTGACCTCAAGATGCGGATGTAGATCAAGAACTTGTGAATGCTGAAGGGACCAGCATTAGGGTGGTTGGGGGGAAAAATGATGGCACAAAACAATAGATGATTTTTTACCCTTTTATGAACATTTGTCTATATCTTGTTGAAACTTATCGTCTTTTAAGCTTAGTATTTTGAACCTTTTAATGTATAAAGTGTACTAAATGTTGTAATAGAATCCTAATATGGTCCATCCTCTAACAAGGAATATTTATATTAGTACATCATCTTGTGGGAATCATTCCCATTGGAGTTTTCCCTCTGATAAAGGGTTCCCATAGTCAACATATATGGTGTAATTGTCTATGTGCATTTTATTATTGTTGTTGTTTACTTTAGTTGAATGGCTAAGATTTTTTTAAAGAAGATAAATGTTTTAATTATTAGATAACTGATTCACCTCTCCCCCCTCTCTCATTTATCTTGGTGGACTATTGTTTGTAACACATTTATGGTTCTTACATGTCTTAATGACCCTTTAATGCCTCTTACATCCCTCTTTCACACTCCTCCCTCATAACTCCCTTTGACCACTCATTTTTTACCCTTTTCTACTTGGATTTCATCTCCAAGAGTTGTTGTCCCTATAGAAGGGGGCTTCTATTAGTCATACCTTGAAGGATAATTGACGTGCAAGTTTTTTGATCAACTCTTGTATCAACTCACCTATTTGATTCAATGGAAATATCACACTAGATCCATTACACATCAAGATGGGCTCCCCCTGGAAGGCCTAAAGAGTAACACATTGAAACCAAATTGAACCTAGGGATTAAAAAAATTCTTGAATTCTCTTATTTGTGCAAGTGACCTCGTGAAAAATATTTTTAAAACATACGCATTGGTTACTATTAAATCCTTTTGCTAAAGAGATCACTTGTTTGTCTCTCTCAAATTTTCTTTGTCCTTTGAGATATTGTTTACTCGCAATACACCATATTCATTTACCAAAATTTTCTTATCTTTGTTGTGTCAAAGAGGTTGTTAGCAAGTCTATTTGTAACATAACCCTCAGTCTAGTTGGTTTTATTTCACCTCTTCAAAAACAAAAATCATTGCACCATCCTTTGATAAAATTCACTACATATCTACTTAAAACTATCCATTATTTGGAGAAACTTGTCCTTTCCATCTGAAGAAGGTTGTTAATAATTTTATTCATAAAAACCATGAGTCTAGTTTTTTCTCCTTTACCCTTATATTTAAACTAAATATCATTACATCATCTTCGGTAACACCATTTCTTATCTACCTAGACCTATTTTTCATAACACATACTTTTGCACTTATCATAGCATGTACTTAGGTCTTCATAAAGGTTCTCATCCTATTTAGGCATTTTTTTATTTATCATCTTTAGGGCATGCCTTCAAAATCTAGCCTCATCCAACTCAAAAAATCATAGACCCAACATCCTCCATCATCTCCAACATACTTAATAATTTGGTGTTACTTTGTTGAGAATTTGGCTACCCTACATCCTACATCCATCACGCTATCTCAATTATACCAAACACATTTTATCAACAACAATCCTATCAACAAAGTACATATAACCACTCTTATCAACATCCTCCATTACAAAATAATCAACAAAATACCCAAGCACCAAATCCTCAAAATAAAACTAACACCATTATGATCTTAGCTAGACCAGGACCACATGCCCAAAGAGAATCCTAAGTATATACCCCTTTGGGTGAATCCCTTGATGTCCTTTTCGAAAAATTAGCCAAAGACAATCTTATCTGATATCCACACACTCAACCATTAGATCACAATCAATGAAGGGTACCCTGGTATAGAGAAGATGACTTCTACAAATTTCATCATGTTAAAGGGCATCCACCCTCAAGTGTATGCAGCTCAAAGAATATGTGCAAGATATCATTGAGAAAATGGAATTCACAGTGGGGGCACAAGCCTCTCTAATGTAGTGCAAGGCAAGAGAATCCCCAAAGGAGATTTCCTAGCCCACAATAAATAACCACATAGTGGAAACATAATAACAATGCACGATCTGATATCAAATCACAACTTCTTATTCAAAAAATTACTGTTACATACAATGTGTTGTTTTGTAAGGCCTTCCTGGTTATGGACAAATACAATAGCAATTAAAATAACAATTCTACAAGATCCCTCAAGATCCAATCCAAACCCTAGCTAGTCCAGATCCATAATCATGTAAAAACCTACATGATCTCAACTTGTGCTCACAAGCCACCAAGAAACCTCCTTGTTTCTAAACTATAACCACTAGCTCTTCTCACAAACTTGCAACTCCACCACAATCCTGTTTTAAAATGCCTCACATTTGGTGCTCTATTCATAGACTTAGGAAAACTCACTCCTCGCTTCCTCCTTCTCTCCAAGCTTCTACTAAGAAGAGATCACACCTTGAAGCTTCACTAGAAATGCTGATATGCCTTTCTTAAATAGGCATTTACCACCAAAGATATTACCAACACAACCAATGTGGGATAAAAGGTAAATGCAACTACCTTTCAACAAATATTTAATTCCCACCTAAATACAACTAAGGACCACTACATGCCCCAACAAATATTAAATGCCTGATTTAATAAAATGTCCACAAACTTCTAGAATTCCACCTACACACCTCGATAAATGGAATGACAATCATTTTTATTTAATTTTCTATTTATGCCACCTATGGACCTCAAAAATAGAAATTCTTTTTTTCTCCTTTTCCATTTTTTATTTTTTTTTATTTTTTCTCTAATTTTTGTCACATTCTCTCTCCTCCATTTTAAAATTTTTTCTCTGATGCAAGATGCTCCTACATCAAACTCCCCATGCAGATAGAAAAGTGTGTCTCACACCTTGACGCCAAAAGAAACATCTACAACCATCTTCATCTTCACCAAAGGTTTCCACCTCAATAGAGACAATAAAACCAATCAGCACATCATCCATATCTACATCAATATGTCAAACACTATGATCTCAACCATCTAATCAACATGCTCATTCCTAGGAAAAAATTGAACGTAATACTTCATCAACAAACCCTCATCCACATTAGCAACTAGTGAATCCACATCAATAGCAAAAACCTTCCTATTAGCAACAATATGTAGATCTCCATCAACACATGCCAAAGTCTCAACACCAACAATCTCACTACTCACAACAAGATGCTCTACAACACACAACTCATCACCAAATAGAAAATGGATCATCCATGACCAAGTGCTCTACAATTTCCATATTAGACTCAACTAATTGATCATGAAAACCAATGTCTGTTCAAGCATCAACAAGGTTAGGAATATCTTTAGCAACAACCTCTAATTTCTCTGTAGGTTTTGTATCAGACTCCACAAACTGATCAACAAAACCAACCTCTTTCACCTTGACCTTGTTATGCAATTTTCTCTCACAAACAAGTCTCTTAACTGGCCAGACAACTCTCTTCTAGATCAATATACTCTAACTCCACAAACATCTACAAAATTTCCTCCTCATCCTATCCTTATCTCGATCATCTAAACTAGTTTCAAACTAAGCAACCACCTTCTTAGTTCAATCAACCAAACTAGCTTCAACCTAGGTAGACGTATCAAAAAATTCCTTTCGAGTACAGGGTATGTGCAAGATCATGGTGTACCAAACTATGGCCTTAAGTGGCAGTGAAAAATCAGCAAATCAGGTTTCTGTCAACTTGACACATAATTTTGAAGTGGTTATGAACTTTATATCAAAAAGTTGTAAGAAAATAATCTGTAAGAAATTGAATGTAGTTTCCAAACTACCAGGCCTTATCAGGAGAAAAAAATAATTAATTAGTCAAAAGTTTGAGTTTTAATGCAGTACTAAGAAAATTTTAGGGCAAAAATAAAAAGTATGTGTATATCTGACCACCTTAATCAAAATCAAATCTTAATATTTTTTTAATATAATTATAGATATGAAAAGTAGACTCATTCTCGAATGTGGCACATATTTTTCGGTATTTTTATTTCAAATAAATAATTAACTATGAATTTTCTACCAAAATTTTTTTGAAAAAAAAAAGTCTCATGTCTGACCACCCTAACTAATAGAAAATTTTACCAAATTTAATTTAATTTTTTTTTTCTTATACTAGCCGAAGTATAGAATGTGATGCAACTTTTATATTTAAAAAATGTTATACCGTTTGAAAGTTATAGCTATTTTTAATTAGTATGTCAATCAGTACTTTACAATTATTCTCATTGATAATTAACTAATAAATACTTATTTAACTCAAAATTTGACAGAAATTATATTTATGGAATATAGAGATCGATATTAAAAAATCTTTTTCATTTTATTCAATTTTGATCAAAATAACATTGTCAGACGGCTACCCGAAGTCTGAGTATCACTAAAACCCTCTTCAAACACGTCTTTTGGGTTGACCGGGTAGGCTTGGTATTTACCAAGCCTAATCTTATATCCGATTTTAAATCGGATATCCAATCATAAATCGGATATCCAATATGTTTAGGTGGGCAAATTTAAAATCTCAACCCATTTTGGAGGGAAAATTTGGTTTAAACGTCACAACTTATTATTTCTAAATTATTTCACTTATAGTACTATATAAAGATGTGTATATATATATATATATATATATAATAACATAATGCAAAGATATAAGATATAATCTAACAATATATACTAATATATTATGTTAATCTTATTACCATCTATAAATATAATTTATATTATTATTATTTTTACTAAATATAATAACGTAATATTTTTATTAAATATAATATGTATTATATCTATTATTATATTAATATGTATGTTATTAATATATATATATATATATATATATATATATATATAAAATCTACATATAATAATGTAATATTTTTATTAAATATAATAATATAATATATATATGTATGTTATTAATAAATATGTATATTATTAATATATATGAGTCAAAGGGGGTCATAGGTCAACCACTGACCCCCTTTGATGCATTAAATGATGACATATGTCCTTAGGGGTCCTAAGAGCCCTAAGGACATATTAAAATGGTTAATATGGGTCAAAGGGGGTCATAAAGTGACCTATGACCCCTTTCGATCGATTAAATGACGATATATCTCCCTACGGGTCCTAGCACCCCAAGGGACATATTTGAATCATTCATATGGGTCAAAGGGGGTCATAGGGTGACGTATGACTCTCTTTGACCCATTAAACGATAGCATATGTCGACAAGGGTCTTCAGACCCCTAGGAACATATTTGAATGGGTCATATGGGTCAAAGGGGGTCATAAGGTCACCTATGACCCCCTTTGACCCATTAAACGATGACATATGTCTCTAGGGGTCCTAGAAACCCTAGGACCATATTCAAATTGTTCATATGACGCAAAGGGGGTCATAGGGTGACCTATGACCCCCTTTGACCCATTAAACGAAAACAAACATCTTCGAATTGTTCATATGGGTCAAAGGGAGTCATAGGTTGACCTATGACTCCCTTTGACCCATTAAACGACAACATATGTCCCTAAGGGTTCTAAGACCCCTTGAGACATATTCGAATAGGTAATATGGGTCAAAGGGGGTCATAGGGTGACCTATGACTCTCGTTGACCCATTAAATGACAACATATGTCTCTAGGGGTCCTAGAATCCCTAGGGACATATTCAATGGGTAATATGGGTCAAAGGGGGTCATAGGGTGACCTATGACCCTATTTGACACATTAAACGATGACATATGTCACTAGGGGTCCTCAGACCCGTATGAAATATATTCGAATGGGTCATATGGGTCAAAGGGGTTCATAGGCTGACCTATGACCCTCTTTGACCCATTAAAAGATGACATATGTCGCTAGAGGTCCTTGGGTCCCTAGGAATATATTCGAATGGGTCATATGGGTCAAAGGGGGTCATAGGGTGACCTATGACTTGCTTTGACCCATTAAACGATGACATATATCTGTAAGGGTCCTATAACCCCTAGGGACATATTCAAATTGTTCATATGGATCAAAGGGGGTCATAGGGTGACCTATGACCCCCTTTGACCCATTAAACGATGACATATGTCCTTAGGGATCCTAGGACCGCTAGAGATATATTTGAATCGTTCATATGGGTCAAATGGGGTCATAGGGTGACCTATGACCCCCTTTGACCCATTAAATGATGACATATATCGCTAGAGGTCCTCGAACTCCTAGGAACATATTCGAATGGGTCATATGGATCAAAGGGGGTCATAGGGTGACCCATGACCCCTTTTGACCCATTAAACAATGACATGTGTCTCTAGGGGTCCTAGAACCCCTAGGGACATATTCAAATTGTTCATATACGCCAAAGGGATTCATATGGTGACCTATGACCCCTTTTGACCCATTAAACGATGACATATGTCGCTAGGGGTCCTATAACCCTTAGTGACATATTCAAATCATTCATATGGGTCAAAGGGGGTCATAGGGTGACCCTCTAACACATTAAACGACAACATATGTATTTATGGGTCTCATAACCTCTAGGGACATATTCAAATCATTCATATGGGTCGAAGGGGGTCATAGGGTAACCTATGACTCCCTTTGACCCATTAAATGATGACATATGTCTCTAGGGGTCCTAGAACCCCTAGGGACATATTCTAATTGTTCATATGGGTCAAAGGGGGTCATAGGGTGACCTATGACCCCTTTTGACCCATTAAACGATGAAATATGTCTCTAGGGGTCCTATAACCCTTAGGGACATATTCAAATCATTCATATGGGTCAAAGGGGGTCATAGGGTGACCTATGACACCCTTTGACCCATTAAACGATGACATATGTCCTTAAGGTGCTTAACACCCCCAAGGACATATTGAACTCATTCATATGGGTCAAAAGGGGTCATAGGGTGCTCTACGACGTCCTTTGACCCATTAAACGATGACATATGTCTCTAGGGGTCCTATAACACCTAGGGACATATTCAAATCATTCATATGGGTCAAAGGGGGTCATAGGGTGACCTATGACACACTTTGACCCATTAAACAATGACATATGTCCTTAGGAGTACTGGGACCCCTAGGAACATATTCGAATTGTTCATATGGGTCAAAGCGGGTCATAGGGTGCTCTATGACCCCCTTTGACCCATTAAACGATGACATATGTACCTAAGGATCCTAGGGACATATTCAAATGGGCCATATGGATCAAAGGGGGTCATAGGGTGACCTATGACCCCCTTTGATCAATTAAATTATGACATATGTCCCTAGAGGTCCTAAGACCCCTAGAGACATATTCGAATCGTTCATATGAGTCAAAAGGCATCATAGGGTGCCTTATGACACCCTTTGACCCATTAATCGATGACATATGTCCCTAGGGGTCCTAGGACCCATAGAGACATATTTGAATTATTCATATGGGGCAAAGGGGGTCATAGGGTGAGCTATGACCTCCTTTAACCCATTAAACAATGACATATGTCCCTAGGGGTTCTAAGACCCCTAGAGACATATTCGAATGGGTAATATGGGTCAAAAGGGGTCATAAGGTAACCTATAACTCTTTTTGACTCATTAAACGACAACATATGTCTTTAGGGGTCCTAGAAACCCTAGGGACATATTCGAATGGGTAATGTGGGTCAAAGGGGGTCATAAGGTGACCTATGACCCTCTTTGACCCATTAAATGACAACATATGTCGCTGGAGGTCTTCAGACCACTAAAAACATATTCAAATGGGTCATATGGGTCAAACAGGGTCATAGGGTGACATATGACCCCCTTTGACCCATTAAATGATGATATATGTTGTTAGGGGTCCTAGAACCCCTAGGGACATATGTGAATTGTTCATATGGGACACATGGGGTCATAGGGTGACCTGTGACCCTCTTTGACCCATTAAACAATGACATATGTCGGTAGGGGTCCTCTGACCCCTAGGAACATATTTGGATCGGTCATATGGGTCATAGGGTGACCTATGACCCTCTTTGACCAATTAAACGATGACATATGTCGCTAGAGGTCCTAAGACCCCTAGGAACATATTCAAATGAGTCATATGGGTCAAAGGGGGTCATAGGATGACCTATGACCCCCTTTGACCCATTAAACGACGACATATGTCTCTAGGGGTCCTGTAACTCTTAGGGACATATTCGAATTGTTCATATGGGTCAAAAAAAGTCATAGGGTGATGTATGACCTCCTTCGATCTATTAAATGTTGACATATGTTCCTAGGGGTCCTAGGATCTCTAAGAATATATTTGAATCATTCATGTGGGTCAAAGGGGGTCATAGGGTGACTTATGACCCTTTTTGACCTATTAAACAATGACATATGTCGCTAGAGGTCCTCGAACTCTTAGGAACATATTCGAATGGGTCATATGGGTCAAAAGGGGTCATAAGGTGACCTATGACCCCCTTTGACTCTTTAAATGATGACATATGTCTTTAGGGGTTCTCGAACCCCTAGGGACATATTCAAATTGTTCATATGGGTCAAAGGGGGTCATAGGGTGACCTATGACCCCCTTTGACCCATTAAATGATGACATATATCTCCAAGGGTCCTATAACCCCTAGGGACATATTCAAATCATTCATATCAGTCAAACGGGGTCATAGGGTGACCTATGATACTCTTTGACCCGTTAAATGATGACATATGTCCCTATGGGTCCTAGGACACTTAGAGACATATTTAAATCATTCATATGGGTCAAAGGGGGTCATAGGGAGACCTATGACCCTTTTTGACCTATTAAATGATGACATATATCTCTAGGGGTCCTAGAACCCCTAGGGAAATATTTGAATTGTTCATATAGGTCAAACGGGGTCATAGGGTGACTTGTGACCCTCTTTGACCCATTAAACGATAACATATGTCGTTAGGGGTCCTTAGACCCCTAGGAACATATTTGAATGGGTCATATGTGTCAAAAGGGGTCATAGGGTGACCTATCACCCTTTTTGACCCATTAAACAATGACATATGTTGCTAGGGGTCCTAAAACCCCTAAGGAAATATTCAAATTGTTCATATGGGTCAAAGAGGGTCATAGGGTGACTTATGACCCCTTTTGACCCATTTAACGATGACATATGTCTCTAGGGGTCCTATAACCCCTAGGAACATATTCGAATTGTTCGTATGGGTCAAAGGGAGTCATAGGGTGTCTTATGACACCCTCTGACCTATTAAATAATGACATATGTCGCTAGGGGTCCTCGAACTCCTACGAACATATTCAAATGGGTCATATGGATCAAAGGGGGTCATAGGGTGACCTATGACCCCCTTTGACCCATTAAATGATGACATATGTCGCTAGAGGTCCTCACACCCCTAGGAACATATTCGAATGGGTCATATGGGTCATATGGGTCAAAGGGGGTCATAGGGTGACCTATGACCCCTTTTTGATCCATTAAATGATGACATATGTCTCTAAGGGTCCTATAATCCCTAGGGACATGTTCAAATTGTTCATATAGGTCAAAGAGGGTCATGGGGTGACCTATGACACTGTTTGATCTATTAAATGACGACATATGTCCCTAGGGGTCTTAGGACCCCTAGGAAAATATTTGAATCGTTCATATGGGTCAAAGGGGGTCATAGGGTGACCTATGACCCCATTTGACCCATTAAATGATGACATATCTCTCTAGGGGTCCTAGAACTCCTAAGGATATATTCAAATTGTTCATATGGGTCAAAGGGGGTCATAGGGTGACCTGTGACCCTTTTGGACCCATTAAACAACAACATATGTCGTTAAGAGTCCTCGGACCCCTAGGAACATATTCGAATGGGTCATTTGTGTCAAAGGGCATCATAGAATGACCTATGACCCCCTTTGACCCATTAAACGATGACATATGTCTCTAGGGGTCCTATAACCCTTAGAGACATATTCAAATCATTCATATAGGTCAAAGGGAGTCGTAGGGTGACCTATGACACCCTTTGACCCATTAAACGACGACGTATGTCACTAGGGATCTTCGAACCCCTAGGAACATATTCGAATGGGTCATATGCGTCAAAGGGGGTCATAGGGTGACCTATGACCCCCTTTGACCCATTAAACGACGACATCTATCTCTAGGGGTTTTAGAATCCCTTAGGACATATTCGAATTGTTCATATGGGTCAAAGGGGGTCATAGGGTGACCTATGACCTCTTTTGACCCATTAAACGATGAAATATGTCTTTAGGGGTCCTATAACCCCTAGGGACATATTCAAATCATTCATATGGGTCAAAGGGGGTCATAGGGTGACCTATGACTCCCTTTAACCCATTAAACAATGACATATATCTCTAGGGGTCCTAGAACCCCATAGGGACATATTCAAATTGTTCATATGGGTCAAAGGGGGTCATAGGGTGACTTATGACCCCCTTTTACCTATTAAGCAATGACATATGTCTCTAAGGGTCATATAACCCTTAAAAACATGTTTGAATCGTTCATATGGGTCAAAGGAGGTCATAGGGTGACCTATGACACCGTTTGACCCATTAAATGATGACATATGTCCTTAAGAGTCCTAGGACCCCTAAGGACATATTCGAATTGTTCATATGAGTCAAAGGGGGTCATAGGGTGTCCTATGACCCCCTTTGACCCATTAAACGATGACATATGTCCCTAAAGGTCCTAAGGACATGTTTGAATGAGCCATATGATTCAAAGGGGTTCATAGGGTGACGTACGACCCTCTTTGACCCATTAAATGATGAAATATGTTCCTAGGGGTCCTAGGACCCCTACGGACATATTCAAATCGTTTGTATGGGTTAAAAAATGGAAGGATATATATATAGTATTTATACTATTTTATGATAATATAAATAAACATTAAATATTAATATTATCATATCTATAGTAATAATAATAATACTATTATAGCTATAATAATAATAATAATAATATAAATAAACACTAAATATTTCTACTATTATATCTATAGTAATAATATTAATACTATTATGGGTATAATAATATTGCTACTTTATCTATATTAATACTATATATTAATATTACTATATATTAAAACTATTATATATTAATACTATTATACTATTAATACTATTATATATTAATACTACTATACTATTAGCTTAGTACTAAACCAAAGTCGAAAAATTATAGCAAGTTTTGATTTTGATAATATTAATATAATTATGGAAAAAGAGAGAAATTATAGCAAGTTTTCCCTCCAAAAATTCACTTTGCAATATCGGATATCCGATTTCAAATCGGATATCTGATTTTACTAGCATCAATTTCCAATAATTCCTTGTCCCTGCAGACTCGACAACATCACTTTTCCACTTTTTTTTTCACGAATTTTGAAAAAAGTTGCATTTTGGGGTCCAACTAATCAAAAAAAATTTGAAAATAAACCTTAGGTGTTCAAATTTGTCATCTGAATGGGGAGCAACAGTCGTCAAAAGGATAAACACAAAAGGAAGATATCAAATGAAGACATTGTGACATATAGAGAAAGGGACAAAATGGAACATCGAAGAAAAAGATAAGGTATGCTAAATATTAGTCAAGTTGACGATTAATTAATCGAAGGTGAAATCATAGAATCAGATAATGAATATGTACAGTTGGGGAATGAAAATGTACCTATTGAAAACAATAATGCCGAAATTGAAAATTTGGAGAATGAAAATTTTGAAGAAGAAATGCCACTAAGTCATAATCCAAATTGCATAATTGACCACGTCGAAGGTGACAATGCACAAGAACCTTACATATCTCCTAATTATAATTGGCATGAAGGTTCTAAAACACCAAAATGGATAATTGAAATTGATGAAATGATTATTGCTAATTTGGAAGGAAAAAAATTAAGAAAGAACCATTTGGTTATGAGCTTCAAGACTATATCAGATGTTTTTCGGCAACAAGACAGTGGTAGAGCAATGTCAGCTTTTCATGCACTTATTAAAGATGCAAAAGATGAGACCTATGTTTTCCAAATTGAAGATTTATGTCAATAAAAAGTTGGAAATAAATGCCATTATCATGAAGAATCTTTTCAGTGCTCTCAATAGCATTGGGAAAAATAGCAAAGAGAAGGATAATAGAGCTGCTCGAAGGGTCATTACAACCTCTTTGGTAAATCATCATTTGAGAAAGGGTAGATATATGAGACAAACTTGTCTTGATTTGAATCTAATTTGTACTACTTTGAGAAGAGCACTTAGTCAATCAGTGAAAACTGATGATCCTCTTCAAAATGAAACATGGGCATTTGGTGGGAGACTTCCATGTTTTGATAAGAAGCTATCCGACGATGTGAAGGAAGAAATTACACAATTTTGGCACTCTAACTCATGAGTATCACCCAATGCTAAAGATGTCTTAAAGTTGAGAATTGGCATCAGAGATCGTACGCCACATCCTAAACACCATTTAGAAGTAAGTCAAACTATGTTGTTCAAACAATTTAGAGAGAGTCATCCAAGTCTTCATATATCACAAAGGGCTTTTGAATCTTTGAAGTCATTTTATTGTGTGCCACTCAAAATTCAAAATACATGTTGTTGCAAATATCATGTTGAGTTTTCTATGCACCATGAACTATTACGCTCCATCCATTCTACTTTGCATAGTAAAGAAATGTTGAAGGATTGTGGAGCTAGTGGGGTTCCAAAATCATCAAGAGACTTGCTAGATCAACTCTTATGTCATAGAGTTGATGGTTGTTCCTTTTATAGAAATGCTTTCTTAAATGAGAAGTGTTCAGAATGTGGTGGCTTATCCAAGTTTGACACATGTTTCTATGCGGGTTGTGAACAAGATCTTGGAAAGACAATACTAAAAAAAAAAGGTATATGAAATGGTGAAATACACATTGAAGAGTGGGAGTGAGAGCTCTAGATGTGAATTGGTTGGAAAAGATATCAGTGTGGCTAATTTTATTTCAGATTTCAAGGCAAATCTTTTTACAAGTATGCAAGACATAGTCATAGGTCTCATTGGTTGGATCAACAATTTAGAACGTGTAAGGAGACTTTTTCCATTGGCACTATTATATCAGTTGTTGATTTTGCTGAGAACTACACATTGCAATCCCAAAATGAGACACAATATCAGTAATATGAGTGTTGTATCTTGAACTTGCTCGTTTGACTTGTGATGCTAACTTGAACTAGACTATCATCCAATCTATTTGAAAACCACCTATGACTAAAATGTTAACACCTTCACACTATCCACATGAGTCTTGAACTCCTATTCAATGATAACCTTGTTTTAAAATATGTAATTTCTTATGTGACTTCATAAGCTACAAAAAAAATAAAAAATTGTTGTGTTTTTACTAGTAAAATTTAGGGCATGACACATGATCGACGATAAATTGAACAATGCTAGATACTAAATTAATATGTATATCATTGTGCACGTAAATGATAAAAATATATATCAAAAAGCATGTATCCATAGACAGAATTTTACACAAATATATATCAAAGATCATGTATCCATAGACAAAGTACTCAAATATATATATATCAAAATACATAGATCCATATACAAAATGTGGTTGATCCTGCCATCAGAATGTGTATAATATCAATGTTTCTGTATACAATGTGACATATGCCATCTCAAAATGTCTCATGATGTATCCTACAAAAACTATACTATCCTAGGGTTCTGGTGGATGATCAAAATGCAGCCTCTTTGCTGCACTAGGTGGATCAGATGCCTCCTACATAAACAAAAAAGGAAAACCCAAAGTTAGACTACTAAATTTATATGATTCTACGTGTCTAACATTGAATTACTCAAATGCATAATGATCTTTTCTGTAATGGAGATTAATACTATCAAAATTTCATAATAAATACCTCTCTCGTCGACCTCCTGCACTGGTCAAGAGTCCTCTTGTATGCCCTCAGCAATGTTGGTACCTCTTTGATTGTGGGCTGTATATGTTCAAATACCTTTGTCAGATGAATCTACAATTTAAACTATAACATTATAATTCATATCATGCTAAATTTATAACATATTTAATCATGAATTCAAACTACAACTTACTATTGTAGGCTCCTCCTCAGGAGTGAGTGGCCGCGTCATCAAATCTACATAACTGTCCTATCGAACCTCATGTGCACTAGCAGTTTCCTATGAGATACAAAATAGTAGTTGTTAATATCACGGAGATTAGTTTTGAATTTATTTATGAAGATAAGTGATGCAAGAGTATCCCATGCTCATCAGGGGAACATTGAAGATCCAAGGCATTACAGAGGTCATGGAACATCTCTTGAAGTCAATTGGGCAATCCTTGCACCATGGCTCATGGAAGCATACAAAGTTATAATGTTGGACTCATATGTGGAAAAAAGTTGTAACTAGGCATGAGATAGAATTTTAGAATTTCATACGGTAGATGAGTCATTTGATAGGTTCATGTAGGCTGTCATGATCATGTCTTGTCATTAGACAAGTCAAAATGTTCTAGAATTGAGTTTTGGGATTTGA
Source organism: Cupressus sempervirens (assembly GCA_028749045.1). NCBI lineage: Eukaryota > Viridiplantae > Streptophyta > Pinopsida > Cupressales > Cupressaceae > Cupressus > Cupressus sempervirens. Next base: position 79,428,302 of record CM053786.1, on the reverse strand, counting down.
AGAAGCAAGCCCTGGCTTTTGAGCCATTTTAATGAGGGTTTTGAAGTTTGGGTGTTTAGGAGTGTGACCAAGATCTATAATCTTGAAAATCCTTAGTGTGCTGGTCCCTTTGTTGAAGCCTTGGCATGTCTAATTCCTCCTTGTGTTTCCTAGAGTTGAAAGGTACATAAGTGGTGTCCAGAGATTTCTTGGTGAGGAAAGAAAGAGAATCAGTGAGTTGGCCCTTGGGAAGGAAGAAAACTTGTTGTGAAAATGCCTCCTAAAAATCAAATGGCTAGAGAACTTGAAGAATTGAGAGAAGAGTTGGCAAAAGAGAAAAGAGAGAGGAGAGAGCTCGAAGCATCTAGAGTGAGGGAAGAAAGACAGATGAGAAGAGAGAGGTTGAAGCTTATTTCAAGGATAGAATCCTTAGAAAAGGAAAGGCAAGAACCTAGAGGAGAAGAGGTTAGAGGAAGAAATCATGGAGAGAACCATGAAGAAGAAGAGGTTGGTAATGCAAGACAAGAGCATGAGACAACAGATGATCCTGAAGAAAGGAGACTTATGAGAATCATTAAGGCAGTACAAGGTAATGGTGGGAAGAACCATATTGATTTTCCAATATACCAGGGTAAAATGGATAGTGAAGAAGTGCTAGGGTGGATAGAGGCCCTTGAGAACTACTTTGATCTTGAAGACATAGAGGCAGATAAGAAGGTAAAAGTAGCAACAACAAGACTGAGAGGAACATCACTCACTTGGTGGACTAGTGTTCAGAATGAGAGAGAGGAAAGGTGGTGCAGGGCACCTAACCTATGTGGCAGGGGGGTACGAGTATGTATGTTGCTGGACACCTTGCCACTCCATGAAAGTGAGGATTCAAGTAGATTAGGAAGTTGGAATAAAGGTTTGGTCCATATTTTACAAGTTGGTCTATGTTTTTTTATAAAGGTACATGTAAGGCCCACAAGCATTTTGGTGTGGTTATAAACCAAGTGAATCCAGGGAACCAAAAGGCCTTAGAATAGGGTATTTAGAGTCTAAACAGTATTAGCAAAAAATGGTTGTTTGTTTGTTTTATGGTTGGGAAAACCTATATCGTTGTTCCAACAGTCATGTAGACCTTTATATATGTCATATGTGATCTCAGTTGAAAGGGGGAGATCATAGTGTACGGTGGTTTGGAGAAAAAACAATAAAAACTTCAATTTTCAGGAAATTTACTGGTAATCGCTCGGTTGTTATATTGTTACAGATCCATAAAGAAATTTTATGATTGCTAAGTGTATGAAATAGTTTCAAGCGTGAGTTAGGAAACTTTTGGTTTTGGTTTGACTCAAAAAGGAGTTGGGGTTTAAAAGTTATCTGCATTTTAGTAGAAGGTGGTCTGAAAAGCCTTGTTTCCTAGACCCTTCCACAAATGCATCCCTAACTTGCATTCCCACTAGTGGAACCCTCTAAAACTAAGGGATATGTAAGTTAGGAGACTAGGAAACATAATGCCAAAGGTTGGAGGCCTGGAGAGAAGGGCAACTATTTTTCCAAGTCAGCCCTAGGTCAAGCAAGCCCATGTGCTTGACCACTTTTTGCAAGGTAATTGGTGACAGTCGTGGTTGCAAGCACTTCTGATCAGTTTGAGTGCTGGATTTGGATGCATTGACTATGTTGGAGGTTTTCTTAAGTGTTTTGGTTCTTGGGAACCCACCTTGCCCATTCTTCCTTGAAGCCCTAGCCTAACTTGATCAACTGGGCCTAGGTACCAAGAAGCAGTTTGGAGGGTGCTGGAGCAGGATCAGCCCAAAAGCTTTTGTATTCTTAGTAGGTGCCAAGAAGGGTGTTTGGACCTATGGAGAAGTCCCTATGCTATTAAGGGATACTGGGAGAAAAGTGCAAAGAAGGTAATTGGAAGGCTACAAGGTTTGTAGGCCTAGAAGTGCAAAGGTGTGTTGGGAGTTTGGTGGAACCAAACAAATTGATGAGTTTGGGTTGGAATAGTATGTCCATGATTGTCTCCATTTCTGGTGATATTTGGTGAGGCTTTTGAAGTGGGATTACCTTTTTTGGCTTGGAGATTGAGTATACCCGGAGTGGGTAAGAGGACTTGTGAGAAGTGCTAGAATCCTAAGTTGGATTGTGACAACCATTTATTGGCTTGTGGAAGGTAGTTTTTGTAGACTCTGCATCAAAAGGGGATTGAATAAGATTTCAAATTAGGAGAGAATGAAGACCATGGTGAGAGATCAATTCTTGCCATCAGATTTAGCAATCCAAATTTAAAGATAAGAAGGAACAATTTGAAACAGAGGGATATGGATGTCATGTTCTATACTGAGAAATTCCATACCCTGAGTATTAGGGGAGGACTAGAAGATGAAGATGAGAAGGTGGCTAGATACATTAATGGCCTGAAGTACAATATTCAAGATGAAATAGGATTGAATGTACCAAGGACACTTGGAGAATGTTTTCAGTTGGCTATCCGGGCAGAGGAGAAGTTGAAAAGAAAGAATGAGAGGCAAGAAAATCAGAGAGGAGGTGGAACAATGAGAGGAAGAGGTGTAAGAAGTTAGTTTGACACTTCAAACAATCAAGACAAAGATAAAGGAAAAGAGATTACATCTGAGACAAGAGGAAGTTTTAGGGGAGGAAGATTTGGAAGTGGAAGAGGTAATAGTGTTTTCATAGGTAAATGCTTCAAATGTGGAGGAGTAGGCAATCAATCCTACAAGTGCCCTAAGAAAGGTGCAGATTTTAGGAAGGAGGAGAGGAGAGTCACCTTAACCCAAGGAGAGGAGGAAGAAAAGAAGTACGATAATGCATACCCTAAACTTGAAGGAGAATCTTTGATGGTGAGAAGAGGACCACAAATGCAGCAGCAAATGGAGACCAGACCATCCATTTTCAGGAAAAATTACATGAGCCATGGTAGGATTTGTAAGATGATAATAGACTCTAGTTCCTTTGATGATTTAGTGTCTTATGAAATGGTAAATAAACTAGGATTGAAGAAGTATCCTATTGATAGACCATATAGGGCATTTTGGGTCAGTGATGCACAAAATATTGTTGTAAGGGAGCAAGCAATAGTGGATTTCTCTATAGGAGAATATAAAAGATCAATCTATATGTGATCACATTTGAATGACATGCTGCCATGTAATCCTTGGAAGGCCTTGGACAGCCTCAAGGAACACTATTCATTTTGGCTCATCAAATGTTTATATAGTACACAAAGATGGTGTGAAGTTTAAGCTAAATCCTTTGACTGGTCATGATGAGGAAAGAGTTATTTGTTTTGGCAAGAGTTTGTGGACTTCCACGAGCAGAGGGAGAGTAAATATTATATGATAGATTTGCCACTGAAGCCATCTCTTTTTGTTATGAAGCATGAGATTGTTCAAGATAAAACTCAGAATTATGCTTACAAGTAGACAGTGACAGTAAAAGGAGTGATGATAGGAATAGTATGGTGTCCTTTGGTGACTGTATGCGTGAAAATGTAGCCTATACTAACACACACACTTCAACACGGTCCTTATTTGCGGATTCATTGTGGAATGAACATTGAATTGTTCATCCAAAATTTTCCCTACAAAGCGACCTGCTGCCTTCTATCTAAAGGGATTTTGCCTGTTAATATCCTTAGGATTGAGGTGTAGGAAACCAGACCCTCTAAGAATGAAGGATTTGACAATGGAATTAAGCTAAGAATGAGTATACAGATTAATCCAAGAAATGAAAGATGCAATGTAATCTAAGAACAAATGAAGCAAACTAGATTAAGCATACGCATGATTAAACTAAAATGAGATTAAACTAAAAATGAGAATGTGTGCAAGAAATGTAAGTAAATATGAGCATGAATTTCAACAGCAATTCGATAGCAAATCAATTCATCCTCCTCAAAATGAAGAGGTGAGGGTCTCTTAAATAGAGTCTCCTGGAATCCATCAACGGTTGAGATCAATTCAGATCAACAGTCAGGATTGAAGATGAGTTTCAATCATAAAGGGAGATTCCCAAATTAGAGGGAGTTAACAGACTTAATTTGAGTAAAATAAGGAGTTAACTATTTTAATTTGAGTAAAAGAAGGAGTTAACTGAGTTAACTCATTTTTGATCAATAGTGAACTGGAAATTCCCCTTTTTGAACTGAAGAGAGATTTTGTTGAGATATTTAATTTAATAAAATGAAATATGCTCTCATAATTACTTTTTCTATTTAATTAAATAATCTTTAATTAATTAGAGACACTTTGGTTTAATTAAATAACTTCATTTAATTAATTAGGAATGTCTTCCCATTTAATTAAATAACTTTGTTTAATTATTTAGAAGTAAGTACTCCATTTAATTAAATAATTTCTTTTAATTAATTAGAAATACCTTTCCCATTTAATTAAATAATTACATTTAATTAATTAAGATAGGCATATTTATTAAATTAAATAAATTTAATTCCATAGTACATTAGCCTTAGGATATAATTATAATTTAATTAAAGTATTAATACTTAATAATTAAATTAAATATTAATCAATAAGTTTAATGTGACTAATACGAGTAAAACTATAGGAATTAAATAATAAGCATGATGAATGCAGATTTAGGTTTTCTGCATCTGACAATTAAGTCAAGTAGCGAATAGCAGAATGAGAATTGCCTATTAGAATAGGACTTTGAAATTATCAGGAATAGACCAGAATTGGTATAATGGCAATGAGCCAATTTTGGGGTATTACATTTTGCCCCTCTTTGAATGAATGTACGAGCAGCACGTTTAATTCAAAGAAAATCAGAAAGCATGATGCAAAGATGAGATTGGTTCTGAAGTTGATGACATGGAGACCAATTGATAAGTTTTTAAGGACCATATCTAGAACAAAGCTTAATCCTAAGGGATCCAAGTATAACACTTAGATACCTAATAGCATTTAAAAGACTACCTCCAGAATGAAGCGTAATTTTTTTGAGGATCCAAACAGAACATCTAGATACCTGAAATTGATAGCATTTAGAAGATTATCTCCAGAATAGAGTTTAATCTTCAAGGATCCAGATAGAACACCTAGATACCTAAGATTGATAAGCATTTAGAAGATTATCTCCAGAACAGAGTTTAATCTTCAAGGATCCAGATAGAACACCTAGATACCTAATAATGATAAGAATTTAGAAGATTATCTCCAGAACAGAGCTTAACCTTCAAGGATCCAGATAGAACACCTAGATACCCGCAATTGATAAAAGATAACAAGGTCCCATCATGAGTCATAGAATCATCCCCAGAACGAGGTTTGATCCTCAGGAGTTGGGGTTTAGATTGTCCCAATACCTATCCATCGAACTCTGAGAAGAGTTGTTATAAGGTTGATCAATTGATGAAAGGATAAGATAGATGGCAGAGATGTCAGATAGAAGGGAACAAAAAGCCTCAAGTGATGAGATGCCCCAAGTGACTAGGACATAAGATGGGAACTAGATGCCCCGAGCAATAAGTATTTAATGATGTAATCATCCTGCCCCCTCAAGAGCAAAATCAAAAGATGACACACCAGAAATATGATTTGAAGTAGTATATCATGTCAGCAGAATCTAGAAGGGATCAAAACAATCTAAAGATTGGGTTGATTTAAAATGATTGCAAAGTTGCAAAAAAAAAACCAAATTTGACCAAAAGTTGACCATAGTCAGCCACAGTTGACTTAAGTTGACTATTTTCAAAATGAATTTTGAAAATATGGAGAATGTAAAGTTGAAAGGATTCCAAGAATCATAAAGTATCAGAAAGATTTGGGCTGCATAAGCGTTTGATCACGTCGGTCCCCAAAATTTTAAAACACATTTTTAAGGCTCTTAGGTGTGTTAGATTTCAAATTTGATCCCAAAAATGGATCCAGAATGGTCCAATTAGCCAGGGGTGGGATTTTTGCACAAATTTGAGCAATTTGAAAAATTTGGTCGACACCTATATAATTGCTCGAAGGGTCATTTTCAATTCATTTGTACTTTTGTCTTCTAGTGATTTTGAGCTCTGATAAAGACATGGTAGTGAACCTGAGATATCATTGTTTTGAGCACTCCAAATGACATAGCCGGCTAGTAGAGTAAGGACCACCGGTGAGTCATTGATTTCCTATCTCTGTACTTTTTTTTGTCATGCATTTTGAGGTCTTTTATGCATGTTTTTAGCATGTTTTAGGATGTTCAATTCTTTCTTCGCGTGATACTGATCTCTTCTCACGTGAAGATCTTCTTTCTTCGTGCGAAGAAAAAAGATGCGCTGTTTCTTTGTACGAAGAAAAAAGATGCGCTGTTTCTTTGTGCAAAGAAAAAAGATGCATTTTTTATTGGCGCGGGGCCGAAATATCTTCGTGCAGGGCGATTTTGGTTTCGCGCGAAGGTGGAGATTCTTCACGCGAGCCAATTCATGTTTCATGCGAGAACCTCTTTTCTCACGTGTGAAGATCCATCTTCGTGCGAGAATATCTTTTTTTGTGCGAAGGAGAGATTCTTCACGTGAAGAAATACCAGTTTCGTGCGAAACTGAACATCTTCACGCGAAATTTTACGGATTTCGCGTGAAATTCTGTGACAGTTTTGTGTTTTATGCAGTTTAGAAATTGCATTTTATTTCATTTTTGATGCTTCGATTCGACTTGATACTGATCATTTGTTTGTCATTTTTTTTGTTGTGCATACAGGAGGTATTTGGAGACGTATCATTTAGATCTCATTATCCGCCTTATGGAGAGTTATTGCGGAGTTTGGATGACACAGATTGGGCACACATTGCCCGATTGGGTTTGTCTTCACTATGCCAGATCCCAGTCATGATGGTGAATCACGGTTTACTGACTGCATTAGTAGAGCATTTCCATTCAGAGATGAACACATTTCATTTGCCGATGGGTGAGATGACCATAACACCAGAGGACATATGGAGGATCTTGAGGATCCCCTTTCACAGTGCCCGGGTCATGTATGATATAGTGCCTCGATTAGGGACAGAGGCACTTTCCATTGTATTCAGGAGAGAGCTACCGAGAGGCAGAGCCATCAGCTGGGATGAGCTAATGCATACTTTTGGACCCACACATAGGTTGGCATCCATGCTGGGTATTTTCTTGAGCTGCTTCCTGTGTCCTGACAAGGGACAACATGGATTAGAGTGTGGATGGGGTGTCATGCTCCGTAGGATGGTTGAGGCACCTGAGATCTTTGGATGGGGTCAGTGCATGTTGGCCCATCTTTTTTATGAGATGCATGAGGTCGTCTTCCATGAGAAGAAGACCATGGCAGCAGGTGTTTATGTACTACAGATCTGGGCCTAGGAGCATCTCCCTGTATGTAGGCCAATTTTTGAGGATTCTCGAGAGCCCATGGAGCCCTACATCTGCAAATATCAAGGGCATATTACCCAGGCCCACCTGGGTAAGACTGAGCATTGGCAGACACATCTCAATGACCTAGTGTTTGTTATATGGCAACCCTGGAGATAAACAGAGGACTGGGATGATGCCCTGAGAGAGCTACCTTAGACGTTTAGTTCTCGACCGCTGGCAGTCAGGACGACATCTGTCATAGAGAGATTCATCATCTCACCAGTGTGGTGGTAGTATGGCCGACCACAGGACATTTCATGATGCAGAGGTGGTAGTGGAAGCACTCCAAAATGATACCCAATCACTCTAGGCACTCCTATTTGGGTAAATTCACAAAGCAATCCTATTTGCTTGGTTCCCAAAATGCTGTAATGACAAATGTGGGTTTGGACCTAGAAATCCTTATAGGTCTCCCAAACCTATTTTAGGGCAATAACTTGGTATTTTTCTGAATAGCTCTACCAACAATCCCACTTTCAGATACCCTTTTAGATGTTCTCACAAATTCCAAAGACTTAGATTCTGGAGTTAATCCAGCATGTGGCAAATTCACAAAGTTTCAACAGGCCTAATGTGCACCTTAGGCTTGGATTCAAGGTAAACTTGCTAGGGATGGGTTCTCAACCCCAAATCTAGTCTTAGGATACCTTTCCCTGATCAAACAAAAACAACTTCACCAACTTCCAGGATGCTAACAATCCTAATCACTCAAAATCTACAAATTCTGCAATTCTGGGTCCAAATCCGTGGTTAGATTTGGCCTAGGGCTTGAATGTTCTGATCCAACATGCTAAAACTAGGGTTCCTACTTCTAACATGGTAAAGTACATTGTTTTTACTAGCATATTCATTGGGTTTGATCCAATTTGAATGGTGCAGTCGCGACCTACACCTCCATCTTTTACCAAACCCTTGTTTTTGAGGGTTTGCAGACTACTTAGGAAGAAATACAGATATCTTTCAGCACAGACCTTCTTAGTCCTTCAAACTAATTGCAATAGAGACGTAAGTCACCAAGGAATCCAAAAATGTCACTGTGCCTTCATCTGGTGTCCGTACCGCACGTGTATGAGCCTGGGAGCAGAGAAATTGACAGGAAACAGCAGGATCTTTTATTGATTCTCAAGCAAACTAAGTACAATATCATCTGTTCTCAAGGGGAAGATGATTTATTGTTTAAATAGGCCCATAGGACCGACCAACTGCTCATGGGATGGTTGGAAACAGTTCCATACCAGTCCGAGCAACTTTTGCAAAAAACTGTCAGCAACTTTTCAAAAGTTGCTTGACAATTTTTGCAATTTTTGCAATTTTACTCTGTTTGACCTTCCAACCTTATAAAACCGGTCCAATCCTATTCAAAGGACTCTAAAAACATGAGAAAAGACTTTTTTCACTAAGTGGATACAAAACATGACTAATTTCCTAATCTAGCCCTCTAAAGTGCTATTTAGCCCTTTTTTAGGCTACTTGGCACATGGTTTATAAAACACCAAAAGTACCAAGTACCTTTACAATATGGGCATGTTATTGCAAGACTAATCAACCTATCTACTCTCCATTTAGACAAGGAAACAAGATCCAATAACACATAGGTTTCTTTGTTCCTTGGATGAGTCCTTGCCTTCTTCACTTGCTTGTCATCTTCGTTGAATGCCTTTGGTGCTCTGCACCATACTACCCACCTTCAAAGAACTCAAGTCCCTTGAGTTGGGATTGAGTCAAAATCAAAACCTGCCTTCTCAATTTCCTTCCTTGTCATCCAAGTTGCATCTTCATGAGGACAACCAACCCACTTGACCAAATAGGTATAATAGGTATGCTTCCTTGTTTGTCTAGTGACTTTCTTGTCTAGAATGCATTCAATCTTTGGTGGAATGACCTGTGGCAATGGAGTCTCTGTCACTTTGTCTTGTATTCCTGTTCTTGCATCACATGTGTTAGATTCCTTATAAGCATAAAGATCAGAAACATTAAAAATAGGTGATAGACCAATCTCTGGTGGGAGTTCAATCTTATATGCATTGTTGCCACATCTTTGCAGAATCTTGAAGGGTCCTGCCTTCTTCATCATAAGCTTGGTATATTGCCCTTTAGGAAATCTCTCCTTCTTAAGGTGCACCATCACAAGGTCACCTACTTTGAATTGCAAGTCTCTCCTCTTTTTATCTACATGGTTTTTGTACTTGTCTGCTGCCTTTTGTAACCTGTCCTTCACTTGTTGCTGTACATCTTTCATCACATTGGCAAAATCATCTGCTTGTGCACTCTTCCTCTCAATTGTATTGACATCTCTCAGTTCTAGAATACCTCTAGGATGATCCCCATAAACTATTCTAAAAGGAGTGAGGCCTGTACTCCTATTGACTAAATCATTATAGGCATATTCTGCCTGAGATAATATGGTATCCCATGACCCTCCATGTTGCTGTGATAGGCATCTTAGCAAGTTACCTAATGACCTATTTGTGACTTCAGTTTGGCCATCAGATTGGGGATGGTATGCTGATGAGAAGTTCAAGTTTGTACCTAACCTTTTCCATAGTGTCCTCCAAAAATGACCAAGGAATTTGGGATCCCTATCAGAAATGATTGATCTAGGCAATCCATGGAGTCTTACTACTTCCCTAAAGAAGAGTCCTGCAATGTGAGATGCATCGTGTGTAGACCTAGAAGAAATGAAGTGGGCCATCTTAGAAAATTTGTCCACAACTACAAACACACTATCATGACCTATTTTTGTTTTAGGTAGGCCTAACACAAAGTCCATACTAATGGAATCCCATGGTCTGCAAGGAATAGGCAATGGAGTATATAACCCAGCATTAGATGTATGACCCTTGGCCTTTTGGCATATCCAACAACTCTCCACAAACCTTCTGACATCTGCCTGTAATTTTGGCCAATAATAGAACCTCTTCACATGTTCCAATGTTTTATCCAGTCCAAAATGTCCTGACATGCTACCACAGTGCTTTTCCTTGATTATGTTCTCTCTACAAGAACCCTTTGGCACACATAACTGTCCACCCTTGAAGAGTAATCCTTCCTGAATCAGAAAATCTGCATAATCAGTATGATACATGTCACTCATTTCAAGGCAAACATTATATATTTCTTTGAAATCATCATCATGAGGATACATGTCTTTCATAGAATTTATTCCAACACTCTCAAGATCAATTGTTTGTATCATTAAGTTCCTCCTACTCAATGCATCTGCAACCTTGTTCACAATGCCTTTCTTGTGCTTAATTGAAAATGTGTATGCTTGCATGAATTCCATCCATTTTATGTGTTTCTAATTTAGTTTGTCTTGTCTATTAAGGAAACTCAGGGCTTGGTTATCAGTGAACACTATAAATTCCTTAGGCAACAAGTAATGCCTCCACCTTTTCAAGGATTGAATCAAGGCATATAGTTCCAAGTCATATACTGAATATTTTTGCTTGGCATCATTGAGTTTCTCACTGAAAAATGCTACTGGTCTGCCTTCCTGACTTAGCACTCCCCCAACTGCTTTAATGCTTGCATCACACTCAACTGTAAACACCTTGTTAAAATTAGGAAACCTAAGGATAGGCTCTTGGGCTATTCTCTGTTTCAACAACTCAAATGACTCCTCTGCTGCTTTAGTCCATTGGAAGTTACACTTTTTTCCTCCCTTAATGGTGTCCATCATTGGGGCAGAGATGCCACTAAAATTCTTAATGAATCTCCTATAGAAGTTACAAAGACCATGAAAGCTCTTCACCTCACTAGCACTAGTAGGTGGTGGCCAATTAACAATTGCTTCTATCTTGGAAGGATCCATTTTCAAACAATCTTTAGAAATAACAAAACCTAGGAATATTAGTTCCTCTTTCACAAATGTACATTTTTCCAAATTTATCTTTAAGTCTTCTTTATGCAACCTTTTCAAAACAAGATCTAAATTTCTTAAGTGTTCATCTGCATCTTTGCTAAACACAAGAATATCATCAAGGTAAACTACAACAAATTTATTGAGAAATGGTTTAAGCACCTCATTCATTAGTCTCATGAAGGTTCTTGGGGCATTTGATAGCCCAAATGGCATCAGAAGCCATTCATAGAGACCCTCATTGGTTTTGAATGTTGTCTTCCACTCATCACCCTCTCTGATCCTTATTTGGTGATATCCACTCTTTAGGTCCACTTTAGAATACACCTTGGCTCCTCCTAGGTAATCAAGCAAATCTTCCATTCTAGGCATGGGGAATCTATACCGGATTGTAATTTTGTTTATGGCCCTTGAATCAGTACAGAGCCTCCAAGTTCCTTCCTTTTTGGGTGCAAGTACAGCAGGTACTGCACATGGGCTCACATTCTTCCTTATGAAGCCCTTAGACAACAACTCACCTATTTGTTTTGCTATCTCCTCATTCTGTTCTGGAGTCAACTTGTAGGCGGCTTTGTTTGGCAATGTAGCCCCTGGTATAAGGTCAATGCAATGGCTTACTTCCCTCTTAGGTGGCAATGTAGATGGGACACTACCTGCAACAATCCCATGGTACTTGTGCAGCAAATCCTTGACTTCTTTTGACCCTATGTCTTCTCCCCATTGGTCTGCCTTTGGTTTGTCTTTGATTAGGTTTCTAGACTCTTGTTTGGGTCTGACAACAATGGCAAAACATGGTGTATCTTTCTCCTTCAAGGTTTTCAAGAATTCTTTCTCCCCCACCAATGCAACACTACTAACCACATGATCAGACTTGTCTTCATCCAACAAAGGTTTCATGATGTACTGGATACCCCCCTTGGTTATGGTGTAGATGTTTGTTTCCCCATCATGTTTAGACTTGACATCAAACTACCATGGCCTCCCTAATAAGAGGTGACATGCATCCATTTCAGTTACATCACATAAGATTCTATCAGAATATTCCCCTAAGGTAAAATCTACCCATACTTGTTCATTGACCAAAGTTTGTTTGTCTTTTGTTAACCAAGAAGCTTTATAAGGGTATGGGTGTGGTATCCTAGGCAACTTTAATTTATCCACCATTTCTTTAGATGCTATATTGTCAGTTGATCCTGAATCCAAAATTAACTTACATACCTTTCCCTTCACTTTGCAATGTGTCCTGAACAATGCTTTTCTCTGAGGTGGTTCTGCAGGTTGTGGTACCTTCAAAAGTGTCCTTTGCATCATGAGGAACTCTCCAGTTTCAGGGTCAGCAGGCCTAGAGGTTGTGGTGTGATAGGATGAGATGCTTTTCCCATCCTCTTCTTCTTGTAACAGATTGATTCTTCTGTCTCCGGGTCTGCTACTGTCTCCTCCTTTTTGGGGACATCTAAAGGACTGATGCCCTGTCTGGTTACAAGTAAAGCATCTGCCAGTGAAGACCTGGCCTCCTCTACCTCTGCCAGCACCTCTTCCTCTACTGTCATTGGTTCCTCTTCCTCTAAAGGTTCCCCTCTGACTGGATTCTGCCTCTACACTCTGATTTTTGTTTTCATCCTTGAAGAAAGAGTTCCTTCCTTGGAACCTTCCTCCTCTACCTCTGAAGTTGCTGCCTCTCCCTTTATTTGACTCTCCTCTCCTTTTGTGTTTCTCCTCAATCTTCAAAGCAAGGTTGAAACTTTGATGGACTGATTCCAAATTTATCAATGCCAACTCATCTTGTATGCTAAACTTCAGACCACTAACATATCTTGCCAACTTTTGCTTGTTGGTCTCATTAACCTTGGCCCTAAGGGTCAAGTTGTGAAATTCTTGTGTATAGGTGCTTACATCAGCATCCCTCTGTCTTAGATTGTGTAACCTCTGATTCACAAGAATCTCATAATCCTCTGGCACAAATTGCCTTCTTATCTCAGCCTTCATCCTATTCCAAGTGGTGATAGGTTCCTTTCCATCATCAACTCTTTCATTTTGCACAAAGTTCCACCAACTAAGTGCAGGCCCTTTCAATTTGGCCTTTGCTATCTTCACCTTTTGGCTAGAAGGGATATTATCACATTCAAAGTGATTATCCAAGGCTTCAAGACAATCAATGCATTCATCTAGGTTCAACTTCCCATAGAAGGTAGGAATCTCTCCTCCTTTAACCCCCATCCTCTCTAATTCTTGCAAAAGGGGTCTTTGGTCTAGTGGGACTATGGCTTCATAGTCTTCTCTCTCCAACTCTTCAGCCTTTGATTCATAACCATCTCCTTTCTTCAACTTTCCTTTAAGTTTTTCCAATTCCCTCTTCATGGCACGGTTCTCCTCCCTAGCAGCTCTACTCTCTGCCATTTGTTCTTGCACCAACTTGGCAAGCTCCACATTGGTGATCCTAAGAGGTATGGTCCTCTCTTGCTCACCTTCTCCCTCTGACATGTCTGCAACTACCAATCACCAGGCCTTTCCTGCTCTGATACCACCTAATGCAGAGGTGGTAGTGGAAGCACTCCAAAATGATACCCAATCACTCTAGGCACTCCTATTTGGGTAAATTCACAAAGCAATCCTATTTGCTTGGTTCCCAAAATGCTGTAATGACAAATGTGGGTTTGGACCTAGAAATCCTTATAGGTCTCCCAAACCTGTTTTAGGGCAATAACTTGGTATTTTTCTGAATAGCTCTACCAACAATCCCACTTTCAGATACCCTTTTAGATGTTCTCACAAATTCCAAAGACTTAGATTCTGGAGTTAATCCAGCATGTGGCAAATTCACAAAGTTTCAACAGGCCTAATGTGCACCTTAGGCTTGGATTCAAGGTAAACTTGCTAGGGATGGGTTCTCAACCCCAAATCTAGTCTTAGGATGCCTTGCCCTGATCAAACAACAACAACTTCACCAACTTCCAGGATGCTAACAATCCTAATCACTCAAAATCTACAAATTCTGCAATTCTGGGTCCAAATCCGTGGTTAGATTTGGCCTAGGGCTTGAATGTTCTGATCCAACATGCTGAAACCAGGGTTCCTACTTCTAACATGGTAAAGTACATTGTTTTTACTAGCATATTCATTGGGTTTGATCCAATTTGAATGGTGCAGTCGCGACCTACACCTCCATCTTTTACCAAACCCTGGTTTTTGAGGGTTTGCAGACTACTTAGGAAGAAATACAGATATCTTTCAGCACAGACCTTCTTAGTCCTTCAAACTAATTGCAATAGAGAGGTAAGTCACCAAGGAATCCAAAAATGTCACTGTGCCTTCATCTGATGTCCGTACCACATGTGTATGAGCCTGGGAGCAGAGAAATTGACAGGAAACAGCAGGATATTTTATTGATTCTCAAGCAAACTAAGTACAATATCATCTGTTCTCAAGGGGAAGATGATTCATTGTTTAAATAGGCCCATAGGACTGACCAAATGCTCATGGGATGGTTGGAAACAGTTCCATACCAGTCCGAGCAACTTTTGCAAAAAACTGTCAGCAACTTTTCAAAAGTTGCTTGACAATTTTTGCAATTTTTGCAATTTTAATCTGTTTGACCTTCCAACCTTATAAAACCGGTCCAATCCTATTCAAAGGACTCTAAAAACATGAGAAAAGACTTTTTTCACTAAGTGGATACAAAACATGACTAATTTCCTAATCTAGCCCTCTAAAGTGCTATTTAGCCCTTTTTTAGGCTACTTGGCACATGGTTTATAAAACACCAAAAGTACCAAGTACCTTTACAATATGGGCATGTTATTGCAAGACTAATCAACCTAACTACTCTCCATTTAGACAAGGAAACAAGATCCAATAACACATAGGTTTCTTTGTTCCTTGGATGAGTCCTTGCCTTCTTCACTTGCTTGTCATCTTCGTTGAATGCCTTTGGTGCTCTGCACCATTTCAGTTGAGTACTGTCCCTATGCCACAGTGTAGAAGGATATAGAGTGGGGATGGCCTCCATGGATAGATCCAAGATGATCCATGATAGATATCCGTAGCATAGTTGCAGTTCAGTGGGACTACCTGCCAGAGGTAGTAGATGCCAGGATGATGCCTGCATATGAAGCATTTTTGATGAGCCATCCATTCCCACGCTTCACAGATCCACTAGGAATGGCAAGGTAGGTACAGGGGCAGGGACAGGTATCACAGTAGTAGCAGGCATAGCCACAAGTTCCACCACAGGTCCAGCACCGAGTATAGTAGATACTTATTCCCCCACGGTAGATGGGATCAAACCTAGGTTCTGGGGGCAATGGAGTAGGACATAGTCAGTGGAGGAGGCAAAGGACAGAGGAGTAGGCCCTTCAGCAGGAGCTCCCATAGCAGCAGGTACCTCCACCGCAGTAGGCACCTCCATAGCATCATGCGCCAGAGATGGTTGATGAGGATATGCCGGATTAGCCGATAGGTGGGGTATAGGATGTGGTACGGCGGTACCAAGAGCAGGTTCGTGCAGCCTCTCGATAGTTGGGAGAGTTGCAGATTGCAGTGGCAGTCAGGGATGCGCGGCTGGTAGAGAGATAGAGAGAGACAGATCGCCAGAGAGAGCGCGCAGAGGTTGTAGAGCAGAGGCTAGAGCTGGCACGGGATGAGATCTGCTTCCAGTTTTCTCGAGCTACATATTATTATACTGCATACACTAGTGTAGTACCTAATGAGACATTGCAGGTGCAGTGATTCTCTTAGTACACACGAGAGTCCAAAGGTGCACGACCTCCTGTCAGGCCGAATATGCCACCACTGCCTCTGCCACCTACTGCCCCTGTTCCTCCTACTCCTCCTGGAGGAGAGAGTTCAGGACAGAGTTAGACGCTTTGTGCCTAATTTTTATTTTGATCTTTGGCTATGTATCGATTGGTGTGCCAGCACCAAATGTATCATTTTTTATCGATTGCACTCGAGTAGCGCCCATTTTTTTTGTACTAACCCATTCTTTGATATATATATATATACGAGATTTTGAGCCGAGTATTCCTGTGTACATGTCATTGTCTATTTTGTTTTGCTCTGATGTACATGAGATGTATGTTTGGATAGAATGCATATGTATGAACTGACATCTCACGTAGTGTTGTGTGTTTTTGTTTGACAGTCACAAGTATTCTGTTGAGGAATGAGAATTGATGAACCAATTGCTTGTGTAGCCGTGGAGGGATCTGATGTATGTGGAGTATGAACAGGATTACCATCGAATCACGTGCTAATGCAAATGAAGTATGCAAGACTATGTTAAATGCAGCCCTAGGTCTAGTTACCAAGCCTCAATGATTTATCATCATTGGATATAAAATAAAGCTCGTATGTTATATAATTTCCACTGACATTGCAATCATGAAAATATGAATGTAACATACGTTATTGGAATGTCGAGATTAAATGTAAGCATTCGAGGCACAAGAAGCTAGAATGACCAGAACATTTGTCCCTTTTAATGTAGCAAGTTAACATAAGCATCAAAGCATGAATGCTAGGATGACCTAAATGTTTCTTGCATGACAGGCACACCAAACACACGGGAGATTCCTCTTATGTGAATTATTCAATATTCATGATGTCTGCAATGACCCTTGTGTTCGTAACCTGAGACAGAAGTGTGCCAAATATACTCGCAGTGACCCGTACGTTCACTTAATAGGACAAGTATCAATATGTACTATATCATGAAGAGTTCACTCCAACAAACAAGGAGAAGAACCAATATCATTGACATATCTATATAAAAGGAGTCAAGGTACACACAACCATCCAATACGAAATGGAGGCTCTTATAGTGGACACCCCTCTTATAGGAATAGATCAACTTATTGGAACTAAACTACAAACAGAAAGCATATAAAAAGATCATGCCCCTAGTCATTACTTCTCTAGTCGAAGATGACATCATTGAGTTGCTCGAGGAGGTATGATAAAGCAAAACAAAGCAATAAAAGAAAATGCTCAGCATATCCAAGCAAGTATATCATCGAGTTTAATGTTTTCGAGATGATGTCAAGTGTCAACGTCCAGAATATGTAAGAAAGAAATCTCTTCAGTAGGGTGACAATAGTAAGCAGACGCAGTCAGAACAACTGATGACTGAGGTCAAAGAGGAATCTTCATGATGAAGAACCTAAGAAGAACTAAGTGAAAATAGGCAAACACAGCCACGATGACTGGTGACTAACACAAAATAGATCTTCTAAAAAGGAATCTTGAGACATGACCTAAGCAATGGTAGGCAGACATAGCTGTAACAACTGGTCACCATTGCAAAAGAGATTCTATGAGGAGAATCTTGAAAAGAGTGACACTAGTGATAGTAGGTAGACGTAGTCAGAACAATTGGTGACTGTCACGAAGGAGATTCTATGAGGAGAATCTTGAAAAGAGTGACACTGGTGATAGTAGGCAGACACAGTCAGAACAACTAGTGACTATCACGAAGGAGATTCTATGAGGAGAATCTCAAAAAGAGTGACACTAAATGGGGAATACCCCCGAGCTATGACAAGACTCAATCCATGGATACATGACCAGGAAAAGCAGGAAAGCAAAAGCATGAAAGTGACTAACAAGAGGTGCCTGTTTACCAGGTTTTCACCTTCTTGGCAGAATTTTTTATTTTATTTTATTTTATTTATTTATTTATTTATTTATTTTGGTATTACAAAGGCACCTATTGCTAGGTATTTACTAGGGTAACAACTTTTTTAGGACTTTTTCTGATTTTTAGGATTTTTTTCACGACATTTTTTGATTTTGAGGATTTTTTCAGGACATTTTCTAATTTTTAGGATTTTTTTCAGGACATTTTCTAATTTTTAGGATTTTTTTTAGGACATTTAGATATGTACAGAGAGCTTGCTGAGATTGAATCAATTGTAAAATCGCTTCAAGTGGAGAGTTTCATAGGCTCTTTAAGAACTTCTCCTTCGGTTGTGGAAAGCTGATAGGTGCCAGATCCATATACTACAGTAATGATGTAAGGACCTAGCCAGTTTGGTTGAAACTTTCCCTTTTGCATTCATTGTTGTTGATTCTTAGGATTCTCTCTCAGGACAAGATCACCCAGCTGGAAGTCACGTGGCCTAATTCTCCTATTGTAGCTTTGTGCCATTCTTTGTTGATATGCTCTTAGATGATCATAGACCACTTGTCGTCATTCATCCAGCAACACAAGTTCTTAAAGCCAGGCTATCCTATAGTCATCATTTGTGATAAGGCCTTTCATAGAGATTCTCAAGGTAGGAATCTCGACCTCTATCGGAAGCACAACATCCACCCCATATACCAACGCAAAAGGAGTCGTGCCCGTTGGAGTTCTAATGCTTGTTCTATATGCCCATAGGGCTGGATTGATCTAGAGATGCCAGTCTCGCCCTGACTTACTGACTGTGCGATGAAAATTTTTGAGGATTGCCTTATTGGATGCCTCAACTTAGCCATTACGCTGGGGGTAATAAATGGAAGACCAATGTTGTGTAATTTTGAATTTCTTGTATAGTTCCTTACGGTCTTTATTTTTGAATTGTCCTCCATTATCAGTAATGATTGAGGATGGTATACCATATCTACAAATGATGTAGTTTGTGATAAAAAGTGCTACAGTTTTGCCATCAGCAATTGTGAGAGGGACTGCCTCTACCCATTTCATGAAATAATCTGTAGTGGTGATAATGAACTTATGTCCATTAGAAGAGGTTGGGTGAATCTATCCCACCAAGTCAAAGGCCCATTGTTGAAATGGCCATGTTGAAGTAGAGAGAATCAACTCTCTAGCTGGAGCGTGAATGAGATTCTCATGTAGTTGACACTGTTTGCAGGACCTAGCATATTTAATAACTTCTTGCTCCATTTTAGGCCAGTAGTAACTAGCATGAAGGAGTTTGCGAGCTAGTGTTAGGCCATTGGAATGAGATCCGCAAATGCCTTTGTGAACATCATTTAGTGCACATTTTGACTTGTTAGGTTCGACCTCTCTTATACAGATCATCAAAAATAATGACATAATGTGAAGCATTACGGATTAGGTAACGTTTCTCATTCCAGGTCAGACCTTTCGGAATGGTTTGATTATGAAGGTAGGAATAGATGTGATGGTAGTGGGATGATTCTTGTCCTATAATAGAACAGATCATCTTGGAATCAGGTGTGTCATAGGCTGGGTAGTGTAACACTTCCACCAAGAACTCATGTCGGAGATCATTTTCTGGCATTTGTAGAAGGGAGGCCAGAGTGGCCATGACATCAGCCACTTTATTATCTATGCGTGGAACTTGTTGGAAGGTGATGTGTGCAAAATATTTCATCAAGTCATCAACCATGCGCTTGTAAGGAACTAGCTTTTCATCCTTTTTTTGATACACATCATTTACTTGGTTGATGACAAGCTGAGAGTCACCGAAGATATCCAATTGATCTACTCTCCATTCAGCTGCAATTTTCATACCATTGATCAAAGCTTCATATTCAGCAATGTTATTTGTACAAGGAAACAAAATCTTGTATGTTTTGGGCAATGAGTATTTCTATGGTGTGATGAAAAGTAATCCAGCACCTGATCCTTGTTGTGTGAAGGATCCATCAAAGAACATAACCCATGTATGGTGAGTGAGTGTTAGAATTGAGTCATCTGGAAAATCAATGTTTATTGGTAGAAGACTTGGTATGGGTGCCTCAGCCAGCTGGTCTACAATTTCCTGTCCCTTTATAGCTTTGCGTTCAACATATTGGATGTCAAACTCACTTAGTATCATGACCCATTTAGCCAATCTTCCTATGAGAGCTGCCTTACTGAGCAAATACTTTAATGGATCTATTTTAGCCACAAGCCATGTAGTGTGGGCAAGCATGTAGTGTCTCAACTTTTGGGAAGCAAAGACAACTGCCAAGCAAGCTTTCTCAATAATACTGTAGTTTTTCTCATAAGAGACCAATTTTTGGCTCAAGTAATAAATAGCTCTTTCTTTGTTATCATTGTCTTCCTGAGCCAATAGGATTCCCAAAGATGTTTCAGTAGCTAAAATGTATAAAAGTAAAGATTTCCCATGCATAGGAGGCATCAGGATTGGTGGATTGACAAGATATTGTTTAATCTATGTTAAGCTTTGCTCACAATCCTGGCTCCAATTGAATTTCACACCCTTATGTAAGGTCTTTGCGAAGGGTTGTGATTTATTCACCAATTGTGAAATAAATCTACGAATAGATTGAAGCCTTCCCTGTAGTCCTCTCATCTGACTGATGTTTTGAGGTGGTGGCATTCCATTATTGCTTGTACTTTTTCTAGATCTACTTCAATTCCCTTTGCAAAAACAATATATCCTAACAGTTTTCCTAATGTGACACCAAATGCACACTTCTTAGGATTGAGCCAAAGACTAAAATTTTCCATACGATCTAGGATTGGTCCCAAATCGTGCAAATGGGTATTGCATTTAGCGCTTTTGACCAAAGTATCATCAACATAGTCCTCCATAGTTCTATGCATCATGTCATTGAAAATTGTAGTAATAGCCCACTGATATGTAGCTCCAGCATTCTTTAAACCAAATGGCATCACATTCCAACAAAAGGTTTCCCATGCACATGTGAAGGCTATTTTCTCTTGATCTTCTGGTGCAATTTTTATCTAATTGTATCCAGAAAAACCATCCATAAGTGAGTACATCTCATAGCCAACTATCATGTCCACAATCATATCAATATTAGGGAGTGGGAAGTTGTCTTTAGGACATGCCAAGTTAAGATCACATAAATCTATACAAACTCTGATAGACTTATCATGCTTGGACACAGGGACAATATTGGATATCCATTCAGCATAATCAATTGCACGAATGAAACCAGCCTTCAAAAGTTTCTCCAATTCGGCTTTGACTAGCAATGCAACATGAGGATGCATCTTTCGAAGCTTTTGTTTAACTATTTTTATGCCTGGTGTTATGGAAAAGTGATGCATAATAAGATCAGGATCCAATCCTGGCATGTTAGAATATGTCCAGGAAAAATTTATTTTCTTTCCCTTGAAAAAGGCAATGAATTGTTCCTTTTCTTCAGTTGACAATGACTGAGCTAGATGTATCACATGAGGATGTTCTTCTGTGCCTAGGTTAATCGGCTGTGTTGGCTCTATTAACACTGATGATCTCTCCTGAAAGTATCTGGGAAGGACATCAAATATCTCATCCGCAGGCACCTCGAGAGGTTTTCACCCTTGGATACATCTTTTGTTTTTACTATTTTTGGATCCGACACTGCCACAATGTGGTTTTCACCATTGGACCTCTTGCATTTTTTCTTTTTAATTATGTAACTGAGATATTTGATGTCAGCCTCAGTTATGTTGATGCTCTGCTCATTGGTGGAAGACATTACAAGTTCGATAGCGTTTAGGTAATAGGAAAGAGTATAGTCATTCTAGAATGTGGGGACTTCGTTAGATGTATTGGGGTTCCAGTCTATAAGCTCGGGATGTGTGAGTGAGAGAGTAGTGGCTAGTTCAATTGCATTCACAGTATAGTTATTAAATGCGTGGAACAGCAATTTGAGACCTATGGAAACCTCACCCACAGGTGTATTCAAATGCTTCAGAGTAAGAATGTTAGTAATTGATGACTCTAGGACACTAGTTGGATCATACCCCTGTGACCTATCCCTAGACATTTTACTCACTTCGATTTGATTTTCATAGACATGCACTTGGTCAATGTCTTTATCAGTAGTCTCTTCTGAAAGATTGTCGAATTCATATTCATGAGAATCGGTGCTACATGGTGAGAGACTATAGAACTCCCCAACAGTGATAGGGACATACTCTCCTTTAGACTCTGGATTCTTACACAAATACTCAACATGGAATGACTGACTAGATTCTCCCTTTTCTGAATGATATTTGAGTTGCTCAGCATTGTCCTCAGAAGAATCACTAGTATAATCCATAGTGCTAACACGTGGCACAAAGTCATCTAGCTCAGCAAAGAATTTAGCAAGATCATAAGGAATAGGATGAGGGTAAGAATCTACATCATCAGATTCTTCCTCTCCAGTACCTGACTCAGATTGTGACTCATTTTCAGATGAACTCTCAGGTATGGATATGAATTTATTGGATCCCAAATGGAAAGGGACTTTGTTGAACCCTAGGCTAGTTGTGTCAATGTTGCTTTGAGTTGTTGCTTTGACAGGATCTATTAAACCATTGTTATTGCACCCAATAGGGCTAGTTCCCTTGTAGCCAAAATGCTTCATAAGCTTAAGACCAGGTCCATACTTCTTAGGAGAGATTTCTCGAGCTTGTTCTGTTAGGTCTACTGGAGACTCTTCTTTGTAGAGCCATGCAACAATGGCTTTGTTTTTGCTTTCATCTTCTAAGGGAACTATAGCTTTGACAAAAGAGCCATTAAACTTGGTCTGAGGTGTTAACACGAATGTCTTCTTTGCTACTGAGGGTCTCCCAAAATGTCAAGGGGAATCTAGAATAGATGTTAATGATAGCACTGGTTCCATGTGGTACTCTCCCATACCAATTTCTTTTGATTTAAATGACTTCTCAATTTGTTTTAGCTTATTTTTGTAACAATCAGTAGACTCACGGTTAGCAGGGATGAAAGAATCAATAGCTTTGAGCATATTGCAAGTGTATCTAGTAGTTGCAAGAACAGTAACTTCAGATCCATGAAATGAGAATTTAATGCATTGGTGGTATGTGGATGGCACAACGCGCATCTCATGTATCCATGGCCATCCCAACAAAATGTTGTAGGCTAAGGGAATGTCAAGCACCTGAAAGGTGACATCCCTTTCGACAGGACCGACACGAATTGGTAAAGTCACAAGACCTAGTGACTTTCATTCTACTTCATCGTATGCTTTAATAGTGATCTTTTTTCGAGGATCAATAGAGTCCTCAGAATAATCCAATTGTCGAAGCAGAGCCGCAAAAACAATATTTAGGCTAGCGCCATTGTCAATGAGTACCCGATGCACACGTGTCTGGTGGATCATAATTTCAATGTGTAGAGGCTGATTGTGTGGGTGATTCAATGAGTTGTCATCCTCCTCGGAGAAGGTCATAAGATGAGGTGAGTTCATGTGACCTACCATGGATTGAAATCACTCAAGATCAAGATCTTGAGGAACATTTTCCTCAGTGAGGGCTTTGTCCAGAATCTGCCTATGAGCAGGCAAGATTTTAAGTAGCTCAAATATGGAAATGTGAGCATTGGTTTATTTCAATTGATCTAGAACACTATAACTGGTTGCAGTCAAGTTCGTCATATGTTTTGCACCTTTACTGGATGGACCAGCAAGGGCTTTGTCCTTGTGTTGTTCTAGATTTGAAGTAGGAGGTGTAGGGCCTTTGAGCACCAATTTCACATGAGAGTGAGTTACAATGTTAGCACAGTGTTGCGAAGACGCATTATCCATGTTATTGGAAGTAGGGCCCCTCAAGACAAATGGTGTCTTGAGTTTATCGTTATCTTGCTTCCCCTTTATGGTAATAATGTCACAGTATTCAGAATCTATAGGTTCAACCATGTGAATGACATTGTCCTCATTGGAATACATATAGTTGACCTTATCGTAGGGTTCTGGTTTCAAAGTCTCTCCTTTTTCATAAGGTGGGAAAGGCTCTTTGAACGCCTTATGGTCCGAGTTTTTGTTATGTCCATCTACCACAAGTTCACCAGCATCAATCATGTCTTGGACTTTATGACGTAAGTTTATACAATTGATGGTTTTATGTCCCTTGTTTTGGTGATACTCACAAAATGAGGTCTCATTCCACCATGGTGGACGTGGTTGTGGATCATAGGGACGAGGGTTATCCATTGGTGAGATAAGCTTGTATTGTAGCAATGTTTTGTAAACCACATCCAAAGGTTCTCCTAAAGGTGTATACTCTCACTTGGGTCATGCTGCCCATGAGTTTCTCGGTTTGTTCCCAAACATTTTATTGTTAGGAGGAGGCTTCTCAGCACTTTTGGCCGCTTTGAAGCAGTTTGTGAGATTAAATGCTTCTTTGGCAGGTTTTGGTGTGACATTATCAACAACCCCATCATGTACAATTTCTCGATTCTTATTGACAAGTTTGGTTTTATCCTTGTTGGAAGTGGAACCTTGTTTTGAGTCTCTTTGAAGAGTGAGCTCACCTTTCTTGACCATAAATTCTTCGATACAGATAGCCTATGTAATCATGTCTTCAAAGGTACGTGGACCTTGTAGTTGGACTCTATACCCAAAGTCAGGTAAGAGGTTATCAGTGAAAATGTTGAGCTTCTCTATTTTTGGGATTTTATGAGAGTACTTGGTGTAAAGCTGTCTCCACCGTTGGAGGAAAGTGAGAAAAGGCTCACCAACCTTCTATTTAAGGTTGCATAGATCTCAAATATTTATAGGATGTTGAATGTTATGAGAATATTTCTAAACAAATGAATTAGCAATTTCATCAAACATCTTGATACTAGGAGGTAGATATGAGAACCACTCCAAAGCTTGACCACCTAGGCTTCTAGGGAATAAACACATGAGGTATGTTTGATTGTGTATAAACTCCCTAGATAAAGCACCAAATTCCCACAAGTGATTTTGGGGATCAGTAGTACCAAAGTACTTGTCATATTTGGGTAATTCTACACCTCTTGGGAAAGGCGGCATGTTTATACCTTTGTCAAATGGAAATGAACAAAGAGCATCCAATATGTATGTCTTTTTGGGTTTTTCTTTCTCATGCATCATCTAAGCCAATTGGTCTTGCATAATTTTTAGTTGTTTTTGGAGCTTAGTGGTCTCAGTTTCTTCTTCACATGTGATAATGGTCTCCACATTGAAATGTGTGGGTAGTTTAGCTCCCTCTTGGGCAAGTTTGAGAAAGTACTTTTCTTTCTCTTCATTGAGTAGGATTCCCATGACCTTCTGAAAGTTTTTGTCTCTTCAACATCTTGCTATGTGTTCAAGAAGGATTTCCACCTCTTCTTGTTCTTCATCAGTGTCATTTTCTTTCTCTTTCTCCTTGTCATCCCTAGGTTGTTCTTGATATTGACTATGACTACCCCATTCAGGTTCACGATTAGTCATTATAGGAACTTGTTCAATTTCTGTTCATTGTGTTTCAAAAGGGTCTGTGGAGAAAGGATCATACATTGTGTTTAAGAATGCAGGACTCCGACCTATCTTAGTATCCTTTTGGTAAAAAGGATTCCCAATTTGTTGCAAATTGAAAAATGTTTGTTGATCTTGAGATGACCTTGCAGGTGAGGAAGACTATGAAGATGCCTCACTAGCCAACCTAGATATAGATTGCGTAGCGAAAGGTAAGCTACCTCTGCTGCGATTATGATCCCTAGCACAACCACATCTAATGTTATCAGGATAAAACACGCTGCTTCTATTTGTGATAGTCATAGGTAAGGACAAGAAGCTACAACCTAGATAAGGACTATACTAAGACTGAGTCTCAAAAAGGAAAAGATAGTAGCAAGAATGTTGTTCACTAAGGCACAAATGGTCTAATTTAAAGGCTAGAACAACCAGAGATTATGACCACTACAGCACAAAGTATGGTAAGCATTAAGATGAGGACCAAGATTACGTATGAGACGAGACTAGTCAAGGTATAAGACACAAGTTTTCAATTAAGTGAAGTGTCGCTGTTCTAGGACTATTTGCAAATAGAGAGCGATAAACAAACGCAGAAAAAGACAACATGCAGGCCGCAAATAACAGTTTTTAATTTTGCACGAGAATGTTTCTGGATTGCATGAAGATGCACAATAGAATTTTAATTTCATGTGAGAGAAAATGGCTTCGTGCGAGAGCCAAATGATTTCACACAAGAGAAAAATGGCTTCGCACGAGAGCCAAATGATTTCGCACGAAAGGACAGAATAGTTTCACAACAGCGACTAATTTTGACAAAATCTTTTTTTGATCGATCCAATAACCAAGCAGATAAGTAGGCACGTAGAATAGCAAGCAAGTGATTTCAAGCACGTCTGAAAACAATGAGCAAGGGAAAAAGCAACCTTGCGCATGAAAAATTAAGTGACTTAGTTTGTGTTAACCCCTAAGAGAGCTATTTGTGTACATTTTCAAAGAGTTTTGCAATCATCGCACACATTCTTAGAAAAATAAAAGTTGGCTTCTCTAAGGTATTTAATAATGGTTTGACTTTGCAACTTTTATGGCTCATAGGGGTGACCTCCAATCTCGACGCACCGAGGTTTTGACATAGTCTGAGAACTTAATCTTCAAGAGCTGCTAGGGAGATCTGACAACCCACAATGAACCACACCCGTGGAGATTTCTTCCACAAGGAAATTTATATAGCAGTTGTCACTACCATGGCGAAAATGGCTATTACCGCTTGAGGTTTCGTCATCATAGTTTTCCCTGTAGAGGGATTTTTCGCTATGGTTAACCCTCTCTAAAGGTGACCGACTCACAATAGTATACCACAAGGGGACTTAGCTTCCAGATTCAAGGTTCTGACACCTTTTCACCTTTAGCCCAATCAAAGTAAATAGATTAATCCAACATGCTAGACTAAGATTATCTCTTAAAGATCTATGATATCATCTTCCTGTGATCTATCAACCTTTCCAGAGAGAGGATGCCTTAATCAACAAGTCAAAGATTCATCTATCTACGAGATACTCAAAGTATCCTCCCCACCCATAAGGAATCCGTCTTAGAGAGGAGTTTCACTAGGAACCCACTCCCTCAAGATCCACGAATAGTGTTCATGGGGGCTTAATTACTATGTGTGTACAGATGTTAATTCCTGAAAGCAAATCTATCTAAAAGTAATCAAAAAGCACAAAAGTGGTACACTTATCACTTTAATTGATGTGAGGTGAGTCCAAAGATGTGGAACATTTAACCCCTCACACAAGCCAAAATGAGTCCACAACTCAAAAATTAGTGAGTTCTAAAAAGCACCAAAAGGGTTGCCTTGTGGAGCCTTTAACGCTTATTTCCTGTAGACCCCTCCCCTATTTAACGTGGTGCTAAGCTTGCAACCACAGGGTGGAATGAGGGGCCGGTGGATTAGCAAGTCCAATAATCCAAGATAGCTAATTAGATCTATCACTAAAGACTAAGCCTGCTAAATGAACACTAACAGAGATCACACCCTAGTATGAGTTTATGCATGTGTTGTAAAATGGAAATATAGAAGGAAACACACAAGCTCAACACGAAAGATGTTTGTTTTAGATCCAAATAAAATGTTATCAGCTGATGAAGAGTACATGGTGATCCTCGCAACGCGCTTAGTAGATTTTTACCTATTTTTGACAACTTTAGCACACTTTTCCCATTGTTCCACAAACCACTGCTATGTTGTTCAAAAAAATCAAAAAACACAGAAAGACTAGAAACCATGAACAGTCAGTAGAAAAATCAGAAAACACACAAATCAATGCAAAACATTTGCCTCCGTCAGCAAAGTTTCGCGCAAAATTCTTGACAGTTTGTGCGAAGAAGTTTTACAGCCCGAGCGAAATCAAATTCAGCTCGCGCAAAATCAAATTTGGCTCGTGCAAAATTAAACTCAGCTAGCATGAAATTAAAATCAGCTTGCACGAAGAAATAGGTCTCGCACGAAGCTTCACATACCAAAAAAACTTTCTCGTGCGATGTGGAAAGAATCTTCGTACGAAGATTCTAGATCCTCGTGCAAAAATGAATAGTTTCGCGTGAAGATCTGAATCTGTACGGAACAGTACATACAGAGAACCAAAAAAAATGATTAAAAAATATAGAAAGAGGCCAGAAAAATTGATTTTCGAGCCCCACGGTACGCGCCAAAAATTTATGCGTGAAAATGCGGCCTATACTAACACACACACTTCAACATGGTCCTTATTTGCGGATTCATTGCAGAATGAACATTGAATTGTTCATTCAAAATTTTCCCTGCAAAGCGACCTGTTGCCTTCTATCTAAAGGGATTTTGCCTGTTAATATCCTCAGGATCGAGGTGTAGGCAACCAGACCCTCTAAGAACGAAGGATTTGACAATGGAATTAAGCTAAGAATGAGTATACAGATTAATCTAAGAAATGAAAGATGAAATGTAATCTAAGAACAAATGAAGCAAACTAGATTAAGCATATGCATGATTAAACTAAAATGAGATTAAACTAAAAATGAGAATGTGTGACAGAAATGTAAGTAAATATGAGCATGAATTTCAATAGCAATTCGATAGCAAATCAATTCATCCTCCTCAAAATGAAGAGATGAGGGTCTCTTAAATAGAGTCTCCTGGAATCCATCAACGGTTGGGATTGATTCAGATCAATGGTCAGGATTGAAGTTGAGTTTTAGTCATAAAGGGAGATTCCCAAATTAGAGGGAGTTAACAGACTTAATTTGAGTAAAATAAGGAGTTAACTGTTTTAATTTGAGTAGAAAAAGGAGTTAACTGAGTTAACTCATTTTTGATCAATAGTGAACTGGAAATGCCCCTTGTTGAAATTTAATTTAATTAAAGTATAAATACTTAATAATTAAATTAAATATTAATCAATAAGTTTAATGTGACTAATATGAGTAAATACTATAGGAATTAAATAATAAGCATGATGAATGCAGATTTAGGTTTTCTGCATCTGACAATTAAGTCAAGTAGCGAATAGCAGAATGAGAATTGCCTATTAGAATAGGACTTTGAAATTATTAGGAATAGACCAAAATTGGTATAATGAAAATGAGCCAATTTTGGGGTATTACAGTGACGAGAGTGAACAAAGAAGTGAACATATCCATGGAGGATAAGAGACAAGGTCAGCATGACCTCAGACAACAAGTTATTCAGTCTTTGTCAAGGATAAAACATGACTATTCACAATCAACAAGCAGTAAGGTTACCATGACTAGTAACAAGGATCCAATTCTTTTTGTTTCTAATGATTTGTATGTAGGTGTGCAGGGTAATACATTGTAGGTGCAAAGTTGCAAACATCCTTCTAGAAGGATGGGAGGAAAGAAGATAGTACCCCTTAACTCTTGGGACAAGAGTTGCTTTGAAGGTGGGGTGTTTAGTGTAGGGGTACCTATTAAATTGTCTTAGAGAACCTTGGTACCAGATGAAGATAGAGGATCAAAGACATTGATTGTTAATTGGGATATATTAAAACCAATAATAGAATTATGTAATAAACAATGTACTTTGAAAGACAAAAGTCATAAAAGTCCTAGT
Organism: Cupressus sempervirens; assembly: GCA_028749045.1. Classification (NCBI taxonomy): domain Eukaryota; kingdom Viridiplantae; phylum Streptophyta; class Pinopsida; order Cupressales; family Cupressaceae; genus Cupressus; species Cupressus sempervirens. Next base: position 79,398,841 of record CM053786.1, on the reverse strand, counting down.
AAGGACCTAAGGGCAATATGATATAAAATTGCCAAAAGAGCCATATGGGGTAGTCTTAGGATAGTTTCATACTTAGTTGCATTTAATAAATCCATATGACCAATTTTGAGTCAATGGAATAGTTTAGAAAATTAGGGAATGCATAAAAACTATAGTTTGAAATTTGAATTTCAAATTCAAACGGTCATATTAGTTTTGGAGGGAATGTAATAATTTGGTATTTGTTTGATTAAATAAATCTTTGTAACCAACTTGGTTAGTTGGATAGGTGCATATAAGCCTATTTAAGTTGTAATGAACATATGCAAGACATGAATCATTACTGGTACGGAAAAAATCACAAAAATTGTTTAGAACAACAATCATACTTTCCTCTCCATCAATTAAAAAAATAAAAAATAAATGATACTTATACATACAATGGGGCTCTCTGTGTGAATGAAAATCCCTGATGATCTAGGACGCCGAATCTGTACAGGCTCATTGCTAGTAGCCACACCCTATATACAATAAATAATGTAATTAAATGAGATTACCACAAACATTTTACAAGAATGCATCAATATTTAATCAATTAGAAAACATCTAATTACCTTTCCTTTGTCAATTCATGTTGGCTCACCCCCTGCACTTTTTCCCCCCAGGGCAGGTGGTATCTGCAAGATAAAAGAAAGATTAGCAACCATATATGCTACAATATCAAATAGAAAAAAGAAATACAAACACAACATAATGTACCATAGATGTCTCTAGGCCAAATGAAATGGCTGAGAGTGTAGCATCACCTATCTATCTGAGCTCCTCCTTGGTCATCAACTAAACATGAATGAAGATCACATACATGTAAAAGTTAGTATGGCTTAAAAATTAAAATTACTCTATTATAAAAATTAGTTTTAAATCACATATGTCATAACAAAAAAATGTATACACGTACTAACACCAAAGGAGTCCATGCCTCTACATTCCCCTCCTCTCTTGCATCAGGGTCTGTAGCCTCTACACGTGCGTTTGATGTATCCTCATCTAATAAAAATGATACTTAGGAAGATCACCTATGGGACCTAGGCAAATATTCTTGCATGTAATGCAAGTGTGAGGCATAGAAACGTGTGATGAGCTAGCTGATGATGAATTGGCACCAACATCATCAACATGAGGAGGCAGGACTGACCTAGCCTAGGATATCATTAGGCTACTCAGTCTATGAATGGCTCTGATGGTTTGAGAGCTAGCCTCTACCATAATATCTGGATGTTGCACTCGAGGAGGGGGGGAGATGTCAAGCGGGGGGTGGGGGGGGGGGGGGGGGGGGGGACAAAAGTGCCAAGTTTCTTTCACTTGGAAGAGGATCTATCCTAAGGAGCTCCTAGTCCTAAGCCCATGTTGGGCTTCATGCTCCAATAGTTCACTTTAAGTTTCGACACAAATTCTACATATAATTTTATAAGGAAATAAAATGGTATGTATAAATTGCCATGTGGAGGGATATCAAAGACTATCCACCAACGGTCCCAAAAATTTGCACGTATGGCATCATTTGTGCACCATTTAATCGATACCCATTTTTGGGTTAGCAAAAAGGCTTGCCAAATCGTCTTTGGTTATGTTGAGGGTCGTGACCTCATCATAATCCAAACCATCATCAAATATCTAGTGCATTTCATCACACCAACGAAGAGCGACATTTTGTTGGTTTGTAAGCATTTCAATGTTATCCACTATGGTGTTTAACGTGGATAACATAGGAGCCAGTGTAGGTACATTATTGTATGTTCTATGCAAACCTCTCAACTCAGTGAGATTTTCATTTATCAAATCCTCGATTCACAGAGGGTTTTGAGGAGGTAGAGGATCATTTGGTGGATAGTTTTGTGGGGATACTGGATCGTTTGGTGGTGGGTTACGAGGAATATTATTCCTTGCCTCAGTGTCATCATCTTGATCAGCCATTCCTATTGAATTGCAAAATGTAATATATATTAAAAAAAAATCTAAATTTTAACCATTTTTGTCAAAAAAACCCTAGATTCAACTAAAACAAACAAAATCATGTTAAAATCTATTAAATTTAGGTTAAAAATGAGTCAAGGGGGAACATACCTGATATTTGATATCCGATTTCATATCTAATATCCGATCTCCGATGGCAATACTGACCCCAAATTCGCGTAAAATGAGGGCCCATGGGTCTGTGATTTTATTTAAACCAATGCACAGGTATTGGATATCTGATACTATATCGAATATCCGATATAACATCGGATATCCGATATGACACGAATGAGTACAATATATATAATAGAACATATAATATATAATATATATTACAGTTTATGTATTTTTATATTATATTTTATATTTATTATATTAATTTACTATATATTATAATATAAAATATTATATTATATAATAATAATATTATTATATTATATTATTATAATTTATAATATATTATACTTTTTTATTAAATCTTATATATATATTATATTACATTACTATATATTATAATATATGAAATATTATATTATATTATTATAATATAATACATTATAATATTATTATTATAGTATAATATTATACGATTATAATATAATAATAATATTATAATATTATATTATAATAATTATAATTATAATATTATTATTATATTATAGTATAATAATAATTATATAATATTATTATATTATAGTATAATAATTATTATAATAATAATATTAAATAATAATAATATTATTATAATATAATAGTATGATATATTATTTAAAATTATTATTATTATTTAATATGATATTATTATTATTTAATAATAATATTATATTAAATAATATATCATACTATTATATGATTTTAATTATTAGTCAAATATTTGATTTAAAATCGGATATTTGATATTGTCGGATATCTGATAAGGCTCAGCTTAACCTTCCAAGTTTGGTTCTTGGATAGGTAAAAAAAATTCAAAGTGGATTTTGAAGCACTTTTAGGCGTCTTCAAACTCTTTTTTTTCACATCGCCACTTTTTGGCACACCATGATCCTGCACATACCCTACATCATGATGATTCACAATCATCTCAAGGTCCAATCCTCTTGGAGCCATCTCCCAAGATCTTCATAAACCCTCTGCTGCAAATACTTCCCATGCACCGTATGAAAACTTTGATTTTTTTGCAAGTTAGATCACAACCTACCACCTCACATGAACAATTAGGAACCACATCACAAGTCCAAGAACACAGATCTGCAATCCATAAACCCTCTATGATCATGCCTCAACAAGATCAGTCTTCCATCTTCACATATATTGATCAATTTGTGTGTCCTCCTAAGGTCTTGTTGCAAACTACCTCAACTTTAGTGATCTATCTACATGCTCAATAAAAACCTTCACTCTAATACCACTTGACATGGTGCAAGGTAGGAGAATCCCCAAAGGATATTTCCTAGCACACAAAAAATAACCACACAGTGTATACAGAATATAAATGTAAGATCTGATATCAAATCACAATTCCTTATTCATAAAATAACTATTACATGCAATGTGCCAAGTTGTAAGGCCTTCCTAGTTATGGCAAAATACAATAACAATTCTACAAGATCCCTCAAGATCCAATCCATATCCTAGCTAGTCTAGATCCACACTCTCATCGAAACCTCCAAGATCTCAACTTATGGTCACAAGACTCCAAGAAACCTCCTTGTTTCTAAACTATAGCCACTAGCTCTTCTCACAAACTCACAACTCCATCACAATCTTACTCTAAACTTCCTCATATTCAATGCTTTATCCACAAACTCAGGCAAACTTGCTCCCTACTTCCTCCTTCTCTCCAAGTTTCTACTAAGAAGAGATTGTTAGGATTAAACCATGGACAGAAATAACAATTACATGCAAATATAACCAATAAAAAAATTCAATAGATCACACAGAAACAAACACAAGATACCAAGATTTAACATGGTTCACGCAATCCCTAGGCAATGTCCACCAAACAGCAAGTCGGGTATTATTATGATCTAGTAATTACAACCTAATTACAATCTGTATTCCCTTATAGCTCAATACTATTGCATGAACCAATTTTGCATCACCACAATGAAACAATCTCTAACCCTAAGCCCTTTTATACAAGTATTTTTATGCTGCTTAAGGGTTACAACATGTTGGCACTATGTTGGTCATACATTAGCCACGACCCAAAAATTTATGAAGTATGTACAGTACTTCCCTGATTAGTCACCACAAACTAATAATCTCCCATTTGCGGACTGATCAGACTCCACACTGGACAACAATCTCCCACTTGGAGACTAATTTTGTAGCAACATTGCTACCACATGGGGCGCCCACTAGATTAAACTACCCTAGACTCTGTTGTTCTTCTATTCATGTTCAGTCTAGAAGACCAATCGAAGCTAAAGAGGAATTTAGCTTCTTCCTTGTCACTACCTTGGTAAACATATCCACTATATTTTTATCTATATGTATCTTTGTCCAGCTTTAATCGTCCATCCTCCAAAACTGACTGAATGAAATGGTACCACAACTAAATGTGTTTGGTCTTTGAATGTAGAGCTGAATTCTTAGCAAGATGAATAGAACTCTAAATATCTGTAAAAAAAAAATTATCCTTCTGAGGGTGTCCCAATTCCTCCAAGAATAACTAAAACTATATCATCTCCTTGGATACCTCTATTGTATCAACATACTCTACCTTTATAGTGGATAAAGCATTAACCTTTTGTAACCTAGGAACCTAGCTCACGGCTGCCCCAAATAAAGTAAAGACATAAACTATAGTACTTTTCTTGGTATCAATATCGCCTACCAAATTTGAGTCAATATAGCCCTATAAATCAATAGTAGAGCCCCTAGAGTGTAAACACTTATTGGATGTTCCTCTCAAATATCTGAGAATCCATTTGACTGCATTCCAATGCTCAATTTCTAGATGACTCATATACTTACTAATGAATCCTACTACATGTGAAATATCTGGCCTTGTACATATAGGGTACCTTTGACATCTTATCCTCCTCTTCTTGTGTCTTGGGACACGTCTCTTTAGTCAACTTCAAATGATTAGGTAAATGTGTGCTAACAGGTTTAGCATTCTCCATAGAGAAATGTTGCAACACTTTCTCAACATAATCAACCTGAGATAGCATTAATTTCTTGTTCTTCCTATCTATGCAAATCTTCATACCAAGGATTTGTTTTTTTGGCCCCAAATCCTTCATAGAAAATGCATGTACTAATTGGCATTTTAGCCCCTTAATGTGATCCATGTTATACCTAACTACAAGCATACCATCAACATATAAACATAAAATAATGTAGCTATCATCATCGAACATCTTAAGGTAGACACAATGATCTAAATGACACCTATTATAACCATGCTCATGCATAAAACTATCAAATTTTAGATACCATTGCTAAGGTGCTTGCTTCAAGCCATATAAACTTTTCTTCAATTTTTATCATTAAAAGTAACTATACAACCCTCATCACTGAGTTTCCCTACTAAAATTAAATTCCTACTCAGCCTTGGAACATGTCTTACTTTATGTAGTAGCCAATGATTTTCATTCTACAACTTAATCTTAATGCTTCCCTTTCCAAAAATATGACAAGGTTCATTATCCCCCAAATAGACAAGCCTGAAATCCCCTTGGACATAATCAATGAAATAACCTCTATGAAGTGTAGCATGAAATGAAGCACCAAAATCTAAAACCCATGAATCATCAACACTTTATAAAGATAGAAACAAAGCATCCTCTTCAGATTTGTTACTTACAACATTTTCCTCTTTGTCTCCATCTAGTTTATCTCCTTCATTTTTCTTTCGAGTCCAATAATCTTTCTTTTTATGCCCTGGTTTTTGATAGTACCAATAGTCATTAGGTCCTCTCGATTGAGACCCCCTCCCCTTTGACTTTCCTCTTGATTTCCCACAATTTCCAAAATTACTTCCTATCTCAGTCATTCTACCTCAACTTTTTGCATTCAAAGCACTTCTAGATGTAGATCCACCTAATGATTTCCTATGAGTTTCCTCACTCAAAATAATACTGATCACATCATCATATTTTAGGGTACTAGATCTGAGAACAGAATTACTCATAGCCATGACCAAGCCATTCCATCTTTCAGGCAAAGAACATAAAATCAAGAGAGCCCTAATTTATTTATCAAAATTGATACCCCAGATGATAACTGACTAGTAATAGTGTTAAACTCATTTAAATGATCTACAACATATCCACCTTTTGACATTTTCATATTAAATAAATGCTTCATGAGAAATACCTTGTTTGAAGCGGAGGGCTTTTCATATAGTGTCACTAGGGTTTTCATCAACTCTTCTTTTGTCTTTGCTATTATAATATTAAATGTCACCGATGGTGTGAGGAATAATCTAATGCTTCCAAGTGCCTTTCTATCCAAAATATCCCAATCCTCATTTGACATAGATCCCTGATTATTGATGTTGCCTTCCAACGACTTCCATAAATTCTTCAAATAAAGATAGTCTTTCATTTGCATCTTCCATAACTGAAAGTTCTACCCATGAAACCTATCAACCCTCAGCTTGCCCTCATCTGCCATCACTCCCACTTAACCATGAGACTCCCACTCAACTGTGAGACTTTCCTATATAGGATAACTGAAAAAAACTAAGCTCTAATAGCACTTGTTAGGTTTAAACCATGTATGGAAATAACAATTATATGCAAATACAAACAATAACAAAAAATAATAGGGGTATGTGTAGGATCATGGTGTGCCAAAAATTGGCGATCTAAAAAATCAGTAGTTCTGAAATATCTCAAACCATTTCAAAATATGTTCCAAGTTTTTTACCACCCACTCTAATACTAAATGAAAATAATTAATATCTTTATAAGGTCTCCTATATCTTTTGATACAAAACCTATCTAGTCAACTTTAAAAACATTCTAAAAATGTGCTTTTGGCCTATTTTTATGTAATTTTTACTTCAAACATGTAGTTGACAACTTTTTTTTCAGAAATATTTGATGAAATGAAAAGGGTTTCTTAAGAATGTTCTTATCTTTCCATAAATTTAAAGTTTGTCAAATTATGAGTTTAGTAAGTAATTATTACTTATTTTCTAATGGAGTTACATATAAAGTGCTAACTAACACACTACTTGAGAAACAACTATAACTTTCAAATGGTACAAGATTTTTTTAAATCCAAAAGATGCATCAGATTCTATGTTTCTTCTGCTATAAGGGAAAAAAATGAAAAATTGAATTTTGTAGAGTTTTGAATTAGTTAAGGTGGTCAGACATGAGATTTTTTTTATTTAAAAAATACTAAGCTCAAAAACTAATTATTTATTATGTATTTAGAATAAAATTACCCAAAAATATGTGTCACATGTATGCATTAGTCTACTACTTATATCTAGAATATTATTAAAAAATATCATCATTTGATTTTGATTAAGGTGGTTAGACATACATCTACTTCTTATTTTTGTTCTAAAGTTTTTGTAATATTGCATCAAAATTCAAAACTTTGACCAATCAATTTTTATTTTTTTGAGATAAGTCCTAGTAGTTTAGAAACTAGATTCAATTTTCTAGAGATTCTTTTCCTCAACTTTTTAAAATTTATAACAAGTAGAAAATTGCACGTCAAGTTGACCTAACCTTGATTTTTTGATTTTTTATTGCCACTTAAGAGCATAGCTTGGTTGACCATGATCCTACACATACCCATATATCATATAGAAAAGAACACAAGACACCAAGATTTAATGTAGTTCACCCAATCCCTAGGCTACATCCACCAAACAACAAGTTTGATATTATTATGAGCCAATGATTACAATCCATAATCTTTTACAGCTCAATACTACCACTAGAACAAAGTTTGCAGCACCACAATGAAACAATCTATAACCCTAAGCCCTTTTATACAAGTATTTTTGTGCCGTTTTAGGGTTACAAAATGTTGGCAATGGCCCGAACCCTGAATAATTTATGATGCACAATACTTTCCTGATCAATCACCACAAACTAAAAATCTCCCACTTTGGGACTGATCAAACTCCACACTAGACAACAGTGATCACACCTTGAAGCTTGATTAGAAATGATCATATGCCTTGCTTAAATAGGCTCTTACACCCAAGATGTTACCAACACAACCAATGTGGGATAAAAGGTAAATGCAACTACCTTTCAAAAAATATTTAATTCCCACCCAAATACAACTAAGCACCACCATGTGGCCCTATAAATATTAAATGCATGATTTAATAAAAAGTCCACAAATGTCTAGAATTCCACCTACACACCTTGATAAATGGAATTACAACCATTTTTATTTAATTTCCATTTATGGCACCTATGCACCACAAAAATAGAAATTCCTTTATTCCTCCTTTTCCCTTTTTTAATTTTTTTATTATTTTTCCTCTAATTTTTGTCACTTTCTCTCTCCTTCATTTTTTTTTCTATCAAAAGATGCTCTTGCATCACTCTCCAAATGCAAGGTTATTGATCTACCAGAATAAATTTCCTCCACATAGAAAAAATGTAGGCAAAGCCTGTATAAACAATCCCATCACGAACAATGCCAAAAAACCAAAAAATATTCAAACAAAATAAGGTGATAATCATGATAAAACATAGAACTATATAGTGGTATACATAGACTATGGTAATTTGATTGGTTGCATATCTTAGATAGAGCCTTCTATGAATTTGATAAATATCAAAGGCTTAGATAACCAATGTATAATTACCACAAGAAGAACTTGACTCAACATAGTCAGACCATCTGCACCTACCCCATTAGGACCACATTATAATATCCTGGAACACCTTGGGAATGTGCTAGCCCACATCTCTATACTCGATCTTTTGCACACTAGTCCACTTTATAAGGAAATCCTTGACAATACCTTCACGAGTCACATGTCCCTACTGATATCAATGCCATAAATTTTGAAACCTAGTAGACCATCTCTCTACATCATGCTCATTATCCTTCAAAAATTATGACATCTCAACTGTTGATCTAGATCATATCCTTGTTAGCATTATTTAGAATAATTGAGAGCAGGGTGAATTAGTTATTCAAGGTCTAGATGTACAAATAAAATTTTTCACTTGGCTTAGTGAATTCATAAAACATTCATATATGTTCATGCATCCAAGCTTTCACTAAAAGTTGTAAGTTACAATTAAATCAACTTGTAGAAATGTAAACATGAAACATAAAAGATTTATCAATACAATTGACACAATGATTTAACATGGAAACCCAATTTGGAAACAATCACCAGTAACATGCTACTCCTTTTCACTCTTCTAAAGTGATGCCCTATGAAATGCCAACCCTATTAATGGTTACAACACACACTGTTAAATGTTACCTGGTTAAGAGATTTCAATCACCCTGTTAGAAGTGAGCCTTTTCAAAGGACTTTAGGCCATTCACTTGGAATGCCACCTAGTTAAAGGATTTCCAAATGATTGTTAGGTCAACCTTAATCCAAAGGATTTACCCTAAACCAATACATTTTTTATAGAGTAACAATAGAGCTTTGATCTTATACAACTTGCAACTTCTCTTGTAGATTGCAGATCACTATTTAGTCCTCAATTTTTCTTTGCTTTCTTAATTTTTAGTTATGATAGCTTTTTCACCCTTCAAGCATATCTTTCTCCTTGAGCCTTATTGCTTAGCATGCCAATGCAATCGCCTTTTAGGTCACTTGATGAAGCAAAGTCATTTTTTTTTCTATCTTCCTTCTTTTCCTTGTCTTCTCTAACCTTTTCCTCTATTACTTCATGACTAGACATTTCTATAAATAGGAAATTAAGATACTTTTCCATTTTCAATCATCCATTTTAGGGGTTGGATGGATTAGGTAGGATATAATGTATCTACCTCAAATTCCATCTTTCTTCTAGAATCTTCTCCTAGAATCTATTTGAATTTTCCTATAAATAGTTTACCTCAAATTCTATGCCATCAACTCATCAACCTTATCTTCCACCTAGTTCACAGACTTCAAGAAAACAAACTTGTTAGCTCAAATTTGGTGAATCTTTGATCTTTCTAATAATGCAATAGCTCATCATTATCTATCTTCTAATGCTCAACACATATTACATTGCTTGGCATCAACTATGAATTCACTAATCATCAATTAATGTTTACTAATGCTTGGCACATACTGTGTTGCTTGGCATCAATTGTGAATTCACTATACTTCAACTATTTCACTCGACATACACTAGAATTTACTTTTACTCAGTTCTAGCTGATTTTCTACTCATCTTGCACTAACTTTTCTCGACATCTACTATCAACTCAGTCAAGCTTGGTAGACAGCCTTTGTGCAACTTTTTCTTATAAAGTTTCTAAGTGTAACTAGCCTTTATAACCTTAAGTAAATTATCAATACATCATGGCATCATTATCTTAACGAATCCTTGTACTTCATTACATAATCATAACTCAACCTTTCCTCTAGGTGCTATTGTTACATCTTATTGATCGAATCCTCTTCATCAATTAACTAAGTTATAGTACTTGAATCTTATAACCAATTGTCTTACCAGAAAAATAGTAGGTTTGACATCAATGAAAAAACAATGATTGTAACACCTTTTTGACTTCAAAAATCTCCCTCTTTCAATAATATCTTTCAGTAATGATCTTTTCAATCAAATCTCAACAATCACCCTCTTTGGAATTGATGGAAAACCAAACTGATCGACCAAGTCACCTGAGTGGTAAAACACTTTGTTCAACCAAACTAACTAAGTTAAAACAATAAGACAATACCAAAAAGGGAAAAAAGAACTTTTGTCAAAAAAATTTCCTCTATTAGCAACTTCCATCTTCTGCTTAGGTTACAAAATTCTTTCTTATGACTCCCTCTGAGTTTCTTCTTGTAACTCCTACTAAGATAGAAATCTCTTGATATCTCTTCCTCTTATATACTTTCTCTCTTCTGATCAATGAAATATTTCTTGTAACTTCCTCTGATGATGATCACTTTAATTCTCTTACTCCCTCTTTGACAACTCTAGCAAAGAAATATCATCTTTTCATCTTAACATGCAAATATAGAATTTTTCCATATCTCCAATTTCTCCATCTGTCACCTTTCTTGTGACTATTTTAGTGTTTTAGCATTTTGATTACTTTAGGCAGCACCTAAAGTAAGATCCTCTACATCAATTTGTGACATTTTAAAAATTAGTTTATTTGATGTAGGGTAGTCCTCATGTTACTTAGCCTTTGATAGGGTCATCACCCATAATTTACCTCTTAGATATTCATGTTCATCCTTAGGTAAAGGTTTTGTGAAGATATCAGCAATTTGTTCCTTTGTGTTAACATACTCCATCTTCACCTCTTTATCTTGAACTAGCTCTCTTAATTAATGATACTTGATTGCAATGTTCTTTGTCTTAGTGTGCATCATTAGATTATTTGATATATTGATAGCACTTGTATTATCACAATAAAGTATCATTGGCTCTATTATTTCTTCCTTCATTCTTTTGAGTAGTTTTTTGATCCATACAATGTTTGTGTAGTTTATAGTAGCAGCAATATATTTAGCTTCAACAGTAGACTATGAGTTACAACTTTGTTTCTTACTAGTCCATGTAACTAGTCTCTTGTCTAAGAAAAGTGCTCCTCCACTAGTGCTTTTTTTATCATCTATGTTGCTATCCCAGTCAGCATTAGTATAGGCTCTCAAATCAAACTTCTCATTCTTCTTGTAGTATAAGCCAAACTCTTTTTTTCCTTTCAAGTATCTCATTATTCTTTTCACAGCCATTAAGTAATTCTCCCTGGGACTTGCAAATAATCTTGCAATTATCCCTATAGATAATGTAATATAAGGTTTTCTATGTACAACATATTACAACTTGCCAATCATAGACCTATACAATGCTTGATTCACTTTAGCAGAATCATCATTCTTTGACAATTTGTGTCCTATCACCATAGGTGTACTTACTAATTTTGAATCTTCCAGTCCAAAAGTTCTCAATATTTTTTTAATGTACTTTGACTGAGTGATAAATATACCATACCTTAGTTGACATACTTGCAATCCTACAAAGAATTTAATCTCTCCAAACGTTAACATTTCAAATTCATGTTTCATCGGATTTGCCTTATAGAAAGCATCTTGTCCACCAAATATTATATCATGAACAAAAATTTTAGATAACAGAATACCTTCACCTTTTTTTATCTTTATCTATAAATTATTGTTATTATTATTTCTTTCAAATTCAATTTTGACAAGATACTTATGAAGTCTTTCATACCATGCTCTTGGTGCTTATTTCAAAGCATAAAGAGCTTTGTGCAGTTTACATACCATATTCTTATTTTTATCATCCACAAACCCTTTTGGCTATTCTATGAAAAATTCTTCTTCTAGTATGCCATTCAAAAATGTAGATTTAACATCCATTTGATAGAATTTGAATCCTTTGTATACAACATAAGAAAGTAGAGTTCTTACTCCTTCTAATCTTGCAATAGGGGCAAATGTCTCTTCATAGTCAATTCCTTCCTTTTATGCATATCCTTTGCAAACTATTTTTTCTTTTTTCCTTGTGATCTCACCATTTTCATTTATTTTATTTCTAAATACCCACTTGGTGCCAATCACATTTTTGTCTTCTAGTCTAGGAACTAGACTCCAAGTTTTGTTTCTCTTTATTTTTTCAATCTCTTCTTCCATGGCTTTGCACTAGTCAACATCTTCTAATGCATATTTTACTATCTTGGGTTCTTTCATGCTTAGCAAACATGATTCACTTCTCAATCAATTTCTTGTCATTGGTCTAACATCTTTGTTTTCAATGATTTGATCAACAAGATCATGTCTTCTGGCATATTTGGACAATTTTGGCTCAACTCTTGTTTCTTTATTTTTTCTTTCAATTTTAGAGTCACTGTGTATATCTCTATAAGGTATCAACATCTCTTTCATGTAAACTAACCTCAGAATTAGAATGTGCAATTCCTTCATTCTATAACTCAGCATCTAAATGTAGCTTGGTTCCTAAATTCAATACAAGATGCGACTTAGCAATTACTAAAAATTGGTATTGGTTTCTAACTTGATTTGTAGTATCTTCTTTAGTAGGCATTTCTTCATAAAGTATGCAAATAATTTTTATTCTTTTGGCTTTTTCATAGGTTTAGTATCATGTACTTTTGTATATTCATCAAAATTCACATTTTCACTTTCCAAAATTTTGTTAGTGTTAGTATTCAAACACTTGTATGCTTTACTTCTTGTGACTTTTTGCGTCAAGCTTACCATTTCTAACATTTTTAAGAGTGTAACATTTACTCCCAAATACCTTAAAGTATTTTACATTGTGCGAGTATCCATACCATAGTTCAAAATATGTTGAATGAATACCTTTCTTGATTTTCCCTCAATTCAGGGTATAGACAACTATTCTTACAACTTCTCTCCAATATTTTAGAGCAACATTCTTTTCCATCATAAGTGTCCTGGCATAGTCCATTATTGACCTATTTCTTCTTTCTACAATTCCATTTTGTGGAGGGATTCTAGGTACAAATTTTTGTCTTTTGATTCCTCTATCATTACAGAACATTTCAAACTCTTTTGATGTGAATTCTCCTCCTCTATTTGATCTCAAACAATTTAGACTTTTACCTATTTCTTTCTCAACTCTTGCTAGGGACCATTTAATTATTTGAAAAGCATCAAATTTTTATTTGAGAAAAATGACTGTCATCATTTTAGAATAATCATCTACAAATAATATTGTGTAGTTTTCTCCCTTTTAGCTTTGAACTTCAATTGGGCCACACAAGTCAATATGAACAATCTCTAGTATCTCTTTAGAGCTATAGGTTTTTCTCTTGAAACTTGACTTTGTCATTTTGCCTAGCTAACATTGTTTGCATATCATATTATCAAGCTTTTTCAACTTGTGCAAACCTCTAACTTTCTTCATGTTATTGATACTAATCAAGTTATCAAACTTAACGTGACATAAGCTTTTCTGCTATAGCCATACATTATCAAATTTTACAACCAAACAAGTGGCATCTTCTATATCAAGGTAAAATAGATTACTTCTAATTTGATCATATTTTTCAATCAATTTCCCATTTGTGTCATATATCTTAGTATTCTTGTTTTCGAATTCAACTTTGTAACCCAAATTGTTTAGTTGTGACACACTCAATAGATTATAGTTTAGTCCTTCAACATAGTAAGCATTATCACATGAGATCTTATCTATTAGTTTGATGGAACCTTTTTCTTCTATCAAATATGGAGCATGATTACTAAATCTTCCACTATTTCCATCATAATAGTTTAAGGTAACGAACATACTTTTATCTCCTATCATGTGATGTGAGCATCCACTATCAATAATCCATCTATCATTTTTGTTCACACAAGTCACAAGCACAGTTGCCCCATCTTCATTAGATTCATCCTTCATTACAACATAGACTACTTCATCATCATGTTCATTAGAATCATCCTCTTTAGCAAGGTAGTACTTCTTGCCTTTGTCTTTGTAATCCTTGCTATCTTAATTTCTTCTACCTTTGTATTTATCACTTCCTCTATAGTTTTTCTTCTCTAGAGATCTAGCTAATCTCACTGTGATTAAAAAAAATGATAGGTAACTTACCTTTAAACTTGCCTTTTCCTCTATGGAATCTTCTTGCCAATAGTGCTTCTAGTTGTTCAACATCTTCTTCATCAATATCACTATCACTAGGCACAAGTTTTATCTTTCTTTTCTTCTTTTGCTTCTTCTCATTAGAATCTTTCAATAAAAACTTAGCCTTGAAAGTAGATTCAAGACTTTTTGGTTTGTAAATGTCAAAGTTAGATAGCTCAAAAGTAGTGAGTCTACCTACCAAACCTTCAAGAGTTAGATTATTTCCTAGAATACATCTCAATTCTTGGATTTTGGAAACCTTAATAGCATAAATAGATAGTGTTGTTCTTAAGACTTTTCTTAAAATAGTATGATCATCTATATGACCAGTAACTCCTCTTATTGCACTAACAACTTCTTTTATCCTAGCAACATATTGAGAAATATTCTCACCTTCTTCTATTCTCATGTCATCAAATTTATCTCTGAGACTCTCAAATTTGGCTCTTTGAACATTTTTGTTCCCTCCATAGATGGTGTGCAAGGCATCCCACATCTTCTTTGTAGTGTCACACCCTTTGATATCATCAAATTCTGTATAGCTTAGGGTAGAGGCAATCTCCAACATCACTTAACTATGTTCTTTCTTCTTCTTCATACTCTTAGAAGTTAGAACTCTAGTAGGATCAACATGTTCCATTGAGATGGTGGATTGTGCATGATCTCCTATTCCTCTAAGATGTATCTTCATCAAAATTTTCCATGCAAGAAAGTTGTCTCTGTTAAGCTTAGGTACGTCTCTTGTTAACATCTTGATCTTTGTGCTTCTAGTACCTTCAAACTAGTCCTCTTTACTAGATGACTCTAATACAAATTGTTAGAATTCTTTAGAATTATTGAGGGGGGGTGAATCAGTTATTCAAGGTCTAGATGTACAAATAAAACTTTTCACTTGGCTTAGTGAATTCATAAAACATCCATATCTATGCATGCATCTAAGCTATCACTAAAACTTGCAAGTTACTATTATTAAATCAACTTGTAGAAATGTAAACATCAAACATAAAAGATTCATCAACACACTTGACACAATGATTTAACATGCAAACCCAATTTGAGAAAAAATAGCAGTAACATGCTACTCCTTTTCACACTTTAAAAGTGATGCCTTGTGAAAGGCCAACCCTATTAAAGTTTACAACACACTATTAACTATGACCTGATTAAGAGATTTCAATCACCCTATTAGAATTGAGCCTTGTTAGAGGACTTTAGGCCATTCACTTGCAATGCCACCCAGTTAAAAGATTTTGAAATGATTGTTTTGATTAAGTAAAAACAAGTTTTAAAGGACCCAAAACCATTACATCAATACAATTCAATAGGTTTCAAATGATTATTAGTCCAAACTTAATCCAAAGGATTTACCCTAAACTAATACAATTATTAGAGAGTAATAGAAGAGCTTTCATCTTATATAACTTACAACTTCTCTTGTAGATTAAAAATAATTGTCCAATCCTCAATTTTGTTTTGCTTTCATACTTTACAGTTCTAACAAATTTTTCACCATTCAAGCATATATTTCTCCTTGATCCTTATTGCTTAGCACACTAATGCAATCACCTCTTAGGTCACTTGATGAAATAAAGTCCTTGTCTTTCTATCTTCCTTCTTTTCTCAATTCTTTTCCTTGTCTTCTCTAACCTTTTCCTCTATTACTTCATGAACAAACATTCCTATAAATAGGAAATTAAGGTACTTTTTCATTTTCCATCGTTCATTTTAGGGTTTGGATATATTAGCTAGGATATAATATATCTACCTCATATTCCATCTTTCTTCTAGAAACTTGTCCTAGAATCCATTTGAATTCACCTAGAAATGGTTTACCTCAAATTTTGTGCCATTAGCTCATCAACCTTATCTTCCACCTGGTTCACATACTTCAAGAAAATAAACTTGTCAACTTAGATTTGATGAATCTTTGATTTTTTTAATAATGTAGCAGCTCAACATTATCTATCTTCTAATGCTTGGCAGCAATTGTGAATTCACTTAGCATCAACAAAAGTTTATTGATGCTCAATACATACTATGTTATTTTGCATCAACTATAAATTCACTTGACTTCAACTATTTTACTTGACATATACTAGAATTTACTTTTTCTCACCTCCAACTAATTTTCTGCTTAGCTTGCACTAACTTTTCTCAGCACCTACTATCAAATCAGTCAAGCTTGGCAGACAGTCTTTGTGTAACTTGTTCTTCTAATGTTTCTAAGTGTAACTAGCCTTTGTAACCTTAAGTAAATTATCAATACATCATGTCATCATTTCCTTAACTGATCCTTGTACTTGATTACATAATAATAACTCAACCTTTCCTCTAGGTGCTATTTTTACATTTTTTTGATCAAGTCCTCTTCATTAATCAACTAAGTGATAGTACTTGAATCTTATAAGTAATTGTCTTACCAATAAAATAGAAGGTTTGACATTAGTGACAAAATAATGATTTAACACATTTTCTGCTTCAAAAATCTCCCTCTTTCAATAATCTCTTTTAGCAATGAACTTTTCAATCAGATCTCAACAATCCTCCCACTCTGCATCATCATCATGGTTTTTTACTTTTTTGTCAAAAGGGTCATGATAGATAATGGATCAGCCTTAAATATATGTACTTTGAAATTCATCAAATAAGAAAGATACACCAAGGCAGATATCCTAAATGAAGTCATCACTTCTAAAGCCTAAGACAACTTGGAGTGAACCACTGAAGGAACTATCTTGCTACCTATCAAAGTTGGCCCCACCACTCAAAAAAATAATTTATCACATAGTTGATCTTAACATACCCTTAAACATTCTCCTTACTGTTAGCGCTCATAATTGCCCTCCTGATTTTTGAGCACCATTGAAAAATCAAGCCCTTAAACACTTTTAAGATGCATGTGCTTGGTTGTACCTGGTTGTCCAGTTGAGACCCCTAAGGTGTTTAATGCTTCTAGAACCTTCCATTCAGAATGCCTAAGCATTTCATAAAGTTAGATTGACTTTCTGAGTCATTTGGCAAAGTTCTGTTTTGAGCTAGTATCAATCTTGCTTTTTTACCTAAGTGTCAAACAGTGACAGGAGGCTGTGTTTGCATCTGAATATCTCGCACCCAGAAAGGTTTTGTGACCTTCCACTTTGAGATTATCTAGTTCCCATACCCAAGAACCTATGTTTCATATTTTGAGTTGTTTTGAGTCCGTTTGAATAGGTTTTGAATCCCTCGAAGTTGGTCAGTTACTATTTTCATGCTTTTGCACTATGCAAATTTCTGAGTAGCCCACTTTGACTGATCGCCATTTGCGCCCAGTTATTCGTCATGAGCCCAAATCACATATTAATATTCACCTCATGACATAGAGTCGGTGTCCTAGTTTTCATTTTCCTATGTGCTCATTTGCCTAGTTTTTCGAGCCAAATCCAAGCCCAATTTGTTGTTTTCTGACATGTTTATTTGCAGGTAATTTTGAGCAGGCAACTTTGACAACGAATATCTTTTGACCCTGAATTTGTCATGAGACGAGATTCAACAGGCTAAGAATGTGCGAAATAGAGAATTCAGTGTGCTAGTTTCCAGAGCTGAGTCAGTTGTTTGAATCAGTTCTCAAAGGCAGTCAACGGACCTGCTGGCACCAGTTTGACCAGTTGCATAAAATGATAAGATGAGATTTTAATGATCAATTGATGATTGAAATAAATTTTAGTGGATATTAAAAGGTTAGTGAATTAGTTTGGATTTTTCAGTTGTCGGAAAGTGAAAAAATTGTTAGCCGGACCCACTTAAGGGTCCGACTAATCTTATCAAAATGATTGGGCTTTATGGGAAATGGTGATAAAGATAAAGATAGAGATTGATTTGGTAATTTAACAGATCCATTTAAGTTCATTGATGAAGGGACAACACTTATGAAAGTTATAATTGAAGGAGGTTCAAAGTTCATGTGCCAAATTGATATTTTCTTCAAATTGAAAAGCCGTGTATGTGAGGAAGAGGGAGTTGACTAAGAGGGCAACATAGAATATCTTTAGAATATGCTAGTTTAAACTATAAATGATTTTATTTTTAAGACTCCATTGTTTTAGACCCAAGAGTCTAATTTCCTTGAGTGAAAGACGCTCAACAGGCCAAGATCACTGTTGTTCCTGAGAGTCAAAGTTTGACCTCTACAATTTGATTTTTATTAAAAGAATGAAGATATCCAACCATAGGGCAAGGAGAGTTGCAGAGTTTCCCAACCCATTGAACAAGAGAAAGAAGATTCTTAACGCTTTAAAACAGATTAGTCAAGCCGCTGGTCAAGAAAGATGTTGCATGGAAAGGCAAAATACCATGCAAATGCTGAGAAAAGAGTAGCCCGACCAAGAGGTAAGATGGACCTGAAAAGCCGTAGGGGACATTGAAAGAAGACTCACATACCTACACCATAAAAGAGCCATCACGCAGGTAGATTAAGCAATTCCACACTATAATATAGACACAAGCTGCAGATAGAAAAGACGTCATGCAATAAATATCAGCCCACACAATAAAAATCTAGCGATGGGAATGGCCAAGGCATTAAGAGCATGAGAGACTCCATGCATAGAAGCGAAAAATACAGAGACACAATACCACCAAAAACATATCTGCAGGCAAGGCTCCCATGCGATATAGAAAGAGGGAAGCGCAGGAAAATGATTCTGATGTTTTATCCCACATGCCCCATGGGTGAAATCATGATATGTGTAAATACAAATCAACACATATCTCAATATGAATTCGAGTGAGAGCTCTTGGAAAGGTTGCAGTTTGTCAACGAGTGGCAAAATTTTAATTAAAGATGCTAGCACGCTGATGTGGCGATGAAGCTCAGGATGTCAACACGTGGATCAATCTGACGATCATCGTTGTGTCGCCATGGAGAAGATGCAAGGAGGTTACCATGGTGAGGTAGCGATGCTGAGGTGGTAGGACCAGTGAGTGATGATGTGGTGCCTATTGTAGAAGCTCAAACCAATCAAGG
Organism: Cupressus sempervirens; assembly: GCA_028749045.1. Lineage (NCBI taxonomy): Eukaryota > Viridiplantae > Streptophyta > Pinopsida > Cupressales > Cupressaceae > Cupressus > Cupressus sempervirens. The sequence goes on along the minus strand of CM053786.1, from coordinate 79,379,077 downwards.
AGTGACACGTGTCACCCGGTTAACAGAGATTTAACCCTAGATTCAAAGGATAGGAGAGAATTTGAAGAATGCAAAAATAGTTTTTATTTATTTTCTAAAAAAGAGGTTTGCATGTGAATTAGTTTTAAAATCAAAGGGGTTTTAATAGAAGTCCGAAGTTTGGATTAATTTAGATTTTAGATTTTTTAAAATAAAAAAAATCAAAGTTGCAAGCATGAACTTTCTACCAGAGGAGTGTTTTTCAAATCAAGATTTTGGGCATTTCTGGAAGGCAAAGTATGCCTTATCATATATCGTCAGAATCGAGAGAAGACGAACTTTTCGATTTTGGAGTCAGTTTTTACACAGGTATCAATCAGTTTGAGCTACACGAGGTTTTCTATCAGGTACCTAAAGTGCAACCATATTAATACCAGAAAGTTTAGATTTGTTTTTTGTCAAGATAATGACCTGGATATCAATAGAAGGCAATGGAAATGCAGTTAGGGTCGAATTTGTTCTGATTTACTCAGTAAAAACTCATTTTCACTGGCTTTTTCATGGGGCAATCAGATATTTTGGCAAGTAAAGGGTTTTCATCATTAGGCAAGGATATTTTGCAAGTTTGTTACAGATTAATGATGAAACAAAATTAGATCAGAAGGGATGAAAGAAGAAAGAGGTTTTTCAGTTACAGAGGATTGGATTTCAAGTGGACACCTGGCCATTGCATATCAGATCTGGGAATTCATTTCTTGCTATATCTTTCTTTCTTTCTTCATTTGCGGGGGTTCCAGTTTTTGCACTGAGAGACCATTCTTCAGCATTTCTTCTTGTATTGAACAGCATTTTAAGTTTTATGCAGATAGTTCTTTTCTATTAGGTGATCTATGAGTTATTTTCTGTACATTTCATGTATTTGATTTCAAGGAAAACAAATAAAGTGCAGCAAAAGTTTGAAGTTCAGTTTGAATCTTGTCTCCTGATTATGGCTCTGTTATTTCTTCTAATTTGTGATCAAAGAGCATGAATTAGGTTGCATTACATTTTGAAATGTATGTGGTTAAAATGTCTTGCTTATGGAACAAAGAACCATGTAATTGCTTGATATTTGTCACAGGGTTTGCAGATTTCATGATAGGATTTTTTGAGTATGAGATTCATTCTGTAGCAGATGTCTATTCACAAGGTGAAAGATAGATCAAGGATCTTAATGTAGAGATACGTTTGAGGTTTCCAGAAGATGTATGGTTATGATTCATTTAATTGCCCAATAGATAAGGCACTGGTCAGAGATAGGATCATTAAGTTCTGTTGCTCATACTTGGGTCTTGCTGATATCAACATATTAAATCACTTTTCCCTTTTATGTTGAAAGCTATTCAATGTTAACCCGCACTTAGCTTGCCAGTTTCATGAGTTATGTTCTTAGCTATTTCATGTTTGTGATTCCTAGTTGAGTGTAGAAGAATTAGGGGTTTCATCTGCTTTTATAGATCCTGAATATGGTTATTGCACTGGTCACATAGTCAGATCTAAAGAGGTTCACCTGCCTAGGTTTTGCAGAGCCTGAAGTGCAGAAGGAGTACGGCCTTATAGTTGGCCTGGTGTCTGAATGGATGTGTTGATAATGGGAGTTAGCTACCCCTAGATGCATCTTGTTCTCATCAAGGTAATTGGAAATGGGTAACATTTTCAAACACCAACAGGTCGACCATGGATTCATGCTATGAAGGCTCTTCCTTCCACTTATCATCAATGTGTCAAATTTTTGCATCATGGAACTGAGATAACCATCCATGTTGATTATGAACCCTTTTCTTATTGTAATGTGGTAGAAGCCTCATATAACAACCATTGTCCTAGAATCAAGATTAGAAACACCATGGCTAGCTCTTATGACACTTGTCATGATCTAGACACTATTCTATCCTCCACTTGTTCCATGATTAAGATCAACTACCAAGGTCATGGAGAATATAGTCTTTTATATTCCTTTGTTGTCGGTGCTCTACCTCTTGACCCACATACTCAGAGGCACTTGACCTATCAGGAACCAAAGATAGACACAACTCTCTAACTCACAAAACTCTGACCCACCACATTTTTTACCAATAGAATCCTTGATGGAGAGGGAATAACTCTTGATATTAGTACATGGTTGTACAAAGTTCCACCTCCAAAAGATGAAGAGCTCCTTGATTACTTTAAACAAAAATACCCACACTCACACTGCTTTGCTAATGAATAGTGGGATTATCAATGAGGTGGCCTAGGTCATGAAGATTAAAGCATTAGATAACACATCTAGAAGCATGCAAAGAGGAGAAAAAGAAAGGTCTAGGATATGGCCTCCATGGAACTAGGGGCACCACAAAAGATGGTCATTCCTTTTTAAATATCCAAAACAATCTCGTAGAGATCAAAGACATCCATAAGGAATTTGAAAAGAAAGCCTATGATAGTATTTTCCTTGATGAACTTATCTTAGGAGCCTCTATTCTCTATCAACTATCCATTAACCTTATCAACTTACCATTGCTCATCCTAAACTCATTGATTGGGCCCAACCAAGGTTATCCATATTGACAAGTTCTCTACAGAGCATGCACTTGTCAAATTTTTGGAACTTGAGATGCCACATAAAATTCCACCTCCCAATCAATTTATATTTACAAGTTAGACCCAAAAGGTTACTTTGGGGAGGAGGAAAGCTCCAATCACAAAATTAATGAAAGAACAAAAAAAAAATAAGAAAAGAAAAAAAAAATTATCCCCTCATGAAAACTCTTCTAAAGCACCATCAAATCATTTCAAAAAATAAAATACAAATAAAGGATGCGTTCAATGATGAAAACCTTTCTAAGGAACCTAAAGATGGATATTTCATCCTTCCCCTAAAAGATTACAAGCCTATACCATCATCAATATTGATAGAGGACACTAGACTAGTCAACTTCAGTCTAGTGGAGGTAGTGAGGATCACATACATTGTAACATCTTTGATCTTGGAAATATTTGAAAAGGCTATATTACTGAGAGGGGAGGGGTGTATCAATAACCCTACAAAAAAATTTAACTTCAGTTATCCAATTAGCATTTGATCCTTCTCATTTAATCTGATTTAGTAGCTTGCATAAGAAACTGGACGCATGAAAGTATTCATAATATTTGATACATAGATTTGGTGACCCAAAAACCTTCCAAATAGAAATTAAAATTGGGGTGGGGATGATACCCACAAAATTTAGTACTGCAATATAAAGTTGGCCTATTAAGGCTTATATTGATCACTTCTAATGATCTTCCCTATTAGGTCCACCTTGTTAAAGGATTTACAAACATATAATGAAGTATGCACTCGGTAAAGAGATTTGCAAAAGACTATTAGGTCCACCTTGTTAAAGGTTTTGACTGATCCACTTGTTAGGATAAAGCAATGCCTATCTCTGATTTCCAAATTGGTTTGTTGAATGAGATTCCTTTAAGTACTAAGCACCTTATTGTGATAGATATGTCTTTGCTGCTCATTATATTCTAGGCTTTGTAATTCACTCTTTTTTTCTTCTCTAATTGCATTTCATTATATTGCATTATTCATACTCACACATATTCATTTGGATGTGATATAATACATTACATATATACCAATACTATTATATAATTACAAAGTTGACCATAATACAAGTCTAGACAAATATTACAAAGTCAGCCCAAATGAAGACACTCGGGTTCTAAAGAATGACTTGGTGAGCTTCTAATACTTGACATCCACTATCAATGCTCTGCATCATCATGCACTTGGTAGACATAGAAGCTTGATCCACACTAATCACTTCTAAGTAGTCTTGAACTCAATCTACACTGGTGACTTGGTGAATACTATGAAACTCAACATATAAATTGAATACTTGGTTAACATAGAGTAGCTTGTTAACACTAGATTTGCATCACATCAACTGTGAACTCGATAAGCACTATATTGCTTCATTTATACTCATAAACTCGACATACATTGAGCTGCTCAATTTACTCTGCTAATCTTCACACTAACTAAAATTTCTCAACATACGCTGAAATTTTTCCAAAGGACTTGGTAGTAACTGTAGACCTTGATGGTAACTAAAATGCTTTGTAAACATTTTTAACTATACAATAACCTTGATAGATACTTACAATCTGAATAAGTGTTTTTCTTTAATAACAAACTTGATTGATATTTCAACAATCACCCCCTTTGGTATTAGTGAAAAAAACACTTATCAGCCAAAACTAAGTTTATAAAGGTTTCCTAAATACCATTACTCATCACCCTATGGTACTAGATTGGTAGAGTATACTATTTTTGAGATTTTCCAAAATTGATTTTGTAAGATATATATATGTACATGGTAATCTTCTTTCATATTGTATACTATACATCATTTTACTATATACAACATATACTTATTATACATATCTTTCTCCCATTGTTTTTACAACTTATTACATTTTCTTCCACATAACTTTTTACATATTTTTCATCTATCTCCTCCTATACATCTTTCTCATATCTTTTTATTCACAGTATATACTCCCCCTATACATATATCTTTCTCCCCTTTTTGACATTAATGGCAAAGATTTATTCTATATATTTACATAGTAATGTCAAAATGAGATAAAAATTCTAAATGTATCTTGAGTATGATAGCCAAAGTTTTATCCCAATTGTCTTGCAAGACCTTACATATGTGTAGTGCAATCTACACGTATGCTAAAAACTCTATCATGTGGTCTACTATAAGAAGTTGTTGTCATGGATGAGAGTTTTAGAATGTGAAATGTGTTTCTATAGTGCATCCATGTTGGGAAGAATCATACTCTATATATCTACCAATGTAGATCTGATCCTTGCTTCTTCTCTGAGCAATTAGGCCCACATATCAGTCAAAAAGATTATCTTCTTGAAGTGTATAGAACTTTAACTAGGGTCAAGCTAAAAATATTGAGCACTTGCCTTAAGGTCCTCATCTATCTTGAACAATTTGTCATTTATTTCCTTGGTCAAATTAGAAACTTCACATAGCTTACCAAAAAGTGATGATACATTTGTACAAGATGTTTCCAGAGAGCCAAAAATTGTAGAGAGTTCTACTTGATAAATTGCAATTTTTGGAGCATTGTTCTCTAGCACTTTATTATAAACTTATTTTCTACCTTCTATACTAACTTATCTTGTCCATCAGTATCTTCATTGAACTTTTGGATTTCCTCTACTAGCTGATAGAAAATTGGCTATGAAGAATCAATGTCTACACCTATAGCATCTGCCAAAATATTCTTTGCATGTTCAATAATTTTGAACTCTTTGTCCCTTTCCTCTCTTAATCTTTCTTGTTTGGCATTCTTCTAGAGGAGTTCACCAAATGTCTACATTTGGTCTAGATTAAGTTTGGAAATTTCCCTATTAGGGATTACAATATCCTCATCTAGGTCTATTTCTTCCTCTATCTCTTTTCCTTTTCCCAAAAATTTAGTGCTCGATTGAAGCTGGTCTCAACTATCATTGCACTTTTTGCTTGTGTGCCTAGAATAGAAACAATTGTAGACATACTAGGACTAGCTGTAAAAATTAATACTATACTTATTGAAGGAATACTTGTAGAAATACCTATAGAATCAAAAATTAATGTATGTAGAACTTTTTTTTATTTTAGCACTTATTTTCTTTCTTTTGTTAACTACCTAAGAGAGCTTTACTTCTAGTTCTATCTTAGTTTTTACTTCATCATATGTACCAAAATATGCATTGTTAGGATCAACTGATTCATTAACAAGTGCCTCAATGATATCTTTGGTTTCATCAATATTAACCTCATATCCAAGAGTTTTCACCCATGTTATTCTAGGCTTGACTGCCTAAATGTATATTTTATCACTATCTACCATGAAATACACATTATCCTTATAATCTTCAACATGTTTATTGGGGATTTGATATCTATTTTTCATTTTCTTCTTAAATGTATCAAAATAGTTGTCCATAATACTATTATACTTTTCACCCATCTCAACAATAAACTCATTTATCTAATATAGCACTGGCACATCTTTTATCTCTACAATAGTGTCTTTTGAAGGAAAGAATAAGCATGTTAACAGGGAGCCAAACTTACATAGGTTATTCTTTGATGTCTTGATGCTCTCCATGTTCTTGTTAAACTATTTCAATAGTAGTTGACAAGGTCAAAAGATAGATTATTCTTCACTACCTTGTATGCAAGGTCAACTGCTTTGCATGACACATTGTTTAACCTGCTCATGTTGTAAATCTTGTGTGCAATAATATGGATTCCAAAATTCAATTCCACATCATTGACACTTCTTATTTTCATGCCCCTACTATCCCATTCTTCTAGGGGTTTGGTCATCTTAGCTTTGGCCAACATTGGGAGACCAATAATTCAATTACTCATATTCTTTGTGATCACTATTGGTTGTTCCAACCATAACTATCCATTATGAACTCAACTAAGAAAAAACCTAATCCATTTTACTTGGAATTCACAAGGCATGTGAGGAATGTGAGTTACCCTTTAATTTTGAGGTGTTGATGCTCAGGTTTCAATACTCCATTTACAAATAGTTTTTTTAGGGCATCATCCATTTCCAAAGTGCCAATCTCTTGAATAACATATTTAAAGTGAGTTTGAATATCATTGATCAACACTACCTTTAGAGGGATTTGAGACTATGCTCCACTCAAATCTAGGTTTTCTATGATTGTAGGGGTGAGCTTGAAGTCTAGTGCCTTCCATTATACACCATGAACTAGCATGTCAAAACCTCTCTTTGCCTTGCTACTATTGGATGCTATCTTCACTTAATAGGGTTTGAGAGAATTTGAAATATTTCACTACTAATTCACTCAAGTTTCTTTGATGCTCTGAAGATCACACTTTACAATAGCTCTAGAGAATTTCACAATAAAAATGACTTTGATTCCATTCCTTTTATCAAAAAATTTCCATAAATGCTTAGTAAAAAAGGTAGATTAATTGACATCATGTTGATAGTTTGCCATCCACTTCACTTGCATTGATCACTCAACAAAATCTTCCATCACTTGGTACCATATAAAGTCTAGTTACTTCCAACCTCATTCGGTAAAGTCTGTGACCCAAACTCAGTTGGTAAGGAAGGTGACTCAGTAGTAGCTCATACCCCTTTTACTTGATGATCCCTTTGTATCATGAATACAGATATGAATGTTTTTGATGTTTTTATTGGAACTAACCTAGATGTCTTCTTTTATAGCCTAGCTCTAGTTATCCCTTGAGAACTTAAGTAGAAATGGTAGATTCACCCAATTCTTGAGTGACTTGATCACCATTACTTGGATTTATACTCTTGGTAGACTTTGGAATCCATTGTTGTCTCATCTATTTTTGGATGTTATCATCCTTTTCCTTCTTTTCATCTTCTATTCTACTAGTATTCATACAATTCTTGGCAAGATGACCAAGTTTTGTATAAGTCAAACATCTCTTAGTAGTATCTCCTTTCCTCATATGATGTTTTACATAGTTCATTCCAATGTGTCCAAATTCTTCATAGTAATGACATCTACACAAGGTGTTCTAATCCCAACCAAATATTGCTTTCATAATTTGTTCTGCTAGATTCAATATCTTGGTTTTGCATTCTGATGACTTGTGTACATGTTTCTTACCTTTGTGACATTTGCCTTCAAATCTTGGTTTCTCTTTGCATTCATTATCCTTATAACCATGCTGATTGGAAATGTAGCACTTTCCATTGAATTTTTCTTTTCCATTGCTCCAACATTTATTTGATGTATGACCTATCTTACCATAGTGATTGCAAGTAGGTTTTTTATTCCTTTGAGCTCCTTGTTTTGAAGATTCACCTTCTTCTCTATATCCAATTTATAGTTTTCCTTTTTGCTATAGAGATTTTTCTCATTCAATTGATTCATGTCTACTTAGAATTTCATCATTCTTTCATTGATTTGCCTTTTGGAGTTTAGATCATTCTACAATCTTTCATTCTCAGATCTCAGGTTCATGATTTCTTCATTTGCATTGGTGAGATAATTGATGAAGTTAGTCTATTGAAGGGATAGATGTTGAAACTCATTGTCTTTTCCTTCCATTTTTGCTTTTATCTTATTCTTTTCTTCCATAATTTTACATAGCCTTTCTGACTAAACTCATTGTTCTCTTCTCAGCTTTCTCACTTCTTCTTGTAGTGAACCATTCTTTTCCAAAAGTTCTTTGATTGCATCATTTGCTTCATTTGAGCTACTTGAAGGATGAAAGTATTAAATTCTTTCTTCATTGTAGAGATGATCATTCATTTGAATTGCAATATCTTTTCTTCTTTTTAGGGATTGGGAGAGTTCCTCCTTTGCTTTCTTCAGTTGGGCAATAGCCATTTCCAAATCCAACTTCTTATTGTCAATTGGTTTGGCAAGTTTGAATATCTCCATGGCCTTGATCTTTGCTCAAGTTGTTAAACTTTCTCCTAAGAACCACAAAGCTCTGATACCAATTGTTCAAAATATTTGAGAAGGCTAGGCTACTAAGAGGGGAGGGGTGAAACAATAACCCTACAAAAATTTTAGCTTCAGTTATCCAATTTTCATTTAATCCTTCTCATTTAATCTGATCTAGTAGCATGCATAAGAAACTAAAAACATGAAAGAATTCATAACATTTGACACATAGATATGGTGATCCAAAAACCTTCCAAATAGAAAGTAAAACTAGGGTGGGGATGATACCCACAAAATTTAGTATTGAAGTATAAAGTTGGCTTGTTAAGGCTTACATTGATCACTTTTGATGATCTAACCTATTAGGAGCAATAAGGACTACTAGGTCCACCTTGTTAAAGGATTTACAAACATACAATGAAGTATGCACTCGGTAAAGAGATTTGCAAATAACTGTTAGGTCTAACTTGTTAAAGGATTTCATGGATCCACCTATTAGGATGAAGGAGTGGTTGATCTTTGATTTGCAACTTGGTTTGTTGAATGAAATTCCTTTAAGTACTAATCACCTTGCTATGAGAGATATGTTTTTTTTGCTCCATATACTATTGTAGCCTTTGCAATTCACTCTTTCTTCTCTTCTCTAATTGCATTCAATTACATTGCATTATTCACACTTACACATTCATTTGGATGTGATATAATACACTACATATATACCAATCTAATTATATAATTATACCAATCTAATTATATAATTAAAAAGTCAACCACAATACAAGTTTACACAAATATTACAAAGTTGGGCCAAATGAAGACACTCAGGTTCTAAAGACTGACTCAGTGAGGTTTCTGATACTTGGCATCCACTGTTAATGCTCAACATTTTCATGCACTCGGTAGTCATAGATGCTTGGTTCATACTGATTACTTCTAAGTATTCTTGAATCTGATCTGCATTGGTGACTCGGTGAATACTATGAAACTCAACATATAAACTTAATCACTTGGTGAACACAAAGTAGCTCAGCTAACACTAGATTCGCATCACATCAACTATGAACTTGATAAGCACTATACTACTCGATTTACACTGGTAAAACCAATATTTTCTCAAAGCACCTTAATGAGGTGGTATACTTGTTTTGGTGGAAAAGTTTTGACATATCAGTCAAGTTTGTTATTAGTGACAAACACTTATTTAGATTGTAAGTATCTACCAAGCATTTTAGTTACCACCAAGTTCTACAATGGCTACCGAGTCCTTTGGACAAATTTTAGTGCATGCTGAGCAGTTTCAATTGGTGTGAAGAGTACTCTTCTAATCTTCACACCAATTGAAACTGCTCGGCATGCACTAAAATTTGTCCAAAGGACTCGGTAGCCATTGTAGAACTTGGTGGTAACTAAAATGCTTGGTAGATACTTACAATCTAAATAAGTGTTTGTCACTAATAACAAACTTGACTGATATGTCAAAAATTTTCCACCAAAACAAGTATACCACCTCATTAAGGTGCTTTGAGAAAATATTGGTTGCTTTGCATGGTCTTATCAAGACATACTAGGATTAGATCCTAAGTTAGTGATCTATCATTTGGTCATAGACCCAAAGGTCAAACTAGTCAAGAAAAAACTTCAAAAGATGCATCCCAAAGTTTCTCTCATGGTCAACACAGAGTTGGAAAAACTTCTAGATACAAAGATCATTCACCCAATTGATTATTCAGATTGGATCTCTAACATGGTACCTATCACCAAGCCCATAGTGATATCAAGATTTGCATAGATTTTAGAGATCTTAACAAGGCATGTCCTAAGGATAGTTTCCCTTTATCAAAAATAGACATGATTATCGATCTTACCATAGGCCATGAGATCTTATATCTTATGGATATTTTCTTTGGGTATAATTAGATTTAGATACAAGAAGAAAATCAACATAAGAAAACATTTAACACTCCTTGGGGAACATTTTGTTACAATGATTGAATTTGGTTTAAAGAACATTTGGGCAACCAATTAGTGACCTATTATGATTATTTTCCATGATCTCATCTATAAAATGCTTGAAGATTATGTTTATGTCATCTTGCTTGAATCTCTTAATTCCCTCAATTACTTATCTCACAGTGAGGAAGTGTTTGATCAATTGGCCAAGTACCATCTCATGCTCAACCTGAAGACATGTGTCTTTGGTATTACATCTGGAAATCTCCTAGGCTTTATCATATCAAGGCATGTTATTGAGATTGACCCTCAAAAGGTCAAAACCACCATGGATATGTCTCCTCCCAAGACACTATGGTAGCTTTGCTCCCTTCAAGGCAAGTTGAAATTGGTCAGAAGATTCATCTTATAGCTAGTAGATAAGTGTCAACCCTTTACGCATCTACTCAAAAAGAATCATAATTTCAGATAGGGTCCTATTTGCCCACAACTTTCAAAAAATCAAGAAATACTTGGCTAACCCACCTATCTTAGTTCTCCCAACTACTGGGAGACCATTAATATTGTACATAATAGCTACCTCAATAGCACGAGGAATTATTCTAGTATAGCTTGATGAAAAATGAATAGTAAGAGCTATTTACCATATCAGTCGCACTATTGTTGATTATGGGCTTAATTACACACCTATGGAAAAGGCTTGTTTAGCCATAGTCTTAGCCACTCAGAAGCTCTACCATTACATACTATGTCTTTAGAATTAATGTTGATGATATTACTTTAGGGAAGTATCATGAGCATTGGAGAGTATTGGCATGTTGCATTCATGATTGTGTCTTTCATTGATGTCAACATAGCATTGTTTCTATAAAGATTGGATGAGTAACAAATAGAGATCTTAATGGTATGGACAATGTTTTGATTATCTTCTAATCTATAGTCATGGACATGTTCTACACTATATCTTGATGATGTGGTCAAGTGTATAGATTCTAATTCAAATACATACAGAAGTTATACCTAATTTATAGAGAATAATTATGTGATAGAGCATTGGGAAAGCCCTTCCTGATGTTTGTTCTCTTTCTTATGTCTAAGATGTAGTAAGAAGATGCATACTCATGCAATGATAGAGGATATTCATTTGGTGACATTAGCAAGTGTATAAGCACTGGTATCACACATGTGAATTTTTGTATAGACTCTAAGCTGATAGTACTATTGTAATTGTAATTAATTAATTATCTTATTATAATTAATTAGGAAACCCTTAAGGCTGAACCAAGGAATTATTTTGAAGATATGATATAAAGGATAGATATTTTCCTTGTTTGTAAGTGAAGTATGATTTTCCATCATGGTATCAAGTGTGAAGTGCAAAAAGGAGTAGAGTATTTGAGGAATGTGTGTAAGTGATCCAAGGGATTATTAGATGTGAGTTTTGTGATTTGGTTACAAGATCAAGAGTAGAGGTCTAGTTGATAGGATAGAAGAAGAGGAAGAACGTACATTTAATTTATATTATTTTGCAAGGAATAATATAGAGATCATTTGGACAATAGGTTCATTGGTCTTTCCCTTGAAGCTATTCAAGTAGTGCATCCAACTATCTTCCACAACTCCTAACAAGGTTGGCACAACTCCTAATAGGGTTGGAATCTCCTAACAGGGATTGAAACTATAATAGAAGGGACTCATATGTACTAAATCTATTCATAGACTCCTAATAGTTTCCATCCTCTAACAAGAAAAATTTATATTAGTACATTATCTTGTGGGTACCATCCCCACTAGGGTTTTCCCTTTGATCAAGGGTTTTCCTAGTTAACATATCTAGACTTATTGTTTATGAGTATCTTGTTGTGGTTTTTGATTATATTGCTCATATGGTTAAAGTTTAATAAGGTTGATAATTGTGATATTAGTTGGATAACTAATTCACACCCCCCTCCCTTCTTAGTAATATTGATGGACTATATATTCTAACAATTAGTATTAGAGCTTCAGGTCCTTGAAGCATAAGCTTAACAACTTTGTGAGATCCATGGCGAATATTTTCACAAAGGATAGTCCTAAATTTGATCGGGCCAACTATGATAGTTGGAAGGAGAAGATGAAGACTCATCTATCATGCATAGGTTTAAGATATTGGATCTTGAAAAAGTGTAGGAAGAAAATAATTGAAGAAGAAAATCTTGAAGGATGTACTGAAGAAGAGAGAGATCTATTCATGTGTAACATAATAGCAATAGAAGCTCTAATATTATATCTTCCAAAAAATGAATATAGTGAGTTAAAGACACTTCAAACATCATATGAAATTTGAAAATCATTAGAATCTAATTTTGAAGGTGATACTCATGGAAAGAGAATGAAATTTTAGAATTGGATATGTGCATTGCAAGATGTTAAGATGATGGAAGATGAATTAGTAAGAAGTTATATTGGTAGAATATCATAAATTGTTGTAGGAATTTGGTCTCATGGTGGAACCAAGCAAGATGATGAGGTAGTTTGGAAGATTTTGAAAATTTTGACACCACCATTCAAACAAGCATCACCTTCGTTGATGTAGCTATGGTACCTTGGACTAAGGATTTTACCAAGGAAACATTACTTGGAAGATTAGAAGTTGTAGAAGTATATATAAGACAATCTAGAGATCTAGCAAGAGTAGAAATAGCTTTTAGTGCCCTTAATATTTGACCTAATATGACAAGGAGTGCAACCACATGTGGAGATTTTGTTGGTAGTAGAAAATTTGATGAAGAAAAGAAGATTGAGGAAGGTATAGCCCTTCTTATGAGAAGAGAAAAAGATGGTAAGAAAATCTTTAAATGTTGGAATTGTAATGAATTTGGTCATTATGCATCTAAATTTCCTAAAAGAGAGAAAAGGTATAATGGAAATTTTAAGCCTAGAAGAGATAAAAATTGTTTGTATGCAAATGAAGATGAAGAATTTGATGTGAAAGGTCAAAGTGAAAGTAATGATGAATTGGGTTTTGTGGCTATCAAGGAAGATGATCTTGATAGAGAAATCAGAGAAGAAAGAGCCCTAGTCTCTGAAGTTGAAAAGAAATCTGAATAGATAGTACATAGTGGTTGTTCACATAACATAATTGGTGATATGAATAATTTTTTCAAGTTCAAGAATCAAGATGGAGGTATTTTTAGAGTTTTTAACAATGCACAACCTGTCATATAACAAGAATTGGATCCATTACTCTTGATGGTAAAACTAACACTGATGATTTTTATTTTGCTGATGGATTGAAGAATAACTTGTTGAGTATTGAATATTTGTTGGAAAAGGGTTATCAATTATAATTCACTGAGAGGACCTACATTATCAAAGACAGAGATAGTAAGTTGATTGGAACAGGCACAAGATCCAGAGGTAATGTATTTCAATTGAATCCCACTAAAATGATATGTTTGGTAGCTAAAGTGGATAACAACTAGTTCTAGCATAGATGATTCTATCACATAGACTTTGATAATAATGTGAAGGTTAGTAGCACATTTGTAGTTAGAGACTTGACTAAGATAACTAAGCCTACTAATTTTGTGTGTAGAGAATGTATTTTGACTAAGAAGAAAAAAGTATCATTTACTAGCAAGACATTCTCTACCATAGAGAAGGAGGAGATCATTCACATAGATTTGAGTAGTCCTTCAAGAACAAGAGGATTCTATAGTGAAAGGTATTTTATGATTTTTTTTGATGATTTCACTAGTTTTGAGAATTATACAATATTTAAGAATAGAGTGGAGAATGAATCTTGTGTTAAGATAAAGTGTTTGAGATCAGATAGAGGATGAAAATTCACCTATAGAGAGTTTAAAATGTTTTACGAAGTGAATGGAATCAAAAGACAACTATCTCCCAGAACACCTGAGAAGAATGGTATTTTTGAAAGAAGAAATAAGTTAGTAGTAGAGGTAGCAAGAGTGATGTTGTTTGAAAATGATGTTTCTAAGACATTTTGGAGAGAAGCAGTCAATATAGTAGTGTATACTCTGAAAAAAGTATAGGTTAGAAATAGTATGATCAAGACACTTTATGAACTATGTTTTGGTCATTCACCATTAGATAAGTATTTCAAAATATTCAGGAGAAAATGTTACATTAAGAGAGATGATGACATTGGTAAGTTTTATCCAAGAAGCGACGAAGTCATGTTTCTTGGTTATTCATTGAAAAGAAAGGCTTACATATGTTTTAACTATAGAACTAATACAATATTTGAGTTCACAAATGTAAGAATTGATGAAAAGTTTGGAACTAAGGAAAATATGGTAGATTATAATTTAGATGAAGAAGAAGATAATTCTAGAGTTGTTAGACAGAATTTAGAAGTTTTCTTTGAGACTAGCAATGATTCACATAATGATGTGTTAACTATTGAGCAAAGAGGAGAGAAAATATCTAAACCTAGAGATGAGATAAGATTTGAGATGTCAAGTCCTACCTCTAACATGAATTTGACAAAGAATCACCCTCTTGAGAAGATAATTGGAAGCAAAGACAAAGGTGTGATGACAAGGAACAGAGTAAATGAGAAGATATGCTTGATATCTCAGGTTGAACCTAAGAGTGTAGATGAGGCATGTAAAGATAATCATTGGATTCAAAAAATGAAGGAAGAATTGGATTAGATTGTGAAGAACGATACATGGAGTTATTTCCTAGACCTAAAGATAAGAATTGATAGGAACCAAATGGGTATTCAAAAACAAGATGAATGAGCAAGGTGAAGTTGTGAGGAATAAGGCTAGACTTGTATGAAAGGGATATTCATAGCAAGAAGGCATGGGATATTAGGAGATTGAAACACTATGATGACCCCTTTTTAATCCTTTAACCTAATATTAAAATTTGGGCATAAATTAAGAAGTCATTCAAATTAAGAAAGCCTATGGCCCTCACTACTATCAAAATACTTGAGGAGTTGAGCATTTAAAAATTAACCTATTAGTTTGTTTGGAAGATTTATTCCATAGCAACATACCACCTTCTCTCTATTGGTTATGATCATCTCAAGATGGTAGATTGATAGTGCAAAGGACATGTGAAACAAGCTACAAGCAGTTCCCTAGAGGACATCCATCAGGTGCTCAAATTTACTCCTCCTCTCCCTCCACCGACTCCCTATCTTCAGATTTCATAACTGGGATGAGAGATGGACTCTCTGTACTATAATTAAAATGTAATCTAGATGTTCTTAAAATCTTTAAGAATACACTTTTTTTTTATAATGTACTAGTATTTCTTAAATGCAATGTTTATTTATATATCATCTGTTAATATCTATTTGAAGACATATATATATATATATATATATATATATATATATATATATATGTATATACACACACACACATATATATATATGTATATAGATACATATACATATATATATATATATATAGATACATATATATATATATATATATATATATATATAGATACATATATATATATACATATATATATATGTATCTATATATATATATATGTATAGATACATATATATATATACATACATATATATATATGTATGTATACATATATATACATATATATAGATACATATATATATATATATATATATAGATACATATATATATATATATGTATGTATAGATACATATATATATGTATGTATATATATATATATATGTATATATATATATATATATGTATATATATATATATATGTATATATATATGTATATACATTTAGACACACACACACACACACACACACACACACACACACACACACATATAATGACTTAACATATATTGTGCCTTTATTCAATTTAATGTATATTCCCTTTCATGAAAATTGCTTTAAAATAATCAATTTGAATCTATATTTTTAAATGAATAGAGTTGATGCAATTTACAATGCAGTGACCATACGTATCCCTTTTAATACTAATATCGTATGCAGTAATTTAATTAGAAGATTGTTTAATATCTTTCTAACTTCATCATATAATAGTGTATTGCTATTCAAATTGCACCTAATAATTGATAGTGTTCTGTGTTGTTAGTTATGGGTCAGCACTTGACTGTACCTCGATAGGATACTATGATTGGTGTTGGAGTTTGATGTAGGTATTTAGTTGGATCTCCACATTAGATATTAAAACACTTCCTACACTTAAATTTCTTTTTTCATGCTTATATATTCTTACTGCACTATTATTTTGTTGTTGCCCTTTTTCATATCTTCTTTTCAAACCTAACCTAGCCCTAAGAAATACCATTTAGAGCAGACATGAATGTAAAGTTGCACCTTAAAATATATATTTAATCGTTGTTTATTAGATTTATGTTCCTTATTTGTTGTTAGCATAGTCTATACAATTATATTATATTTATTTGGAAAGTACTTACAACTTATGGCAAAGATATTTGTAATTATATATATATATATATATATATATATATATATATATATATATATATATATATATATATATATATATATATATATATATATATATATATATATATATATATATATATATATATAAAAGTGCCAATATATTAATTGGAAATATTTGTAGTTAATAGATTAGAGTTTTTGGTTTGAAAGAATATTTGATAATAAAATTAGGTTTAGGTTTATTTATTTTATTAAATTGAAAATATTTATAATGGTAAGGTTAATATATTGTAAAGTTAATGTGTAGTTTATGATATTTATGTATTTTTGAAATAAGTAATATGTTTACAGTAATATAATTATGAATGTTCACATTGGGCTTGGTGATGATAAATTTAACATTAATACCATTTATTATAACTTGTACACTATTTGATTGACATAATTCAATAGTAATGCTATTATAATAATATATTGAAGATATCAATTTTCAAATAATTAAACAAATACATTCCATGTTTGATAAAGGAAAAACATATTAATCTTGGCTCATGACACACTTCTTAGCTAGAATGGAAGCAGAAAGGATGTTCTTGGCATATGTAGCAAATAAGAAGTTCAAGATTTATGAGATGGATGTTAAATCAACCTTTCTAAATGGAGAACTTGAAGAAGGGGTATATATTGAGTAGCTTGAAGGTATTCCTTTATTAGAAGACAAACACATGCTATGCAAATTTTTGAAAAAAATATATGGTTTGAAAAGCTTGGATTTGCAAAAGGTATGGTAGATAGTAACTTGTATTTGAAAGAAGTTGAGAATGGTTTGTTGAAAATAGTAATATTTGTCAATGACATCATTTTTGGAGGTAATGATGAAGAAAGTGATAAGTTTTCTGAAGAAATGAAGAATGATTTTGAAATGAGCATGATAGGAGTAATGAAGTTTTTCCTAGGATTGCAGATTTTGAAGAACATGGATGCCATTTTCATTTCACAGGATAAGTACCTGAAAGACTTTTTGAAAAAGTTTGGATTAGAAAGTTGTAAACCTGTTGAAACACCTATGATAATTGGTCACAAGTTATCTAGTAAAGATGAGATACTTGCAGTTGAGTAGAAGAAGTATAGATCCATGATTAGAGGTTTGCAATATCTAACTCACACTAGACGAGATATAGAAAATGAAGTTGAGATTGTAGCTATATTTTAGTCTAATCCTACATATTATAATTTTGTAGTAGTAAAAAGAATATTCAGATATTTGAAAGGAACATATGACTATGGAATTTGGTATGATAAATCAAGTGATTTTACTCTATGTGCATATACTAATGCAGATTAGGCATGCAGTATGGATAATAGAAAGAGCACCAATGGTGGAGCATTCTTTCTTAGAGGGAGACTGGTTTCTTGGCTAAGAAAGAAGCAAGATTGTATTTTGTAGAGTATAGCTGAGGTAGAATATGTTTTAATAGTAAATATTTGTAATCAAGTTATGTGGATGAAGAAAATGTTGAAGGATATTAGAATTGAGTTTGAAGAATTGTTGAGCTATCATTTTACATGATGCTAAATGCCAGAAATTCTTGTGAACTCCTCTCTTGAAAAGCTAATTTTGTGAATCAATGCAAGGGTTCCAAGCAATCTTGCAACCTATTGAAATCCACTCAATTGAAGATAAATCTAAATGTTCATGAGGAGGCCTTTGCTGGTTTATTTTGATTTTGGATTGATCTGATGGACGGATCTAGACTAATTGCAGTATTGAATGCTTAAATAAAAACACAACTCAGCGAAAGTCTTAATTCATTTATACATAACTGAAATTATGCATTAAAACTAAAAAACTTAAGGTCAGAATTAGAACATAAGAGAGGAGAGAAAAAAAAACTGCAAACAAGTTTGATTTTACAGTTTGCCACAAAACGTGACTATGTCTCCGGGTCGGCTCCAATAGAGTACGATCGATCCAATTAATCTCTAGAAATTAGTTACAAAAATGCACCAACCATTCCTTCGAGCACTTCAGTAGCATAACAAAACTCTGATGTACAAGAATGGCTCAAAAATAAACTCCTTACAAGACCTCTCTTTCTTATCACCTGAGGGAAAAAAAAACCCAAGTTTTTACATCAAAAGTCTCTTCCAAATTATGAGTCCAACACTCCTCACATAACCCCCTTTTATACAATAAAAGAAGCCAAAATTAGGCTTAACCAATTATTAAATGTATAACAAATAAGCCTTAATTAAACAAGGCTTGGTGGCTTTTTCTAGGTGATGTAAAGCGTACACCAAATGTATTCCAAGTGTTGTTCATAGTGCACTGGCCACTTTACATTTTGGGTACCACGTGGTCGGTGGTTCAAACCCTGCTAGCACCTCTTTCATAACTGAATTGGCGGCTAGCTCAAATTTAAATAAAATTTTTGACATTTCTATCATAGACACTACGCGTGGCCCAACGACCAAATCTCATTTTAGCAAAGGGTTGGATAGGGGTTTAAATCTCATTCAAAACCTTTGTTTTTTTTTTCTTTTGGTTTTAAATTTCTGCCATGATGTCATGATGATGTCATTAGGATTCAAAATGACATTTTTTTACCTCCAAAATTCAAACAAACATAACTTTTACATATGAAGTCCATTTTTGATGAAATGAACACCGTTGGAAAACTTGTGATGATATCTTCATTTTGAAATCCATTGTTGACCACTTTTGAGATGGTGAGATTTTGCTCCTTATCTAGCCCTCTGGTCTACCTATTGACCAAAACTTTGACTGAGCATAACTTGCACGAATGGACTCCTTTTTGCTTCGTTCAAGTTGTGTTGGAATCAGGATGCTGAGATCTTTTTGATGGTGCAAAAATATAGAGATTTGAAGACACTTCAATTTTCATTAAAATTATCCACTGGATTAGGCCTCCCCACTGAAGACCTTTTGGACCTCCAAAAGTGAGGGCTTGGCCTCCCCACTTGTCTTGTATCATCTGTACATCTAAATACTTGAATCACAAGCACAATGAAGACTACAACAACATTGTTGATCATAAACATCATTCTATCACATCCATAAGCATCTACATCAACTGTCGTAGCCACTAACCAACAAACATTGACTAGCATCAAGCTAAACAATAATGTAGAAATGAAAGAGAATAAATCAACAACATATCGATCCTTCACAATAGAAACATTTTTACCCAAGGAACCATCAATGCTTTCAATCATCATTCCCTCATGTTGTATTGCGGGTGCATCGTGCAACATCTGACCCTGGTTAGCTACTTCAAGTTCAAGTGTAGAACCACCTATACTAACAGACATAAGAGTTAACTCTTTACTTGCATTAATTACCCTCTTTGACTGCCCTGTGTTTGCAAAAGAATGATCAGTCTTAAACCTGTGAGAATGTACAATATACTGAATGCCATCTTTAAACAAGTGATAATGATTCTTTTTCCTATAGAAAATTGCTTTTCTACCATAAAGATAAGGGCTACCAAGCACTATCCCACAGATATCTAGTGGAACCACATCAAACTGTACTTTATCCACAAACTTACTAGTGATTGTGAATCTTAATGTGCATTGTCTTGTTACTTCTAACTTATCATTTTCACAAATCTAGCCTAGTGGATAAGGTTTCTTATGTAATATAGTTTTCAATCCCAAGTTTCTTACAATAACTTCAAAAATCAAGTTCACTTGAGAACCACTATCTATGAGTGCATCAATTTTAGTGTTCTTAGCAACAACCCTTAAATGAAAAAGCTCATTCATTTTCTTATTTTTAGACAAATCATTTATTGTAGAAGTAGAAGCACAACTAGCAACAAAAACACTAGAAATAAGAGCTTTACCTTTCAAACCCATAGCTGTTATTTTAGTCTCATCATCTAAATCTGAACCAAGATCCAAAACAACATTTTCTACTTTCTCCATACCTTTCTGTTTCTGATCAAATTTCTAAGCCCACTTAGGCTTCAATTTGGGATGCAACTTCCAACAATTTTCTTCATCATGACCCTTCCTGTCACATGAGTGCAAGAGAATTTCTCATCCTTCTTAACTGTAGCTACCTTCTTCCTTTCTTTGTCTATGCATTCTTAGAAGATTTCTTTACATCATTATCAAACTTATCAATAAAAGATCCTTTACCCCTTGACTTTAAGTGTGTAACTTGAACTGACACTTCATCCAAATTACAAGGGTTAAATACTAAAATAGAATGCCTAAGGTAGAAATGAAGACATCCTATGTACTTTAACAAAGTATCCTGGTTGTACAAAGGAACATTCAAAGTCATAGCCCTTTTCCTAAATTCATGGGTGTACTCTTGGATAGTTTGGTCTTTCCCTTGCCTAAAAATTTTCCAATCCATCATTAACTGTTGCATATGTCCTAGGGGATAAAATTGCTTCTTAAGAGCATTAACAAACTCTTCCCAAGTTAAACTAACTCTACCATGTTGTGAAACTTCTACCTTAGTCTTACTCTCCCACCAAGTTAAAGTTGTACCTCCTAACCGAAGAGTAGCTAATTGGATCCTATCAACATCATCTAATAGGTTCTGGAATCTACAATAGACTGCAACTTGTTGAATCCAATCATCCAATTTTTCAGCATCAAGTTCACCACAATACTTAGGCAAGTCAAATTTTACATCCAGTTTGATCTTAGGCTTATACCCACTCTTGAAAGGATTAAAATAAGTAGAATGAGGAGAAGATGGAGAAGAAGGAGAAGATGATGAAGATGATGAAGAAAGGGATAGAGGTTTAGGAGGGTCACTAACACGTCCTACTCCTTTGGCTTTGTCATCCTTTAATGAGGATTTTGCTTCTTCCTTCTTCTTAGCCTTATTTGCCTTTCTGAATTGTCATTTGTGTCTCTCTTGGAGAAGAATGTCCACCTTAGCCTTCATCTCAAGGAACGCTCTTTGAAATTCCATCTCACTGATCTCATCAGGAACCTCCATTGTAGAAATAGACATATTTCAAAATGTCCTTCACTTTCCAATCTCAGGATTAAATTCTTCAAGCTTTCCTTCACCCTTTTGAATCCTAGATCTTGTTAGCATTCAAGAAAAAAACTACAATAATAGTCAACTGAGCTCTGATACAACTTGATCTGATGGATGGATCTAGACTAATTGAAGTATTGAATGCTTAAATAAAAACACAACTCAGCGAAAGTCTTAATTCATTTATACATAACTAAAATTATGCATTAAAACTAAAAACCTTAAGTTGAGAATCAAAACATAAGAGAGGAGAGAAAAAAAAATGCAAACAAGTTTGATTTCGGAGTTTGCCACAAAATGTGACTACGTCTTCGGGTCAGCTCCAATAGAGTAAAATTGATCTGATTAATCTCCAAAAATTAGTTACAGAAATGCACCAACCATTCCTTCGAGCACTTCGGTAGCATAACAAAACTCTGATGTACAAGAATGGCCCAAAAAAAAACTCCTTACAAGACCTCTCTTTCTTATCACCTAAAGGAAAAAAAATACCTAAGTTTTTACATCAAATGTCTCTTCCAAATTATGAATCCAAAACTCCTTGCATACCCCCCTTTTATACAATAAAAGAAGCCAAAATTAGGCTTAACCAATTATTAAATGTATAACAAATAAGCCTTAATTAAACAAGGGTTGGCAGCTTTTGCTAGGTCATGTAAAATGTACACCTAATGTATTCTAAGCGTTTTTCATAGTGCACTGGCCGCTTTACATTTTGGGTACCACGTGGTCGATGGTTCAAACCCCGCTGGCACCTCTTTCATAATTGAATTGGCAGCTAGCTCAAATTTAAATAAAAGTTTTGACATTTCTATCATAGACACTATGCGTGGCCCAATGGCCAAACCTTATTTTAGCAAAGGGTCAGTTAGGGGTTCAAATCTCATTCAAAACCTTTTCTTTTTTTTTTCTTTTGGTTTTAAATTTCTAAGATGATGTCGTGATGATGTCATTAGGATTCAAAATGACATTTTTTAACCTCCAAAATTCAAACAAACATAACTTTTACATATGAAGTCCGTTTTTGATGAAACGAACACCATTGGAAAACTTGTGATGAGATCTTTATTTTGAAATCCATTGTTGACCATTTTTGAGATGGTCTGATTTTGTTCCTTATCTAGCCCTCTGGTCTACTTGTTGACCAAAACTTTGACCGAGCATAACTTGCACGAATGGACTCCTTTTTGCTCCATTCAAGTTGCATTGGAATCAGGATGCTGAGATCTTTTTGATGGTGCAAAAATTTGGTGATTTGAAGACACTTCAATTTTCACTAAAATTATCCACCAGATCATGGATGAAATCAAGAATATGCATGATATTTCAAAAATAACATTAAAAAAGAACTATGTTTTTGTATTTTTATATTTTTTATGAATGCAATTCTAACAATGCAACTAGAATGAAATCCTATTCTAAGAAGGGGGTTAATAAAGAAAATAACAAGAACTTTAAAGCAAATAACATGAAATTCAAACAAAATAATGTGAAATTGAAATCCTAATAGGTATAAGCTACAGAAAACAACATGTCTATGAATTAAGTTTTCAATGAGGTCAGTAGGTAACTAATGAAATTAGGAGTAGTGCTTCATCAATTCCACTGATGTAATCATAAGTGAGAAACTTTAATGATCGTATGATATTTCACTCTTCATCAAATTGCAAGGCCATAGAAAGTGTGCTCATAAGAGATAGAGAGTTATGCAGGCTCAATTTGATGATTTCTTCTCGAGCTAGATACGTTAGCAAAATTTATGAAACCATAGCAAACACAAAAACTAAAAGATTGCACAACCATAAACAAAGAAATAAACCTTTGGCTCAATCACAATTCGATGAACAAAATTCACAAAAACATGACACATTCAGGCAAGAATTCCTACACTCCAAATGCAAGCACCAAAAGTATAATTTTATTACAAAATAAGGGCGGCCCTCATTACATATTACAATGGGGTATTTATAAGAAATCATCTCTTCAATTTGTGTTGAGAGTGAGAGATATCTTCATGCAATAAAATTCTTTTAAACAATAAAACAAACTAATTATATACAAACTAATAATCTAACTAGTGCTAAACAAGACTCATCCATATTTTATTCATTAATTAGATGCATGAGCCTTTTACATGTTTAAAAAAAAGAAATATGAGAGAAGCGAGAATGAGAAAGCTGCAAGTCAAAGTGAAAGTGTCTGGGAGTGACAAAAATGGAACCTGATCCTTCACAGGGCATTTGTAAGAGTAAAACTACCATCAAAATGCATTTATGATGCATGGAAAGCTCTATTTTTAGAATGGGCAGTTGATTGTAGGTGAAACTTTTTTGAAAATGCGTACCTACAAAGCTACAGAAATGCATACCTATGGACCTATGTACCTCAAAATGGTCCAAAAATCTCAAAATTTAACTAAGTGTCAAAATTGAAATTTTGGTATCTGGCTTTTGTTCTTCTTCATCCCAAAGCTATGTTAGGATGTTTGCCCTCAAATATCTCTATAATCTTAGTAATTTTAGCTACATCCAATAAATCCAAAGCATCATATTTGTCCATAACCTTTTTTCTATAATTGTCTACCTCAATTTGGGTGTCAACAAAATCCTAGAGTTTTTTATCCAATTCTAACAAAGCTTCTTTAGTCCTAAAGGCTTGTCAGATGTCCTCATCATTAGCAACTTCCACAAAAATCTTCCTGAAATTCTCTACCACTATCTCTATAAGTAACAAATTTTCTCATTCCTCATCCTCAAAAATATCCAAGCATGCATCACTATAGTGTCTTTCTACTTTCAAAATTCACTCTTGGGATTGGTCCTTAAGCTGATGAATTTCCTCATGTAATGTTTCCATTATTTTATTTCTATTTTCTATTTTCTCTATCCAAACACCAAATGTAACTAACTCTTCTCTTGTATATACATCAATCAATATTTGGTACCTTTGCCCATTTATTGCTTGCAGAGTTTGTAATTCCTTACTCTAGGCCCTTACTTCATCCATAATACTCAAGTCCTACTTCAAAATTGCTACAATTTTATTCACGTTCTCTTGTGTAGCATGCAGTAACTTCAAATTTCCCATGATATTAAAAAT
The DNA here is from genome assembly GCA_028749045.1 of Cupressus sempervirens. Lineage (NCBI taxonomy): Eukaryota > Viridiplantae > Streptophyta > Pinopsida > Cupressales > Cupressaceae > Cupressus > Cupressus sempervirens. The sequence continues at coordinate 79,354,114 of CM053786.1, read as the reverse complement.
ACCTTTCTCCTCAAAGCTTTCCCACCACTAATGATAGGTTTTCAAAAATGGATCCATATGCATAGCTCCCCCTTCTCTAAGAATGGTATTCAATGTGTCCTTAAGGTGCTTGGGATCAAGAGGACCAACCACTTCAGCCAAATATCCCTTTAGGATCTCAATCTACCTTCAAAGTGTTTGGAGTTCAACCTCATCCTACCCCATGCTCTTTAAGACTTCTTTAATTCCCATGGTCACCATTAAGTAGGTTGTATCCCATGTAGGTCTCCCAAGCGTGGTCTCTTTGAGTTGATAATCTTTGGGACCAAGGCTTTCCACATCTATGTCTTCAAGAGGAACGTTCACTTATGCAAACAACTCCTAGTTCCATGTACTCATGACAAATGCCAATATTACCTCATGTAATGGGGACTTAGGTTTATTTAAAATCTCTACAATCTCAAAAATGTCTTCCTTTGAAGCACAAAATTTAGGTCTGGTACTCATTATTTCCTTTTGGAGCCACCTTGGGATGTGCTCATCTAAAGACCTACTTCTCGAGGATGAAGGGGTGTGTTCTACTATCTTCATCCCCTTATTGCTCCTCCTTAGAGTTGTTTCCCTCTATGAGGACTTTTGTTCTACAACTTCTATTTGAGTAGACCTTGTATCTTGCTCCTCAGTGTCTTGGGAAGGTGGTTGAGAATATTCCACCATTTATCCCTCCTTTGACACTTCATCAATGGCCCTTTGTTTTGGTTCCTCTCCTTGTCATGGCTCCTTCTAAACCTATTCCTCTTCTAAACTGTGGGGTAGAGGAGTAACTGAGCCCTTATCTATCAACATGACTTGTGGTAGAGATGGGAGAGTAAGATAAAGACCTTGGTAATTTGGTGATATCTACATCCAATCTTCTTGTTGAGGTTCACCTGTAGGGGTATCCCTGATCTTATCCCCAATTAGTTCTATACCAATGGGCATAAAATCAAAATATGACATTTCAAAAATATCATCACCTTCTTAAGTTTTCTCATCCACCCATTTTTTAACTTCATCTTCTGAAGAAGAGACTTTCGAGGGTCCTACTAGGCTGGATGGCAATATGCTCATTGTACTTCTTCTCCTTTCTTGCTTGATGGCTCTAGCTAGCTAGGTTCTTTTCTACAAGGGTAGGTATTCTTCTTAATTTGTCTCCTCTTCTTCCTCCTCTTCCCCTTTCAGAATGGTCTTAGGAACAAACATAAAAGATACCATTCTCCTAGTCACCCTTTTCCTTTTCTACATTTGGATTGTGATCCTCTTTGGTTTTGTGGAGGCAGCAAGGGATGTTGACTCTTCATGTGACGGAGGAATGGGAACTTTCTGACTGTCTCCCTCTTTTGATTGGGTAGGCACAAAGGGAGGCAATTGAGGTTCATCCTAGGCTTGAGAAGCATGAATATCCTCAGACCCTTGTATACTTTATTCCTATTGCTGGGGAGGTACTTGCACTTCACCTTGTTCTATTTGAATCCTTTGAAGGGAGGTCCTCTTCCTCTTGTTCTTTCCCTTCCTCTCTAGAGGATGATAGTATCCAATCGAGTGGCCAAGTTGGTATATTGTCTTTGGCCTAATGGGAGACTAAGCCACAAAGGCAAGAATTGTAACTTTCCTCCCTCTACCTTTTTCTTGGTAAGCTTGAGCGTGAAAAATAATAGTGTCAAGTAATGGATAAAGTTGAAAATTTTTCTTGATCCAATCCTTGGTCATTCTGACTACATGCCTTGCCTGATGATTAATATCATTTCCTTCCGCCCTATGAACCTTGGAATTCATAATGGGCCTCTCTCCTTCTTTTTTTGAGTTGAACAGGGGGTGCAGTAGTTCCTATGAATCTTGTTGCCTTATTTCCTCTAGAATGTTGAGATCAAGAGCCTTCCAAGCTAGATACAAATTCATCCTAATATAGTCCCTTATGCAAACATCATAGTCATTTGTGGTGTTCATCCAATGATCTTCAATGGAATCTTCATGATGGAACTCCTTGTTGGTCAAACTCTCCACTCTCTCACTATTATCAAAATAGAGCCTATGGGAGTTATACTCCTCGAGGGAATAATTCTACCATTCCCATGTAAAGGAAAAAATATCTTGTTTCTGTTTCACCTGATATGGTCCTATGACCAAGGGCCATGCCCAACAAGGTCTCTATTGTCTCTTCACTATCTCATATGTAGATTCAATCTACCAAGAAATCTCCAATAACACCAATTTTTCACTTGGATATCTGAGGAGCTTCTTAGAGTTGATAGTAGCACTAGCTAGCCACAGATATGTGAATATCTTGAATTGGATGAAGTAGGCCTCGAGAGCTATTATATGTGCTTTAGCCTCATCGGATAACCTCTTTGCATAATCTCCTTCTATGAATCAGATGACTGTGAAGATGAATGTGTCATTCATGATTCTATATTATTTTCTTTTCACTAAGAGCTTCTTCCTCACCAACTCAGGGTAGATAATGTAGGGCCACGCATTGGGATCCTACATACTGCCTCTCTTGTACAAACTTGGGTAGTTTGTCACCCTTATTTCAAGAAGATAAACCATGTAGGAAGTCATATAAAACTTCTTCTTTTCCTTGACCACTTTAAATTGCTCACATAAGTTCTCAATTAGTGTGGTGGCCCAGTCTAGTGGCATCCTCGCCATCTTAATTGTCTCAATGAAGTTGAACATGAAAGTGCTGAGGTGGCCAACTGCTGGTAAACCCATGACTCTACTCAAAAGGATAATGGAATATCTAATGTCATCCTTCATCTATCCCTTAGTCATGTCTACTTTCCTTGTGGCCCTACCCAAAGGAGTCTTCTCAATGAGGTAGAAGGATTGAATGATTTCCATCACCTCTTTCTGGTGCTTCCTATACCATCTCTCTGCTGCTTCATAGGAGAGTCTAATGAACTAATTTGCCCTTGGGAGATGGAAGACCCTTTCAATGTTATCAGGTCGTAAGTCCAATACCACTTCTCCTACCATGCTATTAACCACTCTCTCTTCAGAAACAAAATGTTCTGCCAGAGTCATGATCCATTCTACTAATTGCATTGATACTAGATGTGAAGCTATGCTCACCAACTCAAAATGAATCAATGAGTATACTAGTGCAAATCTTTTTGTAGGTTTGTTGCAAATTCTGAGGAATTCTCCCAAATTTGTGTGCCCCAAGTTGGTGTCCCTCATTTTTGCATGATTGTCATGAAATCTCGACTTTTATGGCATGCCTTGGAATTTGAATATAATAGGCTTGAGTGTCATTTTCTCTCTGGAAGTGGATGCCATAATATCTGCACGATACGAGAAAAAAATGTTTATTAGTTTCAAACAATGAAAACTTAGAGAAAAATAAACAAAAAAGTGTTAAATTTCTTCTCCAATTAATTGTAATGAAATAATAAAAAATGAAACTAAGTTTCCTTTCTATTTATTTATTATTATATATTTTATATCTTTTTACATTATATATATATATATATATATATATATATTTTTTTTTTTAAATTTTCATTTTTTGTTTTTAGGGTTAGCGCACGTAGGGCATAAATGGGTGGAAGAGTGGTGTTTACAAGAGGCATGCAGCTAGGGTTTTGGTGAAATGGGGTGCATGCATTGTTCAAAGCAAAGTACACGCGTGGGTGCGAGAGTGAGCAACACGTTTCATAGTGCGAAGCACACACATAGGCGCAAGCGAGAGCGACATATTGTATGGCACAAAGTGTAGGTGTGGTTGGGATGATGGACATAGTGGGTGTGGGGTGTGAAGGGAGCATCACATGCAGTAGGAGCAGTGTGCATAGGCATAGAGGGAGCAATTTGAATGGTCATAGAGTAGCACATGCAGATCATTGCATGTGGGAGTAGCGAGCATGGTGGGAGCAACATGCGTGGGGGGAGCAGCATGTGCAAGCATGAAGGGAGTGGCACATGTAGTGTTTGGGTGTGGAAAGCATGCAATGGACAAGAGTCATGTAGTAAATTTTATGTGGAGGCATGTGGGCACTATGCTCGCAGGGGCGAAGCATAGTGCAATGGGCACATTGTGTGTGGACTCACCTTTGTTAGAAATGTGTTCACATGAAAGTGTTTGAAACAAATGAGGGATTGAAAGGGGAGGTAAGGTTTTTATAACCCCACCCCACCCACGGGGTGCACGATGTGCCCTAGTTTAGGTGCACGGGTGCATGGCACGAACCACACGGGTGGTGCGCACCTTATGTGTGGTGTACATTTTTATTTTATTTTATTTTATTTTATTTTTCATTTTTTTTCATTTTTATTTTTCCATTTTTTATTTTTTTGACTTTTTCTATTTATTGATTTTTTATCTTTTTAATTTTTTTAAATTTTTTCAATTTTTTTAATATTTTTTTTCAATTTTTTTTAATTCTAACATTTTCTTGAATCCCAAATCATGAATTCAGGAATTTGAAAAAAAGTAGGGGGCCCCCATTCCTAGTGCGGAATGGGGCATGTGTTGTGGAACCACAAAAAATAGCCCCCAAAAAAGAAAGAAATGATAAAAGCATTTCTTCATTAGCAAACATCCTTTCAACATGTGTTAAACATCAACCAAACTTTAAACACTTCAAGCGTATCTTGGATGACCTTGCAATCAAAATTCCAGAGTCCAAAACATTCAAGCTTAGTGTGTGATTTTTGTATTCATTCCCTTTGACATCTAGAGATGCAACCTATCAAAGTTTTTGGAGAACCTGGAAACAATTTTTGACTCCTCCCAGCTCATCCATTTAGAAACTTAATGAAGTTTGTTTATTAATCACTACTTGACTAGATGAGAGAATTAGTTTGAGGGCTCTTAGTAGTATCTCATCTTCTTTTACACTTTTGGAAAATTTTGAATAATTGTTCCATATAATTCACAATGCCACTCTTTGATAAAGCAATATTTTGGATACAAGATACTTTATTTTGAAAACATATCCTTTGTCATGTCAAATCTTTTAGAATCCTTCAATCTTAACACTATTCTTTTCTTCTATTTTCTTTTTCTTATCTTATGTATCCTGACTATGCTTAGACTATGTAGCCAGGACATTGGTGTCATTTCTTAGATTCAATCTTTTGAGAACATCCCTTGCATTCCTCCTTTAGAATTTTAAGAAACTCTCATGCCAAGCAATGAACTTAGCAACCCTTCGAGACGACCCCTCCTATTTGAACCAATTGGAGTTCGAATCATCCCTTGCTACCTTTGACCTTAATTCAACAACTAAGATGGTCAATTCTTAAGTTTTCCAAGTGTTGAGAGCTCATTGGTTTAGAACCTCAAACTTAGGACTGAAAGTCTCCCTATTTTTGCAAGCAACATTCACTATTCAGTTGGTATAAAACACATAGTCATCCAGATATTTTGACAAAGAAATACCTCTTCCTAAAATCAGAACCAAATAGTGGTTAGTGAATATCTTGAGATAAAATCTCAAGTGCACCTTAACCCCTAGGACTGATGCAACTTTGAAAAGTAACATGTGACTAAAAGTAAAACACACAACATGAAAGCAAAACACTTGCCGAAAATAAACACACTTGCAAAAAATTTCTTTTTAAAAAAAATCTAAGCTAAATGCAGAAATAAAATCTAAGCTAAATGAAGAAATAAAATCTAACTAATTTCTTTTTGTTTCTTTTAGGGTTCAAAATAATGCTTCAAAAATTGCCCATTTACGAGCAAGGGAAGAAATTCCCCCTGTAAGGAACTGAGCCTAAAAGTATTTTCTTCGAAGATTTCAGCAATCTGTTAAGGACCCATCCACAAGCATTGAAACTTGGTATGATTGCCCTGCTTTTCTTTTTCCTTATCCCATAGTAGAACAAGGTCAAAAATCGTAAATGATTTTATAGTGGCTCTCTTATCAAACCATCTCTTCATGAAAACTTGATGTCTAGCCATGTGCTCTAGTGCAACTATGCATTTTTCATCCATCTCTAGAAGATTCATCAATCTAATTTGTACTTTGTCAACATCTTCAACGTATCCACTAATGAACTTTAGAATAGGAATCTTAATGTTAAGTGGGAACACTGGTTCTTTTCCATAAATGAAAAAGTATGGAGAAGTCCCCAAAGCATTCTTGACTCTAACTCAATCTGTCCATATGGCATTTTTGAGTTGTGTATTCCAATCTCTAGGGTTCTCCTTCAAAATTTGTCTTATTACTATGATCAAGTTCTTGTTTGTAGATTCTGCTACCCATTTCCTTGTGGGTTAATAATTTGAAGAGAACTTGATAATGAATTTATTTTCAAATGCCCATTGGGTCAGGAATGCCGATGTGAAAGTAGACCTATTATCACATACAAGGGTGAATGTCATTCTGAATCTAGTAACAATGTGTTCTTCCAAGAAGTTTGTTACCACATTAGTAGTGTAGTTTCTAAATGTTTCTACTTCCATCCATCATGTGCAATAATTTGTAGCTGTGAGAATAAATGTATGTCCAGTTGATGATGGTGGATTGACTGGACCAATGAAATCTAGCCCCCATTTTGTGAAGGCACATACCTCATACACTAGTTGTAGTGGCATTGTCAAGTTCCTTTCTCTATTTGCATTGGTTTGATAGATATGGAAAGAATGCACATGCTTGAAAGTGTCTTTGAAATTTGAGAGCCAAAAATAATACGATCTTAAAATCATGTGAGTCGTTACTTTTACTGAACCATGTCTTGTACCATACTTGTCATGAAAATGTTCTAAGACTTCCTTTGCTTCCTCACGTCCCAAGTATTTTAGATAAATGCCTTCATAGTTCCTTTTATATAACTTTTTGTTTTGTAGCATGTAGGATTCACACTTCATTTTGAGTCCCCTACATTGTGAACTATTCATCCAACTAGGACATTGGTCTTGTAGAAGATAATAAACAATATCCTAGTACCAAACATTTGTCACCACACCTTGGTTAATATTGACTTGAGATATAATCATTTTATTATGATCATCCTCATTTGTTTCATCATCAAACTTGAACTTCTTTTCATTTCCATTTTGGTTATCAACTATCATTCTTGACAACCCTTGACCTCTAACTAATCTCATAGGCTAAATTTCAAAATCAAATTCTTGAAGTATGGCCATCCATATACCTCTCCTCTCATCGAGTTCATTTTGCATCAAAACAATCCTTACTGCTAGATTAGGTACAATTGTATACACTTTACTTCTTAATATATAATGATGGAACTTCTTCAATGCCTTGATTAACAAAAAAGACTACTTATCAAGGTTTCAATATTTCAGCTTGGCATTCTTTAGAGGGAAACTCATGAAATTGATTGGTCTTTCATCTTCCTTTTCCATTTCCTACATCAGGATCCCAGCACAAGAGTGCTTTGAAGCAAAGGAATATATCTTAAAAGGAAACTCATAGTCAGGACTTGCTAAGACCAAAGTTGTAGAAATGGACACTTTGATATCTTTGAATGATTTCTTAATCTTTGGAATCCATTCTATCTTAGCCCCCTTTTTGAGTAAATCATTAAGGGGATGAATGATTTCTGCAAATCCACTTATGAATTTCCGCACAAAATTTATCTTCCCGTAGAAAGATTTAAGTTCTTTTCAACTATGGGGAGGTGACAACTTTAGAATAGCTTCAATTCTATTAGGATTGATGGAGATCCTGACCTTAGAAATTATATGACCTAGGAGCTTTCCTTTAGTGACCCCAAATGAACATTTCTTGGGATTGAGTGATATGTCGTACCTATGATACTTATTGAATACCTTTCTTAAATCAGCAATGTGAGTGCTTTGATCTTTAGAAAAGATGATTAAATCATCCATGTAGATGACTATACGCTTATTTACTAATCCCTTAAAAGCTTCATCCATGGCTCGCTGACATGTAGCCCTTATGTTAATCAGCCTGAAAGGCATTCTCCTATAGGAAAAAATTTCCCATTTAGTTGTGAAAGTTGGTTTTAGTTGATCTTCTTCATCAACCATCACTTGATTATATCCTAAATATTCATCTAGGAAAGACATCATTTTTTAGCCATTTACAATTTGTAGAACCTCATAAAGTGAGGGTAGAGGATAATTGTCCTTTTGAGATGCCATGTTTAAGTTACAAAAATCAACACAAAGGAAAATATCTCTAGTCTTTTTTTACTAAATTAGCCACCCATATATAATGGTGGATGGGGAATATGAACTTTGCATCCAGCAATTTCTTGACTTCCTTCATTATCAAGGGCTTAAGGATGGGATTGACAAGTCTTTTCCTTTGTCAGAAAGTTTTAGCATCTAGTTTTCATGGGATGTCATGAGTTATAATCTCAAGATCATATGTCTTTAATTCTCCATAGCTCCAAGCAATAACATCTTTATACTCAGTAAGCAACATGAGCATTTCTTCCCTTTCTTTTGCATTACATGCCTTCCCTATTTAGACCATTCTTAGATCTTCTTCAGTTCCTATGTTGTATTCATCACAGTCCTCAATCCTTTTTTCTTGGATCATTCTTTTATTAAGTGTTGATTGATCATGATAAAAAATATGTTCTAACTCAACCATCCCCTTGGGGATAGTTTTAGTCTTTAAAGTTAGGATTCCATTTTTATCTTCAAGTTTATCATCTTCAAGTTTGTCATCTAGATTTTCATCAATTTCTTGTCCTTAAAGTCATGAGGCCTCACCCCAAACCATCTTAGCACCTGTGATACATTGTTATTTTGATACTCATGCTGACATGTTAGAACATTATTGGATACACTGAACATTGTTATGCTATTTTGCGATGTGTGATGCTTACTTCAGTTAGTTTATTTTGCCATTTAATGCTTATAAATATGTATAATGATGAAATAAAATGTATGCAACACTAACACATTTGGTTATGCAAGTTGAAAGGTTAGAAATATGAGTAGAATTAGATAAACAACTATTTATTAAGAAATGGATGCTTTAAATTATATATAATTCCTCTAGCATGTTATTCACATTATGCATGTGATTTTTGGACCTACTGATGTGTGCAATGAGTGTGTAGGAAAATTAGCCAAGATAACTCAATGGAAGAAACAGAGTTAAATTTCTTGTTAATTTTGTGCTAATCTTATATTGTAATTCTTTAAAGGTTGTAATTTGATCTTACTATTCTCCTAACTTTTAATTGTTCCTAACAAGCCTTTAAAGGCTTAGAAAAATTAACTTTAAGTACCCCTATGGATAAGGGTATGGGTTGGGGTACTTTCCAACCCTTTAGCCTCCTAGGTTGACTCTTAGGGTCTATTAAAAACCCTATTCTAGGCTCATTTCGAAAATGAGTTGCTCTTTACTTGGGTTAGTGAACCAAACCTCCATCTTGAGTTACTTGAAGCTTAGTGGGGTTAGGGAACATACTTAGAGGCATTTTGGGGGAGTTTAGTTTTTTGTCACCCAATCCTCCAGTTTTCGAGGAAGCCTTGAAGATTGAAGAAAGAAAAAAAAAAAAAAGGGAAGCTCTTCTCAAACCACCATTACCATAACTCTTTTATGAAGGTAGGAGTTCTTCACTCCATGAATGGTTTTTCTTGTGTCTGTTCATGTTTTGAAGCTTGTTGGAATCTTGTTCGAGACATTGTGTAGATATGTATTCCTTGCTTGTGTGTTGAGGGTGGTATTGGGAGGGATTTTATCTTGCTTTCCTTGATGTTATTCATATGCCTTCTTGATTTTTTGTTTGTTTGAGAGGTTTTCATGGGGATGTTCTTGGCAACACTCACCCTTGGATAGGGAAGAAGTGGCCATGCTTGGGGAAAGGGCCTTAGTTGGACCTCAATAGTGTAGAGTCTCCTCTCATGGAGAGAGGAGGGAGAAAAGGGTAGGGCGTATGGGCCCCTACTTGTCATCCCATACCTTGTTGTTATTGATAATTCTTGAATGTGGTAAAAAATGAAAATTCTTGTGGATATAGCCTCGAAAGGGCCTTGTGAAAGAATGGAAATTCTTGAAGTTTTAGCCCCGAAAGGACTAAGTGAAGGTATGGTGATAGACTTCTCTTATTGATAAAATCCACCTTTCCCCTATATTGGTTCATTGTTGGACCTATTGTGCAACCAGGTGGGAATGTATGTTCTTTTTGCTTGTCTCCTTGTGTTGTTATCCCCATGTTGTTTCTTGTATCTTCCATGTTTACTCTTGATGCAATGAAGACATTTGATAAAAGTCTCTTGTGGAAGCCTTGAAGAAAACTCAATGAATTGTAATGTTATGTAAATTGTAATTGAATTTGATGTAGTGGCAAAGACATCAGGTTTTCTTACTGGTTCTTTCCCGATGGAGCCTTGAACCAAGATGAATAATAGAGGAAAGAAAAGATTATGAAATTTTCCTTGCATTGATCTCATGTGATTTCAATTTTTGCATATGTTGTGAGAAAATTAGAATGATTGTAAATGTCTAGAAATGGGAAATATGAGTTCTCAATTATAATAGAAAAAGGCAATTGGATGTGTTGAAGTTTCAATTCAGTTTTGAACATTACCATGTTGTAATATCAATCCTATATTGTGATCACCAAGCTAGCATTTTTATTGTTAAGTTACAATAATTATACAATTGAATTTGATAAGAATTATTCATCACCTTTCTTTTATTTCTGAAGTTAGGTTCATGATTCCTTGATAAGATTCACAAAGTTAACTCTTTCATTGCCAAGTTTCATGTTGAATATAAACAATTGATCTAAAGATCATGTATCCCTTAAATTCAAATAGAAGGAAGATCCACCATTGTGATGTAGTGAACAAATAAATCATAATTTATGAGATGTAAGACACAAATATGCCCTTGCATAACCTTGGAATTTGATACTGGTTGTAACAATTCATGTTGTCATTAGATTGGAATGCATTACTGAAATAAAGATGTATATATATATGTATGTATATATATATATATATATATATATATATATATATATATATATATATATATATATATATATCAAAAAAAAATTCCAACTCTTAGCCAAAATTGGCTTTCAAAAAAAAATGTGCACCTCCAGGCCTAAAAGACCTCTCTGGAAAATGTATGGAAGAAATTCTAATTTCCCTTGTCACAGAGAAGATTCTCTGTATTATTCTTTTGGATCTCAAATAAACACCATTATTAAATCCTTTAAAGAATATATATCCAATGCTTTTGAAATTTAAAATATTCTATAGAAAATTTTGTTGACATCTTTTTTTCACCAATAAAAGTTTTGGCATTGAATTTCCATAAGACTTGTGATACAAGTCGGATTGCATAAAAGATCTTATTAATTCAAAAGGGAGACCCCACCTCCTACGAGCAAGTACAAGGGTTGCATCATGCAAGAGGCGGGAGAGATTATAATTTTTTTTTTTGCAGGGTATTTAAGAGAGGGGGGGGAATGGGAACTCATCAACTTAACCCCCTCACATCACGCGCTAACCTGTCAGAGGTATTTGGGGTGGAAAGAGGGAAACAAGGGAAGCTCTCGTACCATTCCCCTGCTGCCACAAATTCACAGTTCGTCCTATGTGGTGTGTCCCCCATGCAAGGATAGGGGACGGTCCTGCCACGCGCAGGCCTTGGTTAGCACGTGGGTAGGCCCCCATGATGGGTACCAAGGGGTAGGCATTTGATTTGAGGATTGTGTGGGGTTTATTTAGTATGTTAGGATGTTTAGTTTATAGTTAGTATGTTAGTGTTAGTTAGTGGTAGATTTTAGGTTAGTATATGGGTAGTTAGTAATTGTTTTAGCTATTTTGTTCTTAGTTAAATTTATTAATTGTAGTTTAGTTTGTTGTTTAGTTAATTATTATTGAGTTAGTTTAAGTTATTTTAATTTGAAGTTTAGTTAGATTAGTGTTAATTTAATTATATTAAATTTAGTGGTAATATCTTTAGTTTAGTACTAAATTATGTTAGCTTAAAATTTGAATTTAGTTAACTTGTCTTAGTAGTAATTAATTTAGTCAAGGGTCCTAATTAATATCTATGTTTAGTTAGTTTAGATGTATGTCTAATTTAAATTAGGATTAGTCTTGATTATTAGGTAGTGATTAGATGTTAGAATATTAAATTAGTTCAAAAAAAAAAAAAATTGCATGAAATAGAATATTGTAATTTAAAAAAAATTTTAATGTTTTATTAATTAGTTTTATTCTATGATGAGCTTTATAGATTGATTTTAATGTGGACTTAAAGTTACGATAATTTGGATAAGTTTAGATTAAAATATAGATTCATTGAATTTGTTATAGTCACCAACTTTAATAGTGAACATTAAATTAATTAATTAGACTGTATAAGTAAGGTGGAGTTAATTGTCAATTTAAAATGTTAAGATTGGTAAGTTATGAAAGCTTGTTTTATTTTATTACCTAATCGTAGTTATATTAGTTATATTGTATTGCCTTTAGAAATGTCTTTTCCTAATAAATTTAAGTCTAAATTAAGTGGTTATTAAAGATTTAGATAGCGTAACTCTTATGCTCATTGGTAAGGAAAGTTAATGGGAATGTTATAAATATTAATTGACATAGTATGTTTTAGTTAGATTTCATTCATTCAATTTTTAGTTATGTAATTAACGGTATTAGTACCCTAGGATAATTCTTAAACTTTATTCTAAAACTTTAGATTGGACTATGGATTTAAATCTAAAAAAACGTAAATTAGAATGAAGTTGAAAGAGGATAATTGATTGTCATGAAGCCTAAAGTAAATATTTAAAATTGCAGTAACATTCAAGTGATCAAGCTAAAAGAGGGTCTAATCAGTTAGATCACCTTTAGGGTTAGTGGTATTTTTTTTCTCATAATTAATTGTTTTACTAAATTAAATGTTGGGTTATGACCTTAGTTAATTAGATTAAAAATAATAATAATAATAATAAATAAAAAATTGTGTGTGTTTTGCCCCTTATATTTTGGGCAAGACAAAAGTGACCATTGCACATGATAAATTCAAGTATGTGTCGATCATCTTGAATACTTGAGAGTTTGTAATATTGTTTAGAATAGATCAGGCAGCAACAAACTCTACTAAAAATATTTTTAACTTTATTCTTTCAACTAGTTGTAATGCACTTATCAAAATAGTGAGAGCTTCTACCACCATGTTATTCCTTCTTGGAATGGACCTTATGTTTAAAGCTTCAAACTCATCTAGTAAATCCCATACACTCTTCCTGTAAGAAAGTAACCTTTTGTTTTTGCAAGAGTATAATGATTTTACTTGCCAAATAACCAACTGATAATCTCCTTCGATCATGAGAGTCATGACTCCTTTCTCAAGTCCAAAGAGAAGTCCTCAGATCAATGCTTCATATTCTACAACATTGTTAGTACATCTAAATTGTAATCGATATGCTACGTAAAATGACTTACCTTTTGGATTAACCAATTCTATACCTACTCCAACCTATAATTTACATCTAGAACTATCAAAGTGAACTATCAAAAGTGGATCTTCCTTGGACTTTCTCACCTTGTTTTTGTTGGTTCTTAACTTCTCTTTGATCTGACAGTTAAAAGATTGCTTCTTGGGAACCCTTTGCAACTTATCATGGGGTGGACTTTATGATTCCCCAATGTAACATGTTGGTAGAGGAAACGTATGTTTTTCTTGTTTGTCTTGAATTTCCTCTATCAATTCCTTAATTTCATCTATTTTGGGTTTAGGATGAATGACAAAATGAAGTCCACCCTTGGCCTTTCACATACTATCTTCTTCTCTAAACCTTGATTATCCCCAGGGGAGGAGAAGGTAGACCTCCTCCATCTGAAGAGGTATCACTATATGATAAATTTAGAACTTTGATTTCCTCTTCGATTTTCTCTATTAACTCAATTGAGTTTATATTATTTTGATCTCCCACGAGTCTCTTTTCTAGAATATGGTTATCCTTGTCTTGTATCATATGTGTTAACACCCTTGTGACCACTTTTTGGCATGATATGCATTCAAATTTAGAGTGGTTAACTTTGTGTAATTGGAAAAATCCTGGGAGGAGTAAGATACTAGGATCGGATTCTTCTCCCAAGTATTGCAAATTAGTCACCAGGCTATCTATGAATTGCCTCATAATCTCATCCTTTGGGATTAATATCTTGAGTTCTTTCTCTTGATTGTTTGATGTTTCAAAGTGGATTGTATCAAATTCCATTACTTTGTATGAGCCCAAATCTGATTGGAGGAATGCCACCTCATTCAGAGAATTGTACTCTATGACCATCATTTTTAATTTGGGTTCAGCATCTATCTTTATTTGATTGTTCACTCCCTACCATGGTAACCATAGCTAAGTGAAATCCATGGAAAACCATCCTCTTAGGCATTTTGTCCATTCTCTACTTAGAGCAACCCATATGTCTCTGAAATGCTCACCACATGTATATTAATGACATCTTGAATTCGAGGATCAATCATCAACTATATTCAAACGTCTTTCAATGCATTGATGACTTTCACCTCTATTTTGTCCAACTGTATCACTATCCTATTGGAAGGTTGAGGACTTACCCCTAAATTTTGTGCTATTGATAGTGGCATGACATTACACGAGGCTCCTAAATCAATCAAGAAATTGTAAAGGTTCTTTCCATATATCTTGATGCTAAGAAAGAATGGGGGTACTTCAACCTTTTCTTTAAACATAGTTGGCATCACTTCTGTAGCATTGACTTGTTGAGATACTATCTTTTGAGGGACTATATTCATGTTATGGGGTATCTTTATATGATCCAAAGTCTTCATGTGCACTTCTCACTATTGTGGACAATTTTGCAACATGTCAAACATGGACATATTTGCTTTGGTTTGTTTCAAGTCTTCGATGGTGCTATACTTTTCAGTAGACCAAGCATGATTCTTCAATATTGTTAGCATGTTCACTTGGTTTTGATTTTTTTGTCCTCCATATGGTGGCCTAATTGGTGTCAGATTGTTACACACTCTCAAATCAGGAGGAGTTGGTTGTAAAGTTAGAGGGATTCCACCCGTCAAAGGTTCTTTTCTATTTCTCAAATTATATGTATTTTGATTATCATTGCAAAAAGAAAACATCTCATCATACTAAAGATTAGGTTCCTGACTAAATGGAAAATAAAACTCTTCAGTGGTTGGTTGTTATACCTATACATTTTGTGTAGAATCATAGGATTCTAGTAGCATAGCATTAAATTTTACAAGAGCTTTGTGCTTTTCTTGTGAGCTTTGAGTCATCTCTTGATTCCCATTATAGTATGAACCATCATAGTTGGATGCATTTTGACTATCATCATACTGATTAATATCTGCATACTAAACATTATTATTGTTGTTATCGGCAAGAATGCTTCCATTATTCAGCCAAGTATTCCATTGTCAATTTTGTCTTTGGAAGCCATTGTTATGATTAGGAGGATTGAAATTGTTCCCCCCATTGTTGTTTCCAATGAAGTTCTTATTATAATTTTGGCCATAATTGTTGTTGTAAGAACCAGCATTGTTTCTTTGAAAGTTATTGTTCTATCCTTGTGATAACCTTAGATGAGTCAATTCATTGTTCATTTGTGACATAGTCTTTTTCATCTGACCAAATTCAAAAATAAAACCATTGTCTGCTTTAGTGGGTGCCACTGGCCTTTTCTCAAAGAAGGTAGCTGTTGGAGATTCAAACCCTAGATACACTAGAGTAGGGTTTTGTAGAGCAAGTGCCTATTGCAATGGAATTGGGTTCATAAGTATGAACTAACTAGGCATCATGGGTACTCTGGTAGGATATGTTGGCATCATTGCAATAGCTAGTGCTAGAAGCATTAATCCTCCTCTATTAGGATTAGCTTGCTTAGTGAAGGTAATTGCTTCTATGAAGACTTTATCTAATGTGTCAATATTTTCTACATGAAGTCTTTTCAGAAAAATTATAGTAAGATGGTCCATAGCATTTAGATAAATCTAAATAGTAGCTTCAACTGATATAGTGTATGACATCCCTAGCTTGTGATATTCCATATGAAAGTGATAGTTGAAGTGAGAAACTATCTCAGCTAGGTCTCTTTTGATTGATATGAATTGTTGATGTATCACGGCTGGGTTGATGAATGTTTTGAATTGTTCCAAGATTTTTTTTTTGAAAGTATCCCAATCTCCTAGGCATCTAGGTAGCAAATTAAAGCACCAATTGACAAAAATTTCCCCCAAAGAGTAGGGGAATAAATGAAGAACCACATCCTCATTAGCAACCTATTTTTAGTTACAAATTTCTTTGAATACTTTGATGTGATCTTCGGCAATTCATGTCCTAATATAGATGAACCTTGGGCAAAACTTCTCGGGATTCTTAGGGAGGTCATGGTGTGCACCTCTCAAGTTTATTGTTGAGTCTACAACATTTGCAAAAAAGGGCATAAGAGGGTTTGGCAGACCTAACAATGGTTGTTTAGGTGTAGCTATTGGAATATGTGGCGACCCACCAGGGGTTGGAGTAGAGGTGGAGTTTAAGAAGATGATGAAAGTTAGAATGAAAGTGGTTGAATTTGGAGTATTCCCTTGTCACTACGTGGTTTTTAGAAGTGGGTAAGCTCAAGGAACTTGTGTTCACTTCTCATGGACCTCAATGCTCACTAAAATGGGGATTCTGGATCAAAACCCTCTAGTTTGCATCAATTCTAGAAAAAGTGCACCTCTGCAGAAGTACACTTTCTCACCTCACTAATTTTTTTTTGCACCATAGAGTCTTGCACACCTATGTACCTACATACCTGTGGACTTGCATAGCTACACACTTGAATTTATCAAAACTTAGAAAAATTTTCTAAACTTGTGTGAAGTGCTGATTTTTGCAAAAAGTGCAGAATTTTGAAACTTTGGAAAAATTTCCTTCCTTTTCTGAGAATCAAATGTGTAGCCCTCCTTCTAGCACCACTTCTATTGAGCTATCATTTTACATGATGCTAAATGACAGGAAGTCTTTTGAACTCCTCTCTTGAAAAGCTAATTTTGGGAATCAACTCCAAGGTTCTAGGTGATCTTGCGACCTACTGCAATCTACTCAATTGAAGATAATTATGAATGTTCATGAGGAGGATTTTTCTGGTTCATTTTGATTTTATATGAAATGAAGAATTTTCATGTTGTTTCAAAAATAACATTTAAAAACAACTATGTTTTTGTATTTTTATGTTTTTTATGAATGCAATTCTAATAGTGCAGCTAGTATGAAATCCTATTCTAATAAGGGAGTTAATAAAACAAATAACAAGAACTTTAAAGAAAATAACATGAAATTCAAGGCAAGTAGCATGAAATTGAAATCCTAATGGACATAAGCTATAGAAAAAAACACATCTACAAGTTAAGCTTTCAAAGAGATTGGTAGGTAACCAATGAAAGTAGGTGCAACGCTTCCTCAATTCCAATGATGCAATCATCAGTAAGAAACTTTAATGATCCTATGATATTTCACTCTTCATCAAATTATAAGGCCACAAAAATTGCACTCATGCAAGACAAAGAGTTATGCAGGCACAATTTGATGATTTCTTCTTGAGCTAGATATGTTAGCAAAATTTGTCAAACTAAAAAAAATGCCAGAGCTAAAAGATCACACAACCAGAAACAACGAAATAAACCTTTGGCTTAATCACAATTCCATGAACAAAATTCACAAAAACATGATACATTCAGGCAAGAATTCCTACACTCCAAATGCGAGCACCAAAAGTATAATTTTATTGCAAAATAATAGTGACCCTCATTACATATTACAATGGGGTATTTATAAGAAATTGTCTCCTCAATTTGTTTTGAGAGTGAGAGATATCTTCATGCAATAAAATTATTTTAAAAAATAAAACAAACTAATTATATACAAACTAACAATCTAACTAGTGCTAAACAAGACTCCATCCATATTTTATTCATTCATTGGATGCATGAGCCTTTTACATGTTTAAGAAAAATAAATATCAGAGAAGAGAGAATGAAAAAAATTTGAATTGAAGTGGAAGTGTCTAGGAGTGCCAAAAATGGAAGCTAATCCTTCATAGGGCATTTGTAGGAGTTAAATTACCATCAGAATAAGTTTATGATGCATGGAAAGCTCTATTTTTGGAATTGGCAGGTGACTGTCGATGAAACGTTTCCAAAAATGTACACCTACAAAACTGCACACGTGCATACCTCAAAATGGTCCAAAAATCTCAAAATTTTATTGAGTGTCAAAATTGAAATTATGGCATTTGTGTTTTGTTCTTCTTCATCCCAAAAAGCTATGTTTGGATGCTTGCCCTTGAATTTCTCTATAATCTTAGTAATTTTAGCTGCATCCAATAAATCTAAAGCCTTGTATTTGTCCTTAACCTTTTGTCTATAATTCTCTACCTCAATTCGGGCATTAGCAAAATCTCTAAGTTTGGTATCCAATTCTAACAAAGCTTCTTCAGTCTTGAAGGCTTGTCGGATATCCTCATCATCAGCAACTTCCACAAAAATTTTCCTGAAATACTCTACCACTATCTCCACATGTAACAACTTTTCTTGTTCCTCATCCTCAAAATTATCAAAGCATGCATCGCTATAGTGTCTCTCTACTTCCAAAATTTTCTCTTGGGCTTGGTCCCTAAGCTGATGAATTTCCTCATGTAATTTTTCCATTACTTTAGTACTATCCACTATTTTCTCTATCCAATAATCAATCATATCTAACTTTTCTCCTATATATACATCAATCAAAATCCAATACATTTGCCCCTTTATGGCTTGCAGAGTTTGTAAATCCTTACTAGGGGCCCTTACTTCATCCATTATATGGAAGTCCTACTTCAAAATCGCTATGAGTTTATTCATGTTCTCTTGTGTAGCATGTACTAAATTCAAATTTTGCATGATAATCAAAATACCTTTCTCCTCAAAACTTTCTTGCCATTGCTAACATGCTTTCAAAATTAGATCCATATGCATAGCTCTCCCCTCTCTAAGAAGAATATTCAATGTGTCTTCAAGGTTATCAAGATCAAGAGGACCAACCACTTCAGCCAACTATCCCTTTAGGATCTCGATCTGCCTTTAAAGTCTTTGGAGTTTGACCTCATCCTACCCCAATCTCCTTAAGACTTTTTTAATTCCCATGGTCACCATTAATCAGGCTATATCCCATATAGGTCTCCCAAGCATGGTCTCTTTGAGTTGATAATCTTTGGGACCAAGGCTTTCCATAACTGTGTCTTTAGGAGGAATGACCACTTGCACAAATAATTCCTAGTTTCATGTACTAGTGAAAAATGCCAATGGCATTACTTCATGTGATAGGGATGAAGGTTTATTTAAAATCTCTATAATGTCAAAAATCTCTTCCTCTAAAGCATGGAATTTAGGTATGTTATTCCTCATTATTTCCTTTTGGATCCACCTTGGGATGCACTCTTCTAAAGACCTTCTTCTTGAGGATGAACGAGTGTGTTCTACTACCTCCTTCCCCTTATCACTCCTCCTAGGAGTTGTTTCCCTCTACAAAGACTCTTCTTCTACAACTTCTATTTGAGCAGACCTTCTATCTTGCTCCTTAGTGTCTTGGGAAGGTGGTTGAGAATATTCCACCATTTGTCCCTCCTTTGACACTTCATCGGTGGCCCTTTGTTTTGGTTCTTCTCCTTGTGATGGCTCCATCTAAACCTATTCCTCTTCTAAACATTGGGGTAGAGTAATAATCAAGCCCTTATCTATCATCGTGACTTGTGGTGGAGATGGGGGAATAAGATTAGGACCAACTGAATCTGGTGGCATCTGCATCCAGTCTTCTTGTTGAGGTTCACCAGTAAGGGTATCCTTGATCTTATCCCCAACTAGTTTTGTACCAATGGGCATAAAATAAAAATTTGACATTTTTAAAACATCATCACCTTCTTCACTTTTCTCATCCACCCATTATTGTACTTCACCTTCCAAAGAAGATACTTCCAAGGGTCCTGCTATGATGGATGTAAATATGCTCATGGTACTTCTTCTTTCTTGCTCGATGGCTCTAGCTAGTTGGGTTCTTTTCTAAAAGGGTAGCTATTCTTCTTCATCTATCTCTTCTTATTGCTCCTCTTCCCCTTCTAGAATGTCTGAAGAATATATGAAAAAGGTACCATTCTTCTTGTCACCCTTTTCCTTTTCCTCATTTAGATCTTGATCCTCTTTGGATTTATGGAGGTAGAAGGGGATGTTGGCTCTTCTTGCAAAGGAGGAATGGGAACTTGCTAACTCTCTCCCTATTCTAATTGGTTAGGCAGAAAGGGATGTAATTGAGGGTCATCCTAAACTTGAGAAGCACTGGCATCCTCAGACCCTTGTACACTCTCTTCCTATTGCTAGGGAGGTACTTGCACTTCACCTTGTTCTATCTTAATCCTTTGAGGGGAGGTCCTCTTCCTCTTGTTCTTTTTCTTCCTCTTTGGAGGATGATAGTATCCAATTGGGCAATCAAATTGGTATACTATCTCTAGCCTAATGGGATACTGAGCCACAAAGGTAGGAATTGTAGCTTTCCTCCCTCTACCTTTCTCAAGGTGAGCTTGAGCATGAAAGATAATAGTGTTAGGCATTAGATCAAGTTGAAAAGGTTTCTTGATCCAATCCTTGGTCATTCTGACCACATGCCTTGCCTAATGATTAATATCATCGGTCTCCTCCCTCTCAACCTCAGCATTCATAATGGGCCTCTCTCCTATTTTGGCCAAGTTGAATAGAGGGTGCAGTAGCTTTCATGAATCCTGTTGCCTTATTTCCTCTAGAATGTTGAGCTTGAGAGCCTTCTCAACTAGATACAAATTCAACCTACAATAGTCCCTTATGCAAACATCATAGTCATTTGTGGCATTCATCCAATGATCTTCAATGGCATCTTCATGATGGAACCCCTTGTCGGCAAGACTCTCCACTCTAACAATATTATCAAAATAGAGTCTAGGGGAGTTGTACTCCTTGAGGGGATAATTCTCCCATTCCCACTCAAAGGATGAAATATCTTCTTTCCATTTCACCTGATATGGTCCTATGACCAAGGGCCATGCCTAGAAAGGTCTCCATTGTCTCTTCACTCTCTCATATGCAAATTCAATTTGTTAGGAAATCTCCAATAACACTAGTTTGTCACTTGGATATCTAGGGAGCTTCTTGGGGTTGATAGTGGCACTAGCTACCTGCAAATATGTGAATGTCTTGATTTGGATGAAGTAGGCCTCAAGAGCTATTATCTATGCTTTAGCCTCATCTAATAACCTCTTTGCATAATTTCCTTCTATGAATTGGATGATTGCAAGGATGAATGTGTCATTCACAATTCTATATTCTTTGCTTTGCACCAAGAGCTTCTTCCTCACCAGTTGATGGTAGACAATGTAGGGCCAAGCATTGGGATCTTGCATAATGCCTCTCTTGTACAAACTCGGGTAGTTTTTCACCCTTTCTGCAAGAAGATAAACCATGTAGGAAGTCATATAAAACTGTTGATTTTCCTTAACTACTTGGAATTGCTCACACAACTTCTCACTTAGTGTGGTGGCCCAATCTAGTGGCATCCTCTCCATCTTGATTGTCTCAATGAAGTTGACCATGAAAGCACTGAGGTGGTAGCTGCTGGTAAACTGATGACTCTTATCAAAAGGATAATGGAATATCCAATGTCACCCTTCATGTATCCCTTAGTCATGTCTACTTTCCCTATGACCTTTCCCAAAGGAGTCTTCTCAATGAGGTAGGAGGATTGAATGATTTCCATCGCCTCTTTCTAGTGCTTCCTATACCATCTCTCTGCTACTTCATAGGAGAGTCTAATAAATTGATCTACCTTTGGGAGATGGAAGACCCTTTCAATGTTATCAAGTCATAAGTCCACTACCACTTCTCCTTTCATGGTCTTAACCACTCTCTCTTTAGAAACAAAATGTTGTGCTAGAGTCATGATCAATTCCTCTAACTACACTGATACTAGATGTGAAGTTGCACTCACCAACCCAAAATGAATCAATGATGATACTAGTGCAGATCTATCTGTGGTTTTGTTACAGATCCTAAGGAATTCTCCAAAATCTGTGTGCTCCAAGTCAATGTCCCTAATTTCTGCATGATCGTCATGAAATCTCAGCTTTGATAGCATATCTTGGAATTTAAATATAATGGGCTTGCGTGCCATTTTCTCTCTAGAAGTGGATGCCATAATATCTACATGATACAAGAGAAAAAACATTTATTAGTAAGAAACAATGAAAACTTAGAGAAAAAAAAACAAAAAAGCATTAAATTTTTTCTCCAATTAATTGTTAACAAAAAATTAAAAATGAAACTAAGTTTCCTTTCTATTTATTTATTATTATACATTTTTATATTTTTTTGGTTTTTTGTTTTTTTTTTTAATTTTTAATTTTTAATTTTTAATTTTATTGTTTTTCTTTTTAGGGTTAGTGCACATAGTGGGAATTGGTGGAAGCACTGCATTTGCAAAAGGCATGCAGCTAGGGTTTTGGTGAAATGGGGTGCACACATTGTACGGTGCAAAGCATGTGCATGGGCACAGGAGTGAGTGGCACATTGCATGGTGCAAAGTGCATGTATGGGTGTGGGTGTGAGCGATTTATTGCATGGTGTGAAGCATGTGAGCACAGGTGCAATTGGGATGATGGATGTAGTGGGCATGGGGCATGAAGGGGGTTGCACATGTAGTAGGAGCAGTGTGCATGGCCATGGAGGGAGTGGCACACATGGGAATAGAGTAGTGCATGTAGACCATTGCATGTGGGATTAGCAAGTGTAGTGGTACCAGCATGCACAGGGGAAGTAGCACACGTGGGTATAGAGGGAGCTGTGTGTGCAATGTTTGGGCATAGAAAGCACATAGTGGACAAGATTTCTGCAATAAATGTTATGTAGAGGCGTGTGGGTGCAGAGTGTTGCACAATGGGCACATTGTGTGCAAAATCACCTTTTTTAGAAATGCGCTTGTACAAAAGTGTTTGAAACAAATGAGGGTTTGAAAGGGGAGGCGGGGGGTTTTTATAACCTCGCCCCACTGCAAGGTGCACAAGTGCATGGGTAAGTGGCATGAACCATGCGGGTGGTGCATGCCTTATGTGTGGTGCGCTTTTTTTTTTTGAATTATATATTTTTTGATTTTTTGATTTTTCCATTTTTGATTTTTTTGACTTTCTCTATTTCTTGATTTTTTATGTTTTTTATTTTTTATTTTTTGAATTTTTTGATTATTTTTTAATATATATATATATATATATATATATTTATTCTAACATTTTCTTGAATCATGAATCATGAATTTGGGAATTCAAAAAAAGGTAGGGGGGCCCATTCCTAGTACAGAATTGGGCGTGTTTTATGGAACCACAATAAGAACCTATTATCATTTATTATGATAACATAAGTACAATGAATATGTCTAAGAATCATGTATTGCATTCTAAGACTAAGCATATATCAATTAAGTATCATATGTTGAAAGAGAAAGAAATAGAAAAGGAGATCAGATTTGAGATACCTTTATGAAACCTTTTCCTAAAGATACATTTGAGTAGTTGAGAGGTATGATTGGGGTTATGCCCCTAACTACTTCTGAGTAGATGATGCAATAAGTGCATCAATCTAGTGGTATAAAGTACTACTATTAGATTGGATTGAATGTTGATGCTTCCCATATGGGGAAGTATCTATGATGAGTTGAGTCATTGAGGACTCTTGGTATTTGGTTTTGAATAGTGTCGTTGGACACTCTAGTTGGTTGAAGACTCAAAGTAGAATATTAGAGATTGGTATTTAACAATTGGTATTTTGTAATATTGAGGCCTTTGACACTGATGTCAATGGGGGAGAGAATATGCATGAAAAAAATCTCCTAAGAAATGGGATAGAGGAACTCCTTAGTATGAGTGGGGGAGAGATATATCTTTAGGGAGATTTAGAAAGATTTAGTTTAGTGTAAAGTAAACAATTATTGTCAAAGAAGTAGGAGTATGCACCTATTGTGTTGAAGACTTTTAGCATGTGAACAATTGATCTTAATCCTCAAGTCTAGAGGATTTCAGACTTGATTGATGAAGAGGATATGCGAAGATGAGAACAATAACAACAAAGTATTGTTTGGTATTCTTAGAACTTAGATGCCTTTCATATATGTTTCCATAAATGTCAAAGGGTGAGATTGTTAGCATGAATGTTGATAATACTACTTTAACAGAGTATTCTAAGCATTGGAGAGTATTCACACATTGCATTCATGAGTATATTTTTCATTGATGTCAACATAGAATGGTTTTTGTAAAGATCTACTAAGTGGAAGATAAAGATCTTTATGGTATGGACAATGTTTTAATTGTCTAGTGATGTGCAGCCGTGGAAATGTTCTACACTATGTCCTAATGACATGGTAAAGTGAATAGATTCTAAGTTGAAGATGTATAGAAGTTGTACCTAATTTAAAGAGAAAAATCCAGTGATAGAGTATTGGGAAAGTAGTTCTTATTGTTTTCTCACTATCTTACATCTAAGATACAGTAAGATGATGCATAGTTACATAGTGATATGGGACATTCATTTGGTGATGTTAGCAAGTACGCAATCCCTAGTATCACACGTGTGAATTTTTTTATACACTTTGACCTGACAATACTATTGTTATTGTAACTAATTAATTATCTTATTATAATTAATTGATAAAACCTCAAGGCTAACTCAATGAATTATTTTGAAGATATGGTGTAAAGGAAAGATGTTTTCCTTGTTTGTAAGTGAAGTATGAGAGTATGATCATGGTATCAAGTGTGAAGTACAAAAAGGAGCAAAGTGTTTGAGGAATGCATACAAGAAATCCAAGGGATTATTGGATGTGAGTTTTGTGATCTGATTACAAGATCAGACGGAGAAGAGGTCTAGTTGATAGGACAAAAGAAGAGGAAGGAAGTACATTTCAATTCTATTATTCTGAAAGGAATAATATAAAGATCATTTGGACAATGAGTTCTTTGGTCTTGCCCATAATATTTTTTGGGTAGTGGATATTTTTGTCTTCCACAACACCTAATAGGGTTGGCACAACTCCTAACAGGGTTGGAATCTCCAAATAGGGATTCAAAGTCTCCTAATAGGGACTAATATATACTAAATGTATTCATAGACTCCTAATAGGCTCCATCCTCTAACAAGGAAAATTTATATCAGTACATCATGTTGTGGATACTATCCCCACTAGGGTTTTCCCTAGTTAACATATATGGTGTTATTATGTACGAGTATCATTTTCTAGTTTCTGATTACATTGCTCATATTGTTAAAGTTTAATAAGGTTGATAATTGTGATATTAGTTGGATAATTGATTCACACCCCCCCTCAACTATATTGGTGGACTATATATCCTAACAATTAGTATTAGAGATTCAAGCCCTTGAAGGATAAGCTTAACAACTTTTAGAGATCCACAAAAAATCTTTTTAGAAAGGATAGTCCTAGATTTGATGAGGCCAACTATGATAGTTAGAAGAAGAAGATGAAGACTCGTATGTTGTGCATGGGTCTAAGATATTGGATCTTGACAAGGAAGGAGAGGAAAATCATTGCAGAAGAAAAGCTTGAAGGATGTAGTGAAGAATAGAGAGATTTATTCATGTGTAACATGAGAGAAAGAGAAGCTCTATTATCATCTCTTCTAGAAAATGAATATAGTTGGGTAAAGACACTTCAAACATCTCATGAAATTTGGAAAGCATTAGAATCTACTTTTGAAGGTGACACTCATGCAAAGAGAATGAGATTGCAGAATTGGATATGTGCATTTAAAGATGCTAAGATGATGCAAGATGAACTAGTAAGAAGTTATCTTGATAGAATATCATAAATTATTGTAATAATTTGGTCTCATGGTGGAGCCAAGTAAGAAGACAAGGTAGTTTAGAAGATCTTGAAAATATGACACCACCATTCAAACAAGTTGCTCAAATGATTCGAGTCTTGATACCTTGCACTAAGGATTTTGCCAAGGAAACATTTCTTGGAAGATTAGAAGCTACAAAAGTAGATCTAAGATGATCTGGAGATTTAGCAAGAATGGAAATCACTTTCAGTGCCCTTAATATTGAACCTAATCTAATAAGGAGTGCAAGGACATGTGAGGATTTTCATGGTAATAGAAAATCTAATGAAGACAAGAAGATTGAGGAAAGTATAGCCCTTCTTGTGAGAAGAGAAAAATATGGTAAGAAAATTTTTAAATTTGAACTTGTGATGAATTTGGTCATCATGCATCTAAATGTCCTAAAAGAAAGAAAAATTATAATGAAAATTGTAATCCTAGAAGATATAGAAATTGTTTGTATGCAAATGAAGATGAAGAATCTAATGAGAAAGGTCAAAGTGAAAGTGATAATGAATTGGGATTTGTAGCTATCAAGGAAGATGGTCTTGATATAGAAATTAGAGAAGAAAGAGATCTACTTTCCCAAGTTAAAAAGAAATCTAACTGGATAATTAATAGTGATTATTCACATCACATGAATAGTGATATGAATAAGTTTGTCAAGTTCAAGAATCATGATGGAGGTATTCTTAGAGTTGGTAAGAATGTAGGCTTTCATATAATAGGAATTGGATCCATTACTCTTGATGTTAAAACTAACACTAGTGATGTTTATTTTGTTAATGGATTGAAGCATAACTTGTTGAGTGTTTGATAGTTTGTGGACAAGGGTTATCAGTTGCAATTCATTGAGAAGACTTGCATTATCAAAGATAGAGATGGTAAGTTAATTGGAATAGGCATAAGATCTAGAGGTAATGTATTTCAATTGAATCCTACTAAAATTATATGCTTGGTAGCTAATGTGGAAAATAGTTGGTTGTGGCATAGAAGATTATGTCATATAAACTTTGATAATATTGTGAAGGTTAATAGCACATTTGCAGTTAGAGACTTTCTTATGATAACTAAGCCTAGTAATGTTGTGTGTAAAGAATGTATTTTGGCTAAGCAGAGGAAAGTATCACTTCCTAGCAAGAAATTATCTACCATGGAGAATCTAGAGATCAATCACATAGATCTAAATGGCCCTTCATGAACAAGAGGATTATATGGTGAAAGGTATTTTATGGTTTTTGTTGATTTCACTAGAATGGTGTCGATGGCATTTCTTAAAGAGAAATCTAAAGCTTTTGAGAAGTTTATGATATTTAAGAATAGAGTTGAGAATGAATATGGTATTAAGATAAAGTGTTTGAGATTAGATAGATGAGGAGAATTCACCTCTAGAGTATTTAAAATGTTTTGTGAAGAAAATGGAATAAAAGGGAAGCTATCTTCACCTAGAACACCTAAGTAGAATGGGATTTCTAAAAGAATAAATAAGTCAATAGTATAGATAGCAAGAGTAATGTTGTTTGAGAATGATGTTTCTAAGATATTTTGGAGAGAATTAGTTAATACAATAGTGTGCACTCTGAACAGAGTATAAATCAGAAAAGGTATGAGCAAGACACCTTATGAACTATGGTTTGGTCAGTCACCATTAGTTAAGTATTTCAAAATAGTTGGGAGAAAATATTACATTAAGAGAGATGATGACATTGGTAAGTTTGATCCAAGAAGTGATGAAGGTATATTTCTTGGTTATTCATTGAAAAGCAAGGCGTACAGATGTTTTAACTATAGAACTAAAACAATAGTTGAATTCAAAAATGTAAGCATTGATGAAAATTTTGGAACGAAGGAAAGATGGTAGATTACAATTCAGATGAAGAAGAAGACAATTCTAGAATTCTTAGAAGAATTTAGAAGTTTTAATTGAGACTAACAATGGTTTTTGAAATTATGTGTTGACTTTTGAGCTAAGATGATAGTAGAGATATGAATGTAGAGATGAGATAAGAGTTGAGATGTCAAATCCTACCTCTAATAGGAATTTGACAAAGAATCACCCTCTTGTGAAGATAATTTGAAGAAAAGAAAAAGGTGTGATGATAAGGATTGGAGTAAGTGAGAAGATGTGCTTGACATCTCAAGTTGAACCTAAGAGAGCAGATAAAGCATGTAAATATGAGCACTAGATTCGATTAATGAAGGAAGAATTAGATCATATTGTTAAGAATGATACATGGGTATTCAAAAACAAGATAAATGAACAAGATTTATTCATCTTGTTTAACTCTCATCCCTATGTATTTATTTATGAGGACAAATACTAGATGATGATTACAGAGTAGCCAAAATCACATAGCTAGATCTACTTGATGAAAAAAGGCAACAACCCTATGACCATCTCATGGTATATCATAATCACCTCCAACACAATTTCAATAAGAAGGTTCACCCATGTAAATTTTAAGTAGGTGACATGGTCCTCAAATAAAATATGAAAATCCAAAGAGGGCAAGTTTGAGCCTATTTTAATTATTGAAGGTGAAACATTGAATGAGCCCACTAACATCATTCACCTCAAGAAGTTCTATGCCTAAGACCCTTGATATATCCTACTAATCCTATTGAAAAATAATAATAAATACCCAAAAAATAAAAATAAATAATAAAAGAAGGAGAAAAAGAAAAATAAGTATCCAAAGGTGAAAACATGGCAATTGAAGCACCTTGGATAGGTACCTTGGTGAAAACCGAGCAAATAGGAACCATGTGTACTTGATCTTTTCATTATCTATCAGTGATCTACATTCATACACCATCTCCCCATATGTCTTTTTGCCCATCTTCCCATTTCCCCAAGGTGTTCCAATGATCTCATCATCAGAATATCACTATCACTACCCCCTTCCTTGAGCTTGGAAACTACATCAAAATAGTGTATCTTATCATGACCCTATAATTTGTATCCTAACTCATGTATTATATCTCATATATCATATTCATGTATTCTACCACATGTATTATATCCCTTGTATCATGCAAATTATCAACTATATCATATTCATGTATCATACCCCTATATTATAATTTGTGTCCCATATTAACTTTTTCTTGCTATCTCCTCATCTTGAGATTTTTCCATTATACATAAAACCACTCACCCATTATACTAAGTACCTCATCCCTCTACACTTTTCTATAGTAGTCCTTGTAAATCCCTTGGTTAGTTTGTCAGACATACCCTTGCAGTTAGTCCCTAGCTTAGTCCTATTGTTTATCTCTCATTTGTTCATATCAGTTTGTACCTGGTCATAAAATTTTTATTCTCTTGAATATGTACTTTTGTGAATCATTATGCAAGATCTCTTGTCATCCATACATTGTCCTAAAAAATTTATAGTTTCCCAATTCATCGTAGCCTCAAATACTACCAATAGGTCCTTGTAGGATGCATCTATACTCATGTCTGATCTTTGGTAAAAGGTTATCTTTAATGGATTTATTCTTTTTTACAATATTGGATTTCACTTTTTGGTTCTCAAAATATCTTTCCAATAAATTTTTTTGTTCCCCCCTCAAGGCCACCATGATCTTTTATATCATGGTGTGTTGTAAATGGAGCAATTAGAGAGCAAGTTTTTGATTAGGTATTTTTTGCTTGTGAGAAGTCAAATGTGACCCTTACATGTTCCAAAGATATGATCATTCTAATCACATGGTGCAATTGGGAAATATTCTTTACTTATGGATTTTCTAGTTTTGTTTCCACTCTTATTCCTTTTAGATTCATGTGTGATGTTGGGGCAATCCTTGTGCACTTATTTTGAGTCAGTCCTATCTAATATTGGTGAATTATCCTCGATGTTCTTGGTAACCTTGGTATATCCCCAATATTCCTATATCAAACTAAGTTCTCAAGCTACATGGTGGTACTTCTTTATGAAGTACCCCACCCTCAATCTTCAAGCATAATTTTATCTCCCCAATTACCTCTTTTTTTCCTTAAAAAGGTAAGAAAATACCCTTCACTTCAATTTACCACATCTATCCTACATATCCTCCAGTTTCTATTTCCTAAACCATCTATAGTTTTCCTATCTTTCCTATACCATTCCACTCCACCACACAGGTCCAATCTAATAGCTATACCTTTTCCATTTTCCCTAATCCCCTAGCCCATCAACTCTCCCTGGATCTCTAACCTCCCAATAATTATGTATAAACTTGTGTACATTCATCCACCCTCAACCAAGGCGATAGTCGATTAGTGATATGCTATAGGTCCATCTTACCCATCATTTTATTCCCACATTTTCTTCCCTACCATGATACTTGAATTTAAATCACCTCCATTCATCTCTTATCTCATTATCATGATCTCTTTTAGTTACATTATCATTTTCATCAATACACATTTTAGATTTCTTTTACATTCATTTTTATCCATTTTGCATTGTCATAGTTTTTAGGTTCATTTTTATCCATTTTTTCATTATCATAGTCCTTAGGTTCATTTTTATCCATTTTTGCATTATCATAATCCTTAGGTTCATTTTTATCCAGTTTTGAATTATTAGTCCTTAGACTCACTTTATTTATCCTTTATGCATCAGCATAGTCTTTGGGTTCATTTTAGTTATCCATTTTTGCATTATCATAGCCTTAAAGTTCATTTTAATTATCCATTTTAGCATTATCATAGCCCTTAGGTTCATTTTAATTATCCTTTGTGCATTATCATAGTCCTTAGATTCATTTTAGTTGTCCATTTTTTCATTATCATAGAACTTAGGTTCATTTTAGTTATCTTCTTGCATTATCATAGTCCTTAGGTTCATTTTAGTTATCCATTTTGCATCATAATAGTCCTTAGGTTCATTTTAGTTATCCATTTTTGCATGATCATAGTTTTTAGGATCATTTTAGCTATCCATTTTTGCATTATCATAGTCCTTAGGTTCACTTTAGTTATCCTTTTTGCATCATCATAGTCCTTAGGTTCATTTTAGTTATCCATTTTTTTCATAATTATAGCCCTTAGGTTCATTTTAGTTATCATTTATTGCATCATCATATCCCTTAGGTTCATTTTAGTTATCCTTTTTGCATTATCATAGTCCTTAGGTTTATTTTAGTTATTCATTTTTGTATTATCATAGCCCTTAGGTTCATTTTAGTTATCCCTTTTGCATTATCATAGTCCTTAGGTTCATTTTAATTATCCACTTTCCATCATCATAGTCCTTAGGTTCATTTTAGTTATCCATTTTGCATTATCATAGTTTTTAGGTTCATTTTAGTTATCCATTTTACATTATCACAGCTTTTAGGTTCATTTTAGTTACCTATTTTGCATCATCATAGTTTTTAGGTTTATTTTAGGTATCCATTTTTGCATCATCTTAATCTTTTTATTTTTTTAGATTCCTTTGTTTCATATATACCATCCATATCATAAACAAAACCACATCCCACCACCACCAAACAGCATGCATATCATACATCTCATATAAAGCATCTCATCCTACATCACAAATTGTTAGTAATATCATATATTTTATATAAAGCATACCATCATGCACAACAAAATGTCACTAACATCAATGATTATCATCCATCTCATAAACAAAATCACATCTTGCATCATATGTAAGTCCATCTCATACATATATCCACATAAATTTCATAATAGCATATAGCATAATAAAATTACAATGACACAATACTCACAAACATATCTCATCCCAAAGAATTCTCACCATATATACATATATCACATCCACCAAAGAATAATGAATAAATCACCCAAGCCTAAATGAATAAAAAAAATCCATCATAGTCCAATTCAATGTCCATATAGTACAAGTATCCATAACAAATACATTTGGCTATGTGCCCACAAAAATACATATTTGTACATCATAAAATATATTGGAAAATAAAAAACTATAGCATATCACTGCTCAACCTCACCTCATCCATCACCTCCTCCTTGTGAAACCCCTCTCCTCACCTAGTGCCACTAGTGGTAGTGGTGGCCCCATCCTCCCTCCTCCTCCTCCCATCCCTAAGCTCTCCCCCTCATCTCTTGTCCCATTTATCCCCGTCTCTAGTCTTTAGCTCTACCTTGTCCACTGTGTCCCACTAGTCCTCTAAGAGCCCCTAATACACTACCCATTCTCCCCCCAACCCTACATGCCTATGTGTGTGCTAGTTGTACCCGACCATGTTGGTGTCCTAGAGTACTCAATTTGATCCACTAGCATAGTTGTATGGTATCTCCCCCTATAGAAACCTACCCTCTTCTACAGATCCTCCATCTCCCCCTCAATCTCCTCAACTCCTCCATGTTGTGATTTGGAGCCTAATTAGACTTGAAGGTTTATTCAATGCTATTTTTCTCCCATATTATTTCTATTAGGGTTTGGGGGTAGTGCCCCCAAGATAGAATCAAGGGGAAGCACCCCTGTAAGGTCCTAGAAAAGCACCCTAGGTGCACTCCATGTCGTAGTACAAGGTGGGGTCAAGCGGCAACACCTCCATGGGGGATTTCGGGGGCAGTCCCCCAAAGCCATGACCTTATATTATAAAAGGTGTTGGCTACTATTTTTTCCTTGGATGACTTATTCTAGTCCTAATTTTGTAAGAAGAAAAATCTTGTATAAAAAGGCTTAGGGATTTCATAATGTAATGGTGATATTGTAGCTCCTTGCAATAGTATTGTGTTGTAAGGGATTGTAGATCATAATCATTGAATAATAATAATATTGGACTTGCTATTCGTGGACATAGCCCAGAGATTGGGTGAAACACATTAAATCTTGGTATCTTGTGTTCTCTTCTATACAATCTATTATTTTCTAATATTGGTTATATTTGCATGTAACTATTATTTCTATCGAATGTTAATCCTAACAAATGGTATTAGAGTCAGACAGTCATCATTATTTTTAAGCTAGACCATCATCATTTTTTTAGCGATCCTCTATAGGAAGGTCTCATGGTTGAGTGGGAGCTATGGTACATGAGGGTAAACCAAAGGTGGAGAAGTTTAATGGGTAGAACTTTTAGTTATGGAAAATGCTAATGGAGGCTATCTTTATCAGAAAGACTTATGGAAGCTATTGGAAGGAAAAACAAAGAAATAGGGAACTATGACAGATGAGGACTGGGAGATTTTAGATAGAAAGGAACTTGCAAGCATTTGATTATGCTTGGCACCATTAGTGACATTTAACATTACAAAAGTGAAGACAATAGAAGAGTTGATACAAACCCTAGTGAAACTATATGAAAAGCCCTCCACTTCAAATAAGGTATTTCTCATGAAGCATTTATTTAATATGAAAATGATAGAAGGTGGATTTATTGAAGATCATTTAAATGAGTTGAATACTATTACTAGTCAGTTATCTTCTATGGGTATTAATGTTGATGAATAAATTAGGGCTCTCTTGATTTTGTGTTCTTTGCCTAAAAGTTGGAATGGCTTGGTAATGGTCGTAAGTAATTCTCTTTTTGGATCTATTACCCTAAAATATGATGATGTGATCAATGTTATTTTGAGTGAGGAAACTTGTAGGAAAACCCCATGTGGATCTACATCAAGAAGTGCTTTGAATGCACAAAGCAGAGGCAGAATGAATTATAGAATAAATAATTTTGATAATCATGGGAAATCGAGAAGAAAGTCAAAGGGGAAAAGGTCTCAATCTAGAGGCCAAGGAGATTGTTGTTACTGTAGTAAACTAGGGCATAAGAAGAAATATTATTGGACTTAAAAGAAAAATGAAGGAGATAAACTAGAAGGAAACAATAAGGCAAATGTGGTAAGTAACAAATTTGAAGAGGATGCTTTGCTTCTTTCTTTAGAAATTATTGATGATTCATGGGTTTTAGATTATGGTGCTTCATTTCATGCTAAACCTCATCAAGGTTATTTTATTGATAATGTCTAAGGGGATTTTGGGCTTGTTTTTATGGGCGATAATGAACCTTATCAGATTGTTTGCAAGGGAAAGTTAAGATTAAGTTGCAAAATGGGATTAATTGGATACTACATTAGGTAATACATGTTCCAGTGTCAAGTAGGAATTTAATTTCAGTAGGGCAACTTAGTGATGAGGGTTGTGTAGTTACATTTAATGATAAAAATTGGAAGGTTCCAAAAGGTTCCTTCTAGTAAAAAAAAGGTGTAAAATTAGGCACCTTATATCTTTGTATAGGTCATATTGTTCTATCTACTTTAATTGTTTCACAGAAAAATGTATGTCTAGGAATAGTTTTTGTAGTTGAGCAAAGAGAACAATTAGCTACTATAGATTTTGATACAATGTTGTGGAAAAACAGACTTGGGTACATGAGTGAGAAAGGTATGAAATTACTTCATTCAAAGAAAGTTTTTCCAAGTCTGAAATGTGTTAGTATGGATTTCTTTGAAAGTAGAGAGTGAGTTTTGTGAAGACTAGGAAGGAAAATAAAAGTGAGAGATTAGATCTTGTGCATACATATGTATGAGAACTAGCTGAGGTATGTTCCCTTGGTGGGTTTCATTATTATGTTACATTTATTGATGATGCAACCAAAAAAGTATGGGTTTATTTTCTTAGAAAAAAATTTGATGTATTTCAAACTTTTAAGAAATGGAAATGCTTGGTTGAAAATGAGATTGGGAAGAAATTAAAATGTCTCCAATCTGATAATGGTTGTGAATATTGTAGTCATGAATTTGAAGATTATTGCTCCATTAATAGTATTTGTAAATACAAAACTATTCTAAGGACTCCATAGGAAATGGAGTGGTTGAATGCATGAACAAGACTATAATGGAGTGTGCAAGGAGCATGAGGTTTTATGCATGTTTTCCCTTATACATGTGGGAAGAGGCTATCAATACTACTATATATTTGATTAACAAAGATCCCTCTACTCCTTTAAGTTGTATTATTCCAAAGGAAATGTGGACTGGTAAGAAGGTGAGTTATTTTTTTCTCAAAACCTTCAACTGATAATAGAACCAATCTAGAAGCTAAGTTAATGAAATGTGTATTTGTTGGATATGACATTGAAGAATTTTCTCATAGGCTTTTGGATTTTGAAAATTGTAAAATTGTAAGAAGTGGGTATGCCATATTCAATGAGAAAGTGTTGTACAAAGATTTGTTGCAACAACATGAGAAGAATGAAGATGAGTATGTATTGTTGGATGATACTCAAAAATATGATGTTCCAACAATTTTTCATGATGTAAAACAACTGCAACAACAAATACCAAACACCCTAGTGAATGTTAGATGGTCAACAAGGCTAAGTAGACCTCTAGAAAGCTTTTCTCCTTCTTTGTATTATACTTTACTAACAGATGTTGGTGAACTTGAATGTTATGATGAAGTTGTGGAGGTAGATACTAAGGTTTAGTGGAAGTCTGCAATGAAAGATGAAATGGACTCTTTGCTAAAAAAATAAGACCTAGGATTTATGCAAGTTGCCTATAGGTAAAAATGCTTTATGGAATAAATTGGTTTATAGGTTAAAAGAAGAGGATGGAGGTAAGAAAAGATTTAATTCCAGGTTAGTGGTAAAAATATTTGCATAGAAAAGGGGCATTGATTTTGATGAAATATTCTCTCCTATTGTTAAAATGACTTTTATTCACATTGTTTTAAGTATTGTGGCTATTGAAGATTTTCATTTGGAGAAGCTTGATGTTAAAATGGCCTTTCCTAATGGTGATTTGGATGAAGAGATGTATATGGCATAGCCATAGGGATTTGAGGTCAAAGGTAAGGAAAACTTAGTGTGCAAATTGAAGAAAAGTTTATATGGCTTGAAGCAAGCACCTTGGAAATGGTATCTAAAAGTTGATAGGTTTATCCATGAGCATGAATAAAATAGGTGTCATTTAGATCATTGTGTTTATTTTAAGAGTTTGGGTGATGAAAAATACATTATTTATGTTTCTATGTTGATGATATGCTTGTAGCTAGGTCTAACATGGATCAGATTAAGCGGTTGAAATGCTAGTTAGCACATGCATTTGCTATTAAGGACTTGAGGGCAGCAAAACAAGTACTTGGTATGAAGATTTGCATAGATAGAAAGAATGGGAAATTGACATTATTTTAGGCTGATTATATTGTGAAGGTGTTGCAACATTTCTCTATGGAGAATGCTAAAGTTGTCAGCACACCTTTACCTAGTCATTTGAAGTTGACTACGGAGATGTGTCCCAAGACACAAGAAGAGGAGGATAAAATGTCTAAGGTACCTTATGCTTTAGATATAGGAAGCTTGATGTATGTTATGCTATGTGCAAGGATAGATATTGCACATGTAGTGGGAGTTGTTAGTAGGTATATGAGTCATTCATGAATTGAGCAATGGAATGTAGTTAAATGGATTCTTAGATTTTTGAGAGGTACATCCATTAAGTTTTTACACTTTGGGGGCTCTACTACTGATTTATAGGGCTATGTTGACTCAAATTTGCTAGGAGATATTAATACCAAATAGACTACTACAAGTTATGTATTTACTATTCATGGAGTAACAATGAGCTAAGTTTCTAGGTTATAGAAGGTTAATGCTTTATCCACTATAGAGGCAGAGTATATTTTTCCTATAGAGGTAGCCAAGGATATGATATGGCTTCAATTCTTCTTGGAAGAATTGGGACATGATTAGAGGGATAATTATTTGTCTACATATAACTAGAGTGTCATTTAGCTTGAGAAGAATTTTGCATTGCATTCAAAGACAAAAAAAAAAGATGCCATACCATTTAATTCAGTCAATTTTGGATGATGGATAGTTAAAGATGGACAAGATACATATAGATAAAAATCTAGTAGATATGTTTACAAAGGTAGTAACAAGGGAGAAGTTGAATTCCTCTTAAGCTTCAATTGGTCTTTTAGACTAAATAAAATAAAAGAATAATAGAGTCCAAGATGGTTTGATATTCCAATTTGAGCTACAAGTTTAGCAGTGCTATGATCAGTCTCCAAGTAGGAGATTGTTATGATGTAAATCATAATTAGACTTTGAGGTTTATTCAATGTAGTTTTCTTCCCATATTATTTCTATAGGGGTTTAAGGGTAGTGCCCCCAAGATGAGGTCAAGGGGAAACGCCCCTGTGAGGTCTTGTGGTAGCACCCTAAGTGCACTCCCTATCACATTACAAGGTGGGGTCAAGGGGCAATGCCCCCACAAGCATTTTTGGGGGCAATGTCCCTGAATTCAAAAATGACCTTATATTGTAAAAGGCATTGGCTATTATTTTTCCATTGGACAATTTAGTCTAGCCCTAATTTTGTAAGTGAAAAAAAGCTTGTATAAAAAGGCTTAGGGTTAGGGATTTCATAATGTAATGGTGATATTGTAGCTTCTTCCAATAGTATTGAGCTATAAGGGATAGTAGATTGTAGTCATTAGATAATAATAATATTGGACTTATTGTTGGTGAACATAGCCCAAGGATTGCGTGAACCACATCAAATCTTGGTGTCTTGTGTTCTCTTTTATGTGATCTATTATTTTCTGATATTCATTATATTAACATTTAATTATTATTTCTATCTAAAGTTAATCGTAACACTCTAGCCCTTCCATCACTACCATCTATGCTCTAAGAGTCACCACCTCCACCACCAACCCATCCCTCTCCTCATGCACCATATCCACCCTCCTCTGGAGCCTCTCCCTCTCTACCTCCATCATAGGAAACCACCCCTCCAACCATAATCCCCCCAACTCAATCTCTTCTTGGTTTAGTTGCCCCTGAGTCACATTTTGCTCCTGCCAAAACTGATCTCACTCAACTTTGAACTAGTCCCTCTCTTACTAAGTATCCTATAGTAGCTAGCTCATAGCCTCATGTGCCTACTACAAGGATGCATATCTCCTTGCTAATCCCCCATCTTCTCTACCTATGGATGATTCTCCTCCTCCTCCCTCAACTATCCCTTGGCCCCCTCTCCTCCCTCCTAATGTGGCCTATTTGGTTGTGGCCTCACCTCCTCTTGTCTCCCCTCCTGCTCTCCCTCCCATTTCCCCCTCATCTATAGTTTCTCCCTTAACATGATATCCTTCACTCATTGTTTTAATCCCCTCACCTCATATCTCCCACTCCTCATTTTTGAGGTAATCTCCGCTGCCACCCTGGTCACATATGCCCTCCCTACTGACCTCAAGCATTGGAACTAATAAATCCTCTCTCTATAGATGTTGTCCAAAAGGAATCATTAACTTCTTGGTCACTCTTTATTACCAAATTGGATTTCTTGGCACATCCTATGGCTATCCAAACTACTAAAGTACTCTATTTGGTCAATATTCCTCAGCTATGTACTCCATAGACCAAAAATGAAGCATAACAAAATGGTGTAAGGTAGATGTTGCCTCTCCTCTACCCATGGCCTGAGACCCACGTATGACCTCTATTTCATTGCTTGGATCTCATCAATATGGACTCACTAGTAGTCCACCTCCTTGATATGGTGGTATTTCAATGGATCTCCCCAACTGTATACCACCAGTTCCTCTGGTCTCCTATCCCTCCACTCAATCAATATGAAAATTGCAATGTGCTCCCACGCCCAGACCTGTAGTAGGGTTGAGAAGCCCATGCTCCTCCCCTAATGACACCCTGCAGTCTAATATACTATCTAATGTAAGTCCTTTTATAGCTCTACAAGAATCAATGAGCCCCATGTAGTTGGAACTCTCTCATCTATGATCTAGATAATCATAGGAATCAATGCAAGTGTCACTCTTGTCCTATGAAATGTGCCTTTTCTGATTTTACATGATATTTCAAGCCTCAAATCAGATTTTTAAAACCAAACAACCAATATCACAAAGATCCACCAATTTCTCAAATAAACCCAAATCGGGTATGTCCAAAATAGTGCCAAAAGCTTCACAACTTCACAAATTATTAATAAATCTGAAAATGCACATTTATAAAAAAATTTCAGCAGCATAAAAGCATACAAAATGAAATTTCCAGATCCATATAGCCTTTACACAACAGTTCACAAATGTAGGACCAAAACTATGCTCATCGAGCTCCCAAAATTAACACAAAAATGCTCGGAAACACCACAAAAACACTAATAATCTATCTCAAAAGTTTAATCATGCCCCAATACATATATTCAGCTCTATTTTAACACCTTAAAGTCTGAAACACAGCAGCAACCCAAACTAATATGAAATACTCAACTGAAAACACCAAACTCATACAAAAAACACACCCGAAAACCCACAAATCTGCACTGTTCAGCACAAAGGCAAACTTTGTATGAGCATGCACATGGAATGGCTTCAAAATCCCATCGTTAACCTTCTTGGAAACCTAAAAACTCCCATTTTTGGGTCTTCCTGGAAACCTACAAACTCTCATTCTTGGGTCTCCTTCTCTAGAGGTTTGGCAGCTTCTGAAGAATAACAAAGAATGAGCAAAAATCAAGTTCTGGAATTAACCCAAAAAATCGTCCAAACCCCTTAAAAGAGGGCATAACTATAACTCACGTCCAAGAGAGGTTAATGAAACATATTTTAATACTAATTTTCATTTATTAGTCCAACGGTTTCCAAAGATTAACCCCCTTTTTTCGAAACTTCACTTTCTTGGGCCTGCCTGCCTTAGCAAAGATTATTATTTTTTAATTATTTGAAAAGGGGACATGACAAGTCCTCCCCTCCCAAACATTTCTTGTCCTCAAGAAATGGCTGAACAATAAACTAATCAATCCACCTAGATCCCAAATGTAGTCATGAACTATACTACTACCAATTAACGCAGGCTCCTACAATATCCTCTGCAATATGACCAAGAGGAATCCATAATCAAACTGACAATTATAGCTCAACCAAACTCCAAAATCACCACTACTAGAGTAAAAAACCCATGAGACACAAACTCTTAGAACATCATAACCCAATTAAAGTGGACAAATCAAACTACCAACACAGTAAATACCATCAACGCATCCCACTGGCCTATACAGAATGTACAATTCAACTCTGCAACAATGGTGAATGCTCTCGAATGAAACTGTACCAAGTATGGAGAATCCACACACTGTACAACTCCTACAGTCAACACAACTCTACAAATCACTGGCCACTATCTCATAACCATAACTCCCATGCACTGTTGATGGTGAAAAGACATTACAAGATAAAGAGTAAGAAATGGAATCCAAACCAAATTTTCCTGCCATCAAATCCTCAAAAAAAGGATCAAATGCTAACTGATGTACATACCCTGCAATATAATGTTGATTAAAAAATCCAACCTTAGTCAACAGCTCACCATGAACAAGTGATACAACCCACTGTGACTGATCACTAGCTAAGTGAGGAGATGTCATAGCCAAAGGTGTAGAATCAATAACAACACCCACTGAAGCATCACTCCCAAACTCCTGCTCTAAGTCACATATTATCAAGCTATCAACTGCAGAACCTATCACCATGTCATGCCCATCACAACTCTCATCTTGAGGCATCAAACTATCCCATAACTGATGATAAGCACTAGGAACCAAAGTACATCTCTATATCATCATCTCATCAACATGGTCATCAAAGGTAAATTGATGAGCATACCTCACAGTGTAATGCCGATAGAATTTGCCAATCTTAGTCAGTGGCTCAGACTATAATCTAGATGAAACTAACTGCAATTGATCATTAACCATGTTGGAACTAACTACTACCTCTGAAGATATCACCAAGGGAGTAGTATTACTAGCAGGAATGATGCCAACTGCCGACTCACCAAAATCACACATGATCTTTGATACATCTCTAGTTTCCGTGCCATTAGTACTAGAGGTCACCACCATGTCAGGCATACAACAATCTACTACAATACCCAACTCAATTGAACCTAACTCTAGTGGGAATGAATCTTATATGCCAATGTTA
The DNA here is from genome assembly GCA_028749045.1 of Cupressus sempervirens. Classification (NCBI taxonomy): domain Eukaryota; kingdom Viridiplantae; phylum Streptophyta; class Pinopsida; order Cupressales; family Cupressaceae; genus Cupressus; species Cupressus sempervirens. Next base: position 79,313,306 of record CM053786.1, on the reverse strand, counting down.
GTATCAAGGATGGATGCATCCCCATCTCCACTGTCTCTGACAATCTCGGCCATGGACATCCTCGGATCACCAAACACCACAGCTTGGGATTGTATAGAATCAGGTAAAGATTGTAGTCACTCTAACTCCATGGTCACCTTAGCCAAATGAAACTGTGACTCCTTGAAAGCCAACTATGTACTCTCAAGAATCTTAGAAGTTACCTCAAGCTGCTCAGTAAGCTCACTCACCTCATCTTCCTTGGCCAATAATGCATCATATGTTGTACTGCCCCACTCCATAAGATAATCTCTGTCGGCTACCAACTACATATAATTCTATCTCAAAATCCAAATAGCCTCCCATAAAGAGTGGATCTCTGTCAAGGAAAGATAACTGCCTTCTTGCTCATCACTAGTAGGAGAACCCCATCCATAAACTACTAACAACTAACGAGCAGCATCGAAATGCTGGCAAGTGATAGCAATGTCTCGATCACTAACTCTCAACTAATTAGACACATGATGGCACTGGCCTTACTGTCTCCTACAAAACTCCTCTGATGCACTGTCTAAAGGAGTATCCTCAAAGTTACTAGTCTCTAGAGTATTACCATCCATATCCTGTGAATCAAATCTAAAGCTCATATCAACATACGGAGTATCAAAAACATTAGCATTTCTGTCCAACTCCTCTATACCCAAGGAAATTAAGTCTTCAAAACTGCCCACTACATCCTCCTGGATGTCATCAATGCCAATATGATCCTGGGACTCATCTATACACACTTCCAAATATGAAATATCATCAACACATTCCAGCAAGTATGGTCAACTGGATGTATGAACAAAGCCCAACATCGGTGTATAAAAACTAATACCAACATCGGACAAGATACTAGCACAAGAAAAGACAACACCATGTAATCTACTAATCAAATCCATGATAGCACCGAAACACTGCTACCAAAAAGTGTTAAAGATCTCCAATCAACTGAATCCCAAATGCTAATATAACAATCTCGAGTCCATATCCGTAAACTAGAATCAACTAGTAACTCAAGAAAACTCCTCACTTGAGTAATATGACCAATACCAACTAACTCCACATAGCTGTCATGATGAGATAATGAAGTCACAATACTATCTTTGTTCACCTTCAGCTGGCTAGACAAATCATGTGAAGTGCTACTAGCCTCAACCTCATGTGATGAAGCATCTAATTGTGCCTAGTACTCTTTCTCATCAAAGTCGTGAATGCTCAATGTCTACTCATCTCTACCAGGTATCTCACCATCCTGCACAACAACATCCTCCTAATCATCATCTAAACCCACTACACTGTAGTCATTGCCTATTGTAACTATACCATCCTAAATACCTGTGGCATCACCCTTTGATGACCTATAAACAATTGTCTCAATTTGAGTATCAAGTTGACCGTTACTATCAATCTGTGTAATATCCTTTCCCACCACCTCCTATGGCAGAGTAGAATCTGAGACCTCTGCCTGGCTATAAGCTAGTTTCTCAAACTCTTCATGCAAGTTCTAGGTAATTGTGTCATCTACCTTGTGATAAAATCTGCCAAATAGAAATCCAGTCAACTTATCCACCTTAGCTGGGTCAGACAACATGTCATTCATTATACGGTGGTGCTCAACCAACTGTTTAGACATGTCATGGCTTATTTTTATAAGTTTATCTCGAATGTCTAAATAACCATCCTTTCTACTATTTTGACTTTGGATATCAATTGTCCAAGATCGTGTCCTTTGAGACTCTGTACTATACCTGTCCATTCTGGATAAAGTAGAGTGTAACCCCAATAGGATATAACTTCTTCAAACACCAAGAACTAGCATGCAGATGATTAGAAGTAGCATGCAACCATAAATTTTGACATGCAGCTGATTAGAAGCAACATGTAATCATAAATTCTGACATGCAAGATCTGGGTAATTGTCAAAATTGACATGCAAGATCTGGGTAGTTGTCAAAACTGACATGCAAGCTCTGGGTAGTTGTTAAAACTGACATGCAAGATCTGGGTAGTTGTCAAAACTGACATGCAAACTTCTACAACCACCAAATTCACCAAGAACTAACATGAAAATGATTAGAAGTTGCATGCAACCATAAATTTTGACATGCAACTAATTAGAAGCAACATGCAACCATAAATTATGACATGCAGGATTTGGGTAGTTCTCAAAACTAACATGGAAATTTCTACAACCACCAAATTCACTAAGAACTAACATGAAAATGATTAGAAGTAGCATGCAACCATAAATTTTGACATGCAGCTGATTAGAAGCAACATGCAATCATAAATTATGACATGCAAGATCTGGGTAGTTGTCAAAACTGACATGCAAGCTTCTACAAACCCTCAGGCTGGCAAGATCATGGCTTTGATACCACTGAAATGTCTCTTTTCTGATTTTACATGATATTTCAAGCTTCAAATAAAATTTTTAAAACCAAACAACCAATATCACAAAGATCCACCAATTTCTCAAATAAACCCAAATCAGGTATGTCCGAAATAGTGCCAAAAGCTTCACAACTTCACAAATTATTAATAAATCTGAAAATGGACATTTTTACAGAAATTTCAGCAGAATAACAGCCTAAAAAATGACATTTCCAGATCCGTATAGCCTTTACACAACAGTTCACAAATGTAGGACCAAAACTATGCTCATCGAGCTCCCGAAATTAACACAAAAATGCCCAAAAACACCACAAAAAAACTAATAATCTATCTCAGAAGTTTAATCACATCCCAATACATATATTCAGCTCTATTTTAACAACTTAAAGTCTAAAATATAGAAGTAACCCAAAATGATATGAAATACTCAACTAAAAACACCAAACTCATACAAAAAACACACTCGAAAACTCACAAATCTGCACTGTTTAGCACAAAGGCAAACTCTGTATGAGCATGCACATGGAATGGCTTCAAACTCCCATCCTTAGCCTTCTTGGAAACCTGAAAACTCCCATTCTTGGATCTCCCTGGAAACCTACAAACTCCCGTTCTTGGGTCTCCTTCTCCACAAGTTTGGCAGCCTTTGAAGAATAACAAAGAATGAGCAAAAATCAAGTTCTAGAATCAGCCTAAAATGCCTCCAAACCCCTTAAAAGAGGGCATAACCATAACTCATGTCCAAGAGAGGTTAATGAAACATATTTTAATAATAATTTTCATTTATTAGTCCAACGATTTCCAAAGATTAACCCCCTTTTTCTGAAACTTCACTTTCTTGGGCCTGCCTACCTTAGCAAAGATTATTATTTTTTAATTATTTGAAAAGGGAACATGACATCCTATCAGTACTATAGAAATATACCTTGACACTAGTTTTCATATGTAGAAGTATATTTTCTAATCTATGACAACTTGCTCCAAGCGCTCATCTAGTGCGACCTAGCCCCCCTAGGTCTAGAACTGGACTTAGGACCCCAAAAACCACTACACAACCCTGTCTCCTATGACTCCCCTTGTAACCATAACTAGCAATGCCCCACACTAGTAGTTGGAAGATCTTGTAAACATCGTCCAAGGTCATGTTCATCTCATCTATCGATAGATGAAGCATCCTTTTCTTGTTGTTCTAGCACTCACACAATGTTATCACCATCGCCATGCATGTATGAGTATGTGGCAGCCTTTCTAGATAACCTAGCTTGATCATGTCAATCCTCATCCAATCCACTGGTGTAAACTACTCTTCCATGTGAAGAATAGTGGCACATTGCTCCCACAAAACTAATGCATTGAAAGACCACTACATCTAGCATACAACACTCATGTTAGTACTAATTTCATTTAACCCCTCTCTACCTATGTTTCATCACCATCCCTTTTACCCCTTGAGTTAGATCTTGTTCCTGCATCCTTTCCAATGGGATTGTGTTCCCATGACCCATCTCTATCCTAGTGTTCCTGAAGCTAAACATTTTAGTGGGAATGCATTTCATCTTTTTCCCCTCCCCACTCAAATCCTAACCCACTTTCCTACAACCCCTCCTAGTCCCTATGTTCCGATAGTTGTAGACCATAGTGGGAATGCATCTCCCTTTGTTCCCACTAGTCAAACTTAACCTCATTCTGATATTGACTTTACACTTACCCCACCCTACACTACAAAATTTGGAGTTAACTTGCAATGACAATTTCTGATGGGTGTGTTATTTGTGGTGATTGTCATGTTTTTTTTTACAAGTTTCCCCAACATCATTGCAATACCAATATTGGTGTTGTAATTGTGACACCTGTGTGAGTATTAAAAAAAATGAAAACATGACATAAATCATTCCCCATTTGTTTTGATTATCGAGAGTTTCACACAAAAGAGTGTGGAGAGCTTTGAATGAGGATGGAGAGCTCTGAATGTTTTCATGCCCTTGTGATCAGTGTATTTTATTATTGTGATATCTACATTTCATTGTCCTACCCTCTCTCTTGAATTTTTTTGTTGTGATTTCTGCATTTCATTGTTGTGCCTTTTCTCTATGATTTCATTGTTGTGCCCTTGTGATCTTCATGACCTTACTCTAGGATTTTCTTCAAGGGGAGAAGAAATACCTATGTTAAATGTTCTTTTCTTTTCCTTCTAAACATGTATGTCTTTATTTTTCCTTCTAAACATGTATTGCTTTATATATACATAGAGATCTTTTTTAAGATGCTTATTACATATTAGCTCACAACAACAAAATTAATCAAATTTCATTCATATTCCAAAATCCAAATAATAAAATAATAAAAATCACTCAATTAGTACTAAGTGACTTAGCTCGATGGGAATAGAATGTGAAGGAGGATGGATGGTGTCTGCAACTCGTTGTCAAGCTAGGGCAGTTGTGCCCTAGCTCCTTTTTTGTATGATTGTGACTGTGTAGGAGGGGAGTGGTTGATTGAGTGTATGTGGGGGGAGTCATTTTTCTGCTATCAATGGTTCTGGTTATCCTTTTCTGGTCATTGTTCTATGATGAGATAGTTTTTTTGGCCTGTGTATGCGTGAGGGGGTATTGCATCTATGTTTGACGCCTCTGTTCTCACCTTTTCTGCTTGTGAATTTGTGCAACATCTATGATCTGATCGCAATGCTATTGTGATGGGTTAGGGCTGTGTTGGGCCCAGACAGATCCCATTGTTTTGGGGTGTCCAAGGCTGGGTGGGTTAATGGCCAAGGGAGAGCCATCTAGGGCGGTGCTTGGTACAAAATTTCAAGAAATAGTGGGTATGAATATGCCAGGTCAGGATGCAAGGGATTTTGAAAATGCCCTCTTCTCTTAGAATATAGGGGCTACAGATCCAAGCTTGCCTGTGGGATCTCAGATCACAAAGATTAATGGATGTCTTGAAAGATGCAAATATAGACCCAAACTGGTAATTCCCTTTCAAATGATTGCTGAAGATGTTGAATATTACTCTAAACATTCATTGTATTACAAGTTCCTGGGTTTAAGAGTTTCTCTCCAATTTTTAGAGAACTAGGCTCAGAAAGTGTAAGAACTAGAGGGCGAAATGGAGGTTACACTACTAGCAAACAATTTTTTCATGGTAACTTTTCTTTGTATGGCTGATCGGAATAGGGTTTTTGAGGGTGGACCCTATTTTTATAACCAAGTAAGACTATTCATCAAACCATGACATGCAGGATATAATCCTTCTGAGGAGCTTCTAAATTGGGTTCCAGTGTGGGTTCAGTTACCCAGATTTCCTATAGAATGCTTTCGCAATGATGTTCTCCATATCGTTTCATCGATGCTCGGGAAGCCGGTGGATCCTTCATCACAAACCTTGGGGAAGAAAGTTGTGAATTTTGCTCGAATTTGTGTGGAACTTGATTTGAGTAGACCACTACCTGATGTGGTGGAGATGTGTGTAGGCTCACATTCCTGGGTGCAACAATTGGATTATGAGACCCTTCCTTTTCGATGCTTCCTTTTTCATGAATATGGCCATCTTGTGAGAAGATGCCCAAAGGCCAAGCCAATGGAACAACAACTTTTGCCTCCTCCTCAAGATATTGCTGGTGTAGACAAAGTGAAGAAGCCTATTAGTGGGGAGGGCAAGGATGCTGAGGGCTTTGTTTAGGTTAAGGCTCAAAATCGGAATAGAGGCTAGAAGCAGACTCTAAGGGAGCGACAGGAAGAAAATACCTTTAACAAGTTTGAGATCTTGGATGAATTGGGTTAGCCAAAAGTTAATCTTGGATTAATTATTAAGGATCAACATGTAGGGGATTCTAGAATGGAGACTATTTCATCCATTCCTCTTGTTGATTCTCATGTGGAGCCTACCATGCCTATGGTCATAGATGGGCAGACAGGGGTTCAGATGATATTAGAGCCAAATGTTGAATTGGGATAGGGGGTAGAGAATGTTTCTATTCCTGCATGGACTGCAGCTCTAGATTCAGATAAGCGAGGTAAATCTTCTCCTCATCTAGGCATTCTTCAAAAAGATGGTAAGAAAGGGGTCTTAGAGAAAAATGTTAAGATGGCACAAAAGAAGGACCTAGAGAAGATTAAGATGATAGGGGAGATGTTGGTGGATTTAGGTTCTGTGAAGACCTTGGATTTCCACTTTTTGACTCCTTTGAAATGATAGTTATTTCATGGAATGTAAGGGGCTTGAACAGTGGCCCTAGACAAAAGGTTGTTCGAGAATTAGTGAGGAGTCATTCTCCTGATGTTCTCTTCCTTTAGGAGACTAAGGTTTCTATGGAATACATTATGAGTATTGCATCTAAGTTGTGGAGGAATCGTCTATGTCAGTGTATTGGAGCTCAGGGATCTTCAGGGGGTGTGGCATGTCTCTGGAACCCACCAAAGATCCATCTTGTGTCCTGGATTTCCTTTAAGTTCTCCTTATCCTTGGTTGCTCTGTGCACTGAGTCGGAGGAATCTGTCCTTTTTTCTAATGTCTATGCTCCTATTGACTTCCAAGATAAGCTCCTTGTTTGGAATAATATTTTTTTGGTTCGTAGTTTATTTCCTTACTTGCCATGGATTATTGTTGGGGACTTTAATGTTATTCTTGATCTCACAAAAAAATGAGGAGGTAATACAAGACTGGATCCATCTTCTTTCTTTCTTTGAAATAATATCTCAGCACTCAATCTTGTGGATATCAAGCCTAACAATGGCCGCTTGACTTGGAATAATAGAAGGGAGAGTGATAGGTGCATTGTTGAATGTAAAGACCGCTTCATGGTTTCCTATTTTTGGGTGGGTGGATTGTGGTCTTCTAGTTTTGAGATATTAGATTGGAGAGGCTCAGATCATTGGCCAATAAAGCTTGTCATTTCTTCAGCTCGCTTGCCTCAAAAGCCACCTTTTAAGTTCCAGCTTATGTGGCTTCATGACTCGGACCTCTATGGTTGTGTTTCCGAATGGTGGCAGGTTGGTAGGCCGGCTTTTGGTACAACAATGTATATTTTTGCTAAGCTTCTCTAGTATGTTAAGTACCAGCTCAAACGGTGGAATTGACAATGCTTCAGAAACATTTACCGGGAAAAACATGAAGCTCAAGTGGAGTTGAGTGGTATTACTAGATTGATCAGGGAGGAGGGAGTGTCTGAGTATTTGTTGTGGGAAGAAGCCAGAGCTTTAAAAGCATTGGAGGAATGGGATTTGAGAGAGGAAATCTTTTGGAAATAGAAAGCTCGGATTGAGTGGCTTCAAGAGGGAGACAAGAAAACTACCTTCTTTTTCAATTTAGTGAAAGCCAAACAACATGGCAATGTTATTTCATCTTTGGTGACTGATAGGGGGGAGGTTATTTCCTCTACTCAGTGTATCACTAATGAAGTGTTGCAGTATTTTGCTTCTTTATTTAGAGAGGATGCATAGGGAGACTTTGTTGTAGAGGCCTAGGTCCTTTCATGTATTCCTTCTTTGGTTTTTTTTGGAAATGAAACAAAATCTTATGAGTGTCATAACTTTGGAGGAGTTAGAAAAAATTGTTTTCCAGATGAAAAAAGGTAAGGCTCCTGATCTAGATAGTTTCCCAATTGAGTTCTTCCAAGAATTTTGGGACATTATTAAGTTTGATTTATTGGAAGTTGTTCAAGAATCCCAAAAGAATAAGAAAATGCTCTGGGCCCTGAACTCTACCTTCTTGACACTCATTCCCAAGGGGGAGGGTATTAATTGGTTAAGTCAAATTTTCCCTATTTCTCTTTGCAATATAAATTATAAAATTATATCTAAATTGATTTCTGAAAGGTTAAAAAAGCGGCTTACAGTGCTAATCTCCAAAGAGCAAAGTGGCTTTGTAGAAGGTCATTAGATTTTGGATGGGGTGGTGGTGGCTACTAAGACTATCCATTCCATGGCCAGTTCCAAATCCAAGGCTATGTTCATCAAGCTGGATATGGCCAAGGCATATGAGAGAGTTTGTTGGTCCTTCCTTCAGAAGGTTTTGGGTGCCTTTGGTTTTGAGGAGGAATGGATTTGTTGGGTTATGAGTTGTGTGGGTTCGAATTCCTTCTCAATTTTAATTAATGGGGAGAATTCTAACCTCTTTGGGGCCTCTCAAGGTTTGCAGTAGGGTGACCCTCTTTCTCCTTATTTGTTTTTTCTTTTGGTGGAAGGTTTGGGAAGGTTGATTAAAAGGAATGTTGCAGGAGGCTTTATTTAGGGCTAGCAGTGGGGAGGGGGTATTCCTATTTAGTCTCACCTATAGTTTGTGGATGATACAACTTTGATGGGTTTGGCTACTATTAGGGAGGCCTCTAACTTGCATAGAGTGCTGGATGTCTAGCTTGCTGCTTCCGATCAGTTAATTAAAGAGGGAAAGTCTTCAATTTTTTTCTTCAACACTCTGCCTTCAATTCAACAAAGAATTGCTCATATACTCAGGTTCCAAATTGGAAGTCTTCCTTTGCTTTACCTTGGGATTCCCATCTCTACTAGTAGGCAATCTAGGGATTCCTAGAAGGTTATTCTGGATAAGTTTAATGTCAAAGTGAACCACTGGACTCATTGCTGGTTGTCCTTTTCTAGTCGGGTCCAGTTAATTCAATCTGTGGTGCAGGCTCTTCCTCTTTACAGGTGTTTAATTCAAGTGGTGCCGATGAGCTTTGTTAAGAGCCTTGATTCCTTAGCTAGACAGTTTTTATGGGTTGGTAATTTGTCATCAACTAAGTGGAGCCTTATTAAGTGGGAGACTATTTGTAGTCCTAAAAGATTTGGTGATCTTGGATTACGACAATCATTGCTTTCTGGTACTGCTCTAGCAGCTAAACTATATTGGCGATGGTGTGTGGAACAAGATCTAGTGTGGGCTAGGATCTTGTCTCACAAGTAATTTTTTGGGATCCCCTAGCAAGATATCCCTCTATATAGCTTGGTAGGGAAAGGCTCGACGATTTGGAATACTCTCAAGAAGGGGGCTGCGCTTATTGAGGGCGGTCTCTTCTAGATTTGTAAGAGTGGGACAGAGGCATAGTTCTAGAATTATTCTTGGGATGGCTACCCCCCCATAGTTTCCCAATATCCTCACCTGAGTATATTGGCACAGATGTTTTGCGAAGCTAGCTGGACTAGGGTGTGTGACTTTAAGTCATTTTCCCTTCAAAGGAAGGTGGTGGAAGCAAGATGGAAGACTTCAAGGGAGTGGCCTATTTTTGGGTTGGAGGCTGAGTGTGCTGAGCTTCATAACATTATTTTGGGTCATAGTTGTAGCACCCTTATGGATAGTGATGTGTTGGCTTGGTCCCCTAATCCCAAAGGCACATACACTATGTCTTCTGGTTATCAGGTGCTGCTCTGCTAGCAATTTGCTGGGGGGGAAGTCCATTGGTGGAAGAAAGTATGGAATAATTTCTCTTGGCCAAAATGTAATTTCCTTTCTTGGACTTTGTCTTGGAATAGATGCTTGAACTGGGACAATATTCAGAAGAGGGGCTTTGTTGGCCATTCAAGGTGTGTTCTATGTGGTGGGGGGGAGGAAGATTCTCCACATTTATTCTTTAGTTGCCTATTCACACTGCAATTATGACACTTCTAGTGGGATATCTGGAAGAGTCAGTGCTTTCATACATCCTCCCTAGCTAATCTTTGGATGAGATTGAGAAGGCCCCCTTCCTCGGCTCCCTTCTTGTAGGATGTCTACTATGCTGGCCCTATCTTTTTGCTATGGCAAGTTTGGTTGGCAAGGAATCATAGAATCTTTCAGGGTGAACAATTGGAGATTCAATAGGTTTGGACTAGAATTATGGGATTGGTACAGGAAACTGTGAAAGCTAAGAATGAGATTATTTTGCTACTAGAGAAAGGCGATGTGGAGATAGTTAATAGGTTTGGTATATAGGGGATATCTCCAGCCTTAGCTTGCATCGGGAGAGGTAGGCATGTGAAACATAGAGTTCAAAGGATGGGGAAATGGCTTCCCCCTCCTACCGACTTTCTAAAAATTAACACGAATGGTTCTTCTAGTGGTAATCCTGGTCCGGCTAGGATCGATGGGATTGGTAGGGATTCTTCTGGATTTGTGGTCTTTATCTTCTTGCTTAATGAGGGAGTGTAGAGTGTTAATAGGATGGAAGGCTTGGCTATCCTATATGCTTTGAAGTGAGCTTATGCCCTAGGGTGGTAGAAGATGATTTGTGAAGCTGACTCTCAAGTATTGGTTAATTTGCTCCTTTAGAGGAAGATGTCTGAAGTTAGTTGGCAACTATCTATGTTAGTGCAACAGATATTATAGGTTAGCTCTGTAATGGATTCAGTGTCTTTTACCCATATTCTAAGAGAATGGAATAGGGCAGCTGATTGTCTGGCTAAATGGGCATCAGAAGATAATGATGGCCGAAGGATTGATGAGTGGGAGCAATTTCCCTACGAGCTATGTCAGGATTTGGAGAGGATTCTTGTTGAAGATGAAAGTGGTGTTGGGGAATGAAGTTCTCATTCTTGTTCTTTCTGTAATCTCTAGAAGTTCCTAGGGCTTTGGCCCTTTGTTGTTTTGTACTCAATTGTTCTAAGTTTCAATAAATTTTTTACCCCTATTTTTTCCCAAAAAAAAAAAAGTGACTTAGCTCAAGATCCTACACAAAAATAATGCAGACCAGGAAAAATGGGTAGAGTTCACAAGAAATTCTATAAAAACATATCATAGCATATATTTTTAGAAAGAAACAAGCAATAACCTAGTTAAATTGGTCTAGTTGTTGACTAGCTAGTTGATTACAAATTCCTATGGAAACAATCATCAAATTAGGTACAATAAAATAAACAGTCAGTTGTTGCCAGCTAGTAGCATCAAATATAGTTTTTCAAAGTGATAAAATTGCATATGTAGCTACATCACTTTCATGCAAGGCATGAAGTGCTTTCCCCAACTTATAACAAAGGGTTGGATATAAAGGCTTCATACACTAGCCCAACAATGGAAGCCAATGACGTAAGCATGCATGTATTGGCATAGCCTCCCTATGAGGATCCTAGGTATCTATTGTTGTTCTTAATTTGGGCATCGTTATATGATCCAAAATGTTATGAAGTAGTGAAGCATGTAGTAACTTTGCCCATGTCTCCAAAAAATGTAGCATAGGTTTAGGGTCCCTTTGCTCCCTTTTGTTTTTGTGTAATTGCCATAATCACAAGGTTCATTCCCTTGCAAAAGCCTTTTCTACAATGAAATTACCTCTAAATGATGCAAATGATGTTAAAGTAGTTCCCAACCTTGTTATAAACAATGACAAAGAAAATGAAGATAAATTTATTCAGCTACATACATATTCCAAAATTCAAATAATAAGACAATAAAACTCACTCAACCCATGCTAAGTGACTTAGCTCAAGATCCTACACAAAAATAATGTAGTCAAGGAAAAATGGGTAGAGTTCACAAGAAATTTTACAAAAACATATCATAAAAAATATTTTTAGAAAGAAACAAGTCATAACCTAGTTACATTGGTCTTGTTGTTGATTAGCTAGGTTAATTAAAAATTCCTGTAGAGCTATCATCATACTAGGTACAATAAAATGAACAATCAATTGTTCTCAGCTAGTAGGATGAAATACAATTTTCCAGGGTGATAAAATTGCATATGCAAATGCATCACTTGCATGCCAAGCTTGAACTAATGAAAGATGTAGAAGAACCAAATGAGGAATCATGTGAACAACTATCTAAATGTTCAATAAAATAACAAGTCCAAAACAATAATAATAATGGAGGGAGTGACAAGGAGTTACAAAAAATATGAATGACGAGGAAGGGGATAAACGACAAGGGGCCACCTTGAAAGAAATTAAGGTCAAAAGGAAAAATGGCTTCTCAAGTTGTGACTGAATTAGAGACAATAAGAAGTTCAAGTTCATGGTACTCACCCTTATTTCAAAACAATAAAGAGATGTATGGATTACCCCTCTAATGAAATTAATGAACAACATATTGAGAGACATTTTGTGTTTGACATTGAAGCCATTTCAAATGATGATCAAATAGGGGCCTAAGGCATGAATGTCTTCTACAATAATTTGAGCACCCAAGATCGTGATTAAAGAATTCAAAGTCATGAGGATGAACTAGGTGAGATTACCTCTCTAACATGGCTATAAAAGTGAATGTAATGGGAACAAATAATAATAGCCCGACCCATTAGGAGTTAGCAAGGTAGATCAAATATTTACCTTGGGATTTGGTTTTTTGCAATCTTATTTCATTTTTGAGGTTGATTCCTAGATAGGGGTTCCATTCCCCCATAATATTTTTATATGTTGGTGTAAATGTCATAATAGATTCATAAAGGTTAGACTTGTGAGATTGTAGCTAGTCAATTTTTTTGGCAAATTCCTTAGCAACAAAATGACTAGCCCATTTTCTTGCCTAAACTAGAATGTGTAAGACATTTTTCTACACTTAGAAAAACTTCAAATTTAGTATAAAGGTTAATATTTTTAGCTTTTAAATTATGGTTATTACAAGTTTTTATTTATTTTTGTTAGTGTGTATTTTCCAAAACTGCTTAATTATGTTTATTTGAATCATTCAGCTTGCATTATTATTTTAAATTCCCCCAATCCATTTCATCCCTAATCATAAAATTGTTGTATTTAGCACTTGAATTTAACTTTAGCCTTATGGGGCATCTTTCTTTTGATCATAAAAAGGGGTGGAAACATCTATTTCATACCAAATAGATGTCCCCACCTATCTTTCTTTAATGTACATTTGTATTCTCACTAAAATTATTTGAAAATTTGCATTCTCATTGGAAGAATAACTTTAGTGAAGAGTTGAAGAAGTAAGTTTTAATTCTATGTAAAATTCATAATCACAAGGCTCATTCCCTTATAGAAGCCTCTACTATAGTGACATTACCTCTAAACCATGCAAAGGATCGTGAAGTGGTTCCCAACCTTGAAACACTCTTATTAGCAATGGCAAAGAAAATGTAGATGCACTACATGACAAATTGCATAAATTTAGTCCTCCCAATATTTGGATTGTAAATTCTCAAAGACACATGAAATTCATTCCAATTCATAATACCTATCACAACACTTTCCTAGATTCTACATAGTGCTCCCATATTATCCTTTATGTTGTCTACTTGTTGTTTATGTCGTGTAGTCTCTTTCTGAAGCCATTCCTTCTCCTTCTAGTATATTGCCATAGACTCTCTCTTGTGCCTTAAATTTTGATCAAAATTCTAAATATCTTCCTCTACCATATTTAAAATCAACTTCAGGTTGTGTTGTAACTCTAGCATAGGTGTTTGATCCTTGATTTCTTTCATTTCAGCATTCAAGTTTTCAAGATTGGTCAACATGCTCACTTGCGAACCTCTCATGTCAAGATTTTTTTGTATTGTTTCAATACCACTTTCTTTCTTCTAAGCTAACAGTTCTTCAAGTGCATTTTCTTGTAAAACATTAATTTTGTTGAAAATTTGTAAACTCTTAGAAAATGTATTCTTGTTTTCTATTACCATTAATGGGCTTCCCTTGAACAAAATCAAACTGAAGAGGCATAAATATACCAAATTTTTCTTTCAAAACCATATGTGCAAATATAAACATTAAGTACAACATGTCCAATATTTTTATAGATATGCACATTAATTACAACAATTTTTTCTTTCAAAACCATATGTGCAGGTGTAAACATTAAGTACATGTCTAATATTTTTGTAGATATACACATTAATTAAACCAAATTTTTCTTTCAAAACCATGTGTACAGATATAAACATTAAGTACAACATGTCCAATATTTTTGCAGATATGCACATTAAATACACCAAAATTTTCTTTCAAAACCATATGTGTAGATATAAATATTAAGTACAACCAACTTTATAAGGATGCAAGAATAAGTTATTCCTATGAAGAAGGATCATGTCAGATAATAGAAGGTAATTTGATCAAAATAGGGAGACAATCACTAGATTATTGTCTAACTTTCCAAGAGAAGCTGATAACAAATGTTATTGTCCTTGCAAGTGTTGTAGCAGCAAGAAGAATAAAAAACAAAACAGCTAAGAGACATTGTAGGGAGAATGGTCACACTAAAGGGAAAATTGATTATCATCCATTGGTAAGTTGTTTTTTATATTTTTTCCGCAATTAATTTAGATATGAATCATGGAATGGGGGTTATATTATCATCATTTTTATATAGGTCAATCTCCCTAGGGTAGTACATGATATGGACCACCACATCTTGGAGAAACATGGAGGTTTGAATATGAAGCAACATGGAGGTGTTAATATGGAGGAACATGGAGGTGTGAGCATTGAAGGAGAAGATCGTGATTCTATGGAAGATGATAATCATGTGCTAGAAAACACATTTGAAGATGATGGTATGAATGCATTTATCCATCACACATTTGGTACTCATGTTATTTTTGCTATTGCTAATGATAATGATGATTATGATGAGGATGACATTGAGGCCATCCATGATATACATCTACTTGAGAAGGAAAACACAACCCTTTACGAAGGAACCCAATCAACTCTTCTCTCTATTATATTGTTGTTGGTGAATTTCAAGGTTATGAATGGTTTATCTAACATCACAATGTCATGTATGCTAAGGTTTGTGATATATGTCATTATAGTCTATAAAAGATGAAATATGTACTATTAAGATTGTTTATACTAACGACATATTTTTTCTCTAGATTAATAGGTTACTATTTCTTACCAGCATCAAATGTTCTCCCTTGCTCGTATCAAGAATTATGTGCCACTATGAAATATATTAGAATGGAGTATTAATCAATAGATGATTGTCCTAAAAATCATGTAATTTATCATAAAGAACACACAAATGCAATAGAATGCCCTGAATGTCATATGAGAAAATATTGAAATGATCAAGTGACAAAAAAGGTGTCTCACAAGGTTCTTCATTACATCCCCATTATTACACGTCTTAAATAATTATTCAAGTGTAGTAGCTTGGCACAATTTATGGATTACCGTGCATGTAATAGAAGTCAAGATGACATTATTTGAATGCATGTGGATGGTTCATCATTTGTGGACATAGAGGAAAAGTGGCCACACTTTAAACAAGAACCTCAAAATCTTAGGCTTTCTCTGGCAACTAATGGTGTCAATCCATTTGTAGATATGAGATCTATTTATTTGGTGTGGCTTGTTTTTATTATCAACAATAACCTTCATTTATGGATGTCAATAAAGAGGGATCACATTATTTTGGAAATGATTGTTCCAGGTATTTTACTATTTTATTTTTACCTGCATGTAATTTTAAGTCTTAGAGTGAAATGACCACAATAATTATCCGATGTTGTTCATTCAACTAGGTAAGTACTAAGTGAAATATATGAATTTATATATTGAACCTCTTATCAACGAGTTGGTTGTGTTATGGAATAGTTTCACTATGTATGATATCTCTAGAAAAATTGGAAAAAGGTAATTTATTTTCCATGCAATTCTTGTGTGGACAATTTATGATGTGTTGACACATTTATGGGGTATGTTGTGCTGAAATCTACTTGTAAATGATAATACTAATTTCAAAAATGAACATATTTAATCCAATTGTACCGTTATCTTGTAGGTCTTCAAACAAAGGGAGAAATTGCATGTCTAATGTGTGGTCCAAAGATGAAATCTTGTCATTCCAAAAGTTTAAGAAAGCAAGTGTTTGGTAAGAATAGACACTTCCTCCACATAAATCATAAATATCAAAGTTCCAAAAAATATTTTTTCAATGGGAAAGAAGAGACTACATCAAAGCCAAAAAGAATGACACCTCACCTATGGCAGTTGGAATATAATAGAATTCTAGGTAGTGTCACTCCACCTAATAGTTTATATTTGAAAATTATATATTTTGATTGTGTTTTGTTTTATAATTATGTAGTTTTATGATCATGAAGGTCGTCAAGGCATCACTAACCACCTTCCAAATGGACTAAAATTTTATTCCAAATAATTTAGGAGGTTGTCCTACTACAAGAAACTATAAATTGTACATTTGTTTGATACTATGCATATTAGAAGGAATGTAATAGAGACACTATAGAAAATATTGGATGGAAGGCGCGATGAAGAAAAATTTGCAAAAAAATTTAGTGAAGTTCATGATTCCAATTATGTAACGAGAAATAACATTGAATCAAAAAGAAATGGAGACTAGATTAATGAAAGTGCCCTACCTTGATTATTAACAGAGCAGCAAAGTTATGCCATAAAAGAAGTCATGTACAAAAAAATTGATTTCCTACATGATTTGTTGCAAATATAAGCAATCTCATATCAAAGAAAACTGAATTTGGGCCAGGTCTGAAAATGACTAATTGGCATACCTTCATCAAGGTAAGTTACAATCATTTGTATTTACAATATATAAGTGAAATTGCATTCAATTTTCATTGTAATACATTACAAAACAATGAAATGAATAGTTGACAATTGTTGCAATATTTTCTACCTCTATCACTTCCAAACAACTTTGACAATAATATCAAACAAGTGATATATGATCTTGAAAAATACATGAGGTAAGTAGTGATATTTTTTCAATATATCAAACAAGTAATATATTGTAAATTCTCATATTTATATGTTTTTGTGTCTTGAATCCCTTGTAGGTGGTTGTCATCTAAAGAAATCCATAAAGAAGGTATAAAATATTAGAAGAAAAGAATTCATCTACTAATATGTGAAATACAAAAGTGTTTACCTTCAACTTTTTTCAATGCACACTACCTCATACACCAAGTTGAGGAGATTGAATTGTGTGAACCTATATAGCCTAGGTCAATGTGGATGGTTGAGAGGCACATAAAATTTTTGAAGGGTTTGGTTTGACAAAGAGCACATCCTGAGGGTTCTATGATTGACAGATATATGATACACTAGATGATGGTGCATGTTACTCAATATCTTCCTAATCTTGCAGCAAAGACCCATATAGATTTCATTTGGGATCTCAACTCCATTAAAAAAAATTGAAGGGGAGTACTTTGTGGGAAATGGTAAATTTATGAAAGTGAAAGGTAATAAATTTTGATATGTTATTGTAGTTAATTAATTCTTAATCTTCAAAATAAGTTTGTTGTAAGTCATCTATTTACTTTTGTACAACTACTAAAGAGTGGGATGCAATACATTTATTTATTGCAAACAATCAAAGATTAGATGATGGTATGGATTGAACAATGTCAACATTCTAGTCATAGATTAAATGGGAGCCTGTGTCTTCATTGGATAAACAAGCTCATTGTAATAGAGATCCCAATGTTATACAAAAGGAAATAAATTTAGCATATGGTTTAAGAGATCTCCAGATGCTTATAAGTTTGTTAATCAACAAAATATTTTTTAACTCATGATGCAATATTTTATACATGTGTGACATTATTGTATGTGAAACACATGGTTGTCTTATGCAATGTTTATGAATTTTACATCAAAGATTTAGATGACATGAAGAAAACTTGTGATTCTAGGATAAGTGCATTCTTCCAATTGACCAATATTTCATCTAGAAATGACATACATCCTTGAAAATCTCAAAATCAATAATATCTCATTTTGGTTGATATACTTGAGTGTGACTTTAATTCCTTCAAATTAGTTCTCTTTTTTGTCAAATATTGCATCCTGATAGAACTATTATTGAGCATGAGAATGGATTTCCAATCATTAATACAAGGTTGTTTGAGCTAGTCGGGGATGAGCCCTATGTTCTTCCAAGCCAATGTGAGAAAGTATTTTACTCAAAGGTTCCATATAAACTAGGTTGGTAATTTGTTATTAGACATGATCCAAGGGGAAGGACAATGAATTATAATGTGATGGAAGAAGAAGATATTGAGGAAGAGGAAGAAGTGGATCATGATCAAGAATTAGTAGATGATGCTCTTGATGCAAATGATGTTTCTTCTAATCATGATGATGATGCTTCTACTGATCATGACAATGAGGATGAGGAGGAGGATAATGATGATAATGATGATGATGATGATGACAATGACCAAGATAGTGGTGGTGACAATATCGATGATGATGATATGGATGAATAATAATATCAATGAAAGGGGGTTTGATTAGCTAACATTGGAGAGGGATTTTATTATTAATCAGAAGAATAAAATGTACAATTATGTGATCAATGCCTATGCTATTCAATATTCAGTTCTTGATAGATCAATGATTAATTTGATTAACTTGTCATGTACCCTTTACTATTTATAACTCATATGTGATGCTAATATTTGATGTAATTTTGAGTATATGTATCATGAATTTTTTAGCTAACATAAGAAAATTGATTTACTATTGTAGAAATCTGAAGCCATTTGATGACCATCTCACACAATCTCATGGATCATCAAGTTTAATTCAATACACCCCATACATATTAATGTATTTTACCATTTGTAAAATATCTCTCTCATTGCCACCTATCTCTCTAATTTCATAGAGTGCAGATATCAATGGATAGGTATTTGTCAAATTTGTCTTCCTCAAGTGAGAAAAATGTAGGAATGGAAGAAGAAAGTGACACATTTAGTATGCCTAAATCAAGGAGATAAGATCAAAATATCATAAAAAAATTTAATATATGCATGAAATTCTTCCTTGCTCAAGCGGGTTCATGTTCTTATGATGATGAGAGTGAAGGCAACTCTAATGTGCCCTTTAGGTATAAGCATCTACAAAAATAATGGGTTCTTGATGAAATTCCTCCAATAAATACAAATTTTTGTGTTGGAGAGAGGATATATCGTATAGCACCATCCTCATTACATGGTTTGGGCCTATTTTCCATAGATGGCATAAAGGTCTCTTATAAAAAAGATGTTGAATTGATGGAGTATGTGGAACCTTGATATTATTGTAGTAGTTAGATGCAAAATGTTAGATATAAAAAAAGTATGGGTAGGTATGCACTCACACAAAATTATATACAACAAAAAGTTAGTGAACAACATAAAACAATAGATATATACATTGATAGAAGGTTAAAAGCATTAGAGAATATTACAAGTTTCATAAATAGTACACTACTTACGTCAACTAAGAAGTGGCACAATTTCATATTTGAGCACGTGGGGAAAAACATGTACTTATATGTGCAATAAAATCAATACATGGAGGTGAAGAGCTTCTTATTAATTATAATTTGAATCACATAGATACAAACAAAGCCACTATCATGGGAGAGGTGGTATGTACTATGCACATTTAAAATCAACTCCAATCAATGAATCCAACACACCATTACACTTTTATATTTTTTTTGCTAACTTAGAATAATAATACATATTTTTTAACATGTATCAGTGAATTTTTTTGAAATACAGGGCTACAGTATGGATCAATAGCCACAGGATATGCATAGTAGTGATGGTTCTTCTTCCTGACAGGTAAAACTCATTGTTTTTGTACAAATTAGATACAAGAAATATGTTAATGCATATTTTTTATTATGTTTTATTCTTCACTATTACTTTGGATTGATTTTAAATATAGAGATAATAATATTTCTCTCGATGGGGAAAAGGGAAAGGAAAAAGTAGTCCAGGAGGAGGAGGACTTGCATGATGAGTTGATGAATTTATTATTGATTTTACATCATCCTCTGATCCTATGGTTTTAGTGCAAAAGGTGATTCATTCTATAGTAATAAGGTTAATGGAATTGGGATCAACTCAACCTCAGACTCCTCAATTATAAAAGATGAAGGATAGGTTGATGCACCTAGTTCATACATATACAGTAAGTATTAATGTAGTTTTTAATTATAACAAAATTTTAATAATAAATTTCATAGTATACTCTTTTATTTATGCCATTAAATAAAATTCATGTGTTATTTTTACAAAGGATGTTGAGGATGTAAAAGGGTGATTCCCCGGAGGATGATATTTTAGGTTGTTCAAGTACATCACATGCTCTATCCTACACATTTATTTTTCTTGAACAAAAAATAAATTAATATCTCTAACAATTTTTTTTATTGTGCTCTAAAAATATTATTTTTCAACTCCTACAATTGATCCTTTGTTAACTATTCCACCTACTACAAGTAACAAAATTGAAGAGACACAATCAACTACAAATTTGGTAACACATAGCATGACAACAAATGTGGTGGCACTGTCTATTAGTAAGTAGATTCTTCATTTTCCCTCTTATTTTTCATGTTTTTATTTCACTTAACTATTATTACTTGGGGGGCATTTTTTAATATTGGATTCATTTTATGTAGGAGGCAATGAGGACCTTCTTGGGTGTACCTATGTTAGATGTAGAGGAATAATAAATAATTGTGATCAATTGCTCATTCGCAATGAAGACAGTCTTCCCCTAAAAGTACCCCAACTTCTAGGTTCTCTAAAGATTGATCCTTTATTTTACTATACAACCTTGTACTCATAATCAAATGCACAAACCTCTCTTTCAATCCCTTGCAATAACTACTAATCTCATTATTATTTTGCAGAGAATAATATATTTTATGAAAAACTTAATGATGAATGTTTGCATATATTTGGGCCGACCATATGCACAAGGTATCATATTTTAATTTCATTTCTAGATCATGTTTCCTTTGATTAATTTCTTCAAGTAATATAAAAGGTAGCTTCAGTTAATTTATGAATTTAACTTCTTTTCTTATAAGGTGCAATTTGCAAATGAAAGAGTTAAAGGACCAACTCATTGATGCCATGACAACACTTTTGGAACCAACATCTTTCAAAGAGTTAGGCTCCTTGAGAAAGCTGACCAACCTTTGAAGTATATTAGGTACAACTACATGACTCAAATGAAAAAAAACCTTGTTATGAGTAGCCCCACTATATTCCTATTATTGAGTGGGAGAACCTTAAAAAGGATGCCACTAAGAAAAAAAAAAGAGATGATGGAGAAATGGTACCATTGGAGGAAAGAAGGTATGTCATAATATTAAGAATGAAATTATGTAATAATTACTCTTGATACTTATGTGATCTAACATATTTCAAACTTCACATAGGTTGCCTAATACATCAAAGGCAACTAAAGAAAGAAAACAGAAGCACAGGTAGCACAAGCTCGGCTTGGGTGGATATTCAAAACTTATTGCACGAATTATAGGTATAAGTAAATGAAAAAATATATGCAAATATTTATAAATTCTAAAAAAAATTCTCTTTATAAAATTTATTACAAAAGAAATCATGATACCGAGTCAAAATGTAGGTCATGGAGTTTTAGAAAACAACTTCTAAAGAGGACAAGAAATTAGCCTACACAAAAGGCTATACAACCATGGCTAAAAAATCTAGAGCAATGAGTGTGTCTTGTGCTAGATATGTATTAAAATGAATGATTAACATTTCTCATTATTTGTCTTCTATATATATATATATATATATATATATATATATATATATATATATATATATATATATATATATATATATATAGTTGATAAATGCACTGATTATTTACATTGGATTGTAGCCTGCCAATCTTAATACATCATTTGAGCACCATGGAGATGTGGATCCTAGTACTCAAGGTATATATTTTGTATTCAATTTTTTATTTCTGAACTACTAATACAAGTAAACATTTTAAATTGAATTTGGTGTAGTAATGCAAATTAAATTATAATATGTGTTGGGATTAAGAAAACATCTTGTATTGCAGTTGCAATGGATGCAAAGGTTGTTCATAATGAGCATGTTGAGGTCCAAGCCGGTTCTAATGAAACTTGTGTGTTAATGAATGTTATCATGTGATAATTCATGAATGTTACATTTTATTAATAAAATCATTGAATTTTAGATGTTAACAAGGAATTTAGATGTTTGGGGTAGGCAGGCAAATGAGCTTCCACCTTTACTTAGTTGGCCCTAATTAGTAGAGAATTTTAAACTATTCTCAAAACCATGTGAAGCTCGACATTAACCTATGATTGCATGAAAACCATGTAAATCTCTTGGTTTTAGGCAATGCAAAAGGATGCCATGGACAAACTCGTTGATTTATGAAATTTAGTTGCAATGTATGAAGTGTTTGAGAGAATGGCTTTCTATGGGATTGCCTCAAATTATTCCTCTTTAAGGTATTATATTATTTGTATTTATCTACAATCATGTTTTATCTTTGTTTAGGACTCTAAAAGAATTTAAATGTGTTGCTCTTATATCTATTTTTGCAAATAATTTTTAAGTTTTATAGAGAAATACATTGCTATTATGTCTACTTTGTAGTTTGAAACCTATTATGCTTGATATAAATGATGGTGATAATTTCTAATCATGGACAAGTCTTCTATAATTGAAAATTTAGGGTAGGCAATGAAAAGTCTCACACATTACCATTAAAGAATGAAATTCAACATGCCTTAACCAAAAATGAATAGGAATCCTGTAAAGTGCAATCTAAAAGTAAAATTTCAAGTGCTTAAGATATAAAATGTTTAAATAAAAAAGTTTGCATAAAAAAATTAAGAATTAGATTAACAACAAATCAATGATATAAAATATATTACTACATAGTACTGCATGATGTAAAGATAATTAAAAGGAGTTGAATAATGGTGACCCTAGAAATGGTGCATCACATTTTGGTCTTCTAAAAGATGACATAAAATGTCGCTTACACCAGTTTTACTAACAAACTTGCTAACAGTAGTCTTCTTTGTCACATAAAATTTAATCTATCTATTCTAAACATTTTTTAAGAATGATTATTATTTAAATATTATTCTTTTTGTATTTATAAATATTAAATATTCAAACTGAGAACATGTTTCTGAATTAAAGAAACCATTAAAAAAGTGAAGGACATTTCTTCAAATGGACATGTAAACAAGAATTTATGGAAACTCTCCTCAATTAGAAACCAAACTCTATTATTAAAATACTAAAAATTTGGTCCTCTAAGTAATCCCAACAATTTTTAATACATGGAAGTGCACATTTTTAGTGTGTCCATTTCATTAAATATAACTCGATTATTTTTAATTGTCCTTCCATGATGTCCACATTCTTGATAGTTAAGCTTTGATAAGTAAAAGAAAAGTGTGGGAGATGGAGAAATAAAATTCAATTTATTATGTATATGGGGATATCATTATTTTTTGTCTTGAATGAGGAAATAAACAATTAATGTATAAAATGCATCATAGTCAATTTGAATACAATAGAGGATCAAACCATTGAGATGCTTGAATTGCAAACAAGTGTTTGCCTTTCAAGAAATTCCAATTGATTGAGGAATTAAGGTTGTGTATTGGTAAGATGTTGTAGAGACAAGAGCAGAGTAGAAGAATCATTGTGCCTCTCTCCAAAATCAATGTTTATTTCTCTTCGGTTAAGTTCCAGGTGGAATCGATCCATCGACACCCTCATTGTCTCCACATATCTTCAACTCTTATACGTTCCAAATTTCATGCCTTCCACCAAAACATATTTATATTTCACCCCAATAATATTTCTCTCACATATATTTCGCAGTCCCAGACTCAGATTTTTCAATCTTCTAACCAAAGCAGCTGCTATAGACCAACTTTTCATTAACCTTTCATATGACTTGGTATATCTTTTTACAATCCTAATTAGATGAATTTTCATATCTACAAGCTTTTTGTAGATGCTTTCAAACTCCTCTACACATATAAAAAATTTTAGCTCCTCTAATATTTCCTTACACTCTTCCTCTGATAGAGAAATTTTGTTCTCCTTCATAATGATAGCCCTGCCCAAAATAATATGATGATCATCTCTTCTCTTCTTCACAAACTCTAGTAATGAAATGCACAAATTGTAAGTCCTCAAACTTAGCTCAAAATAGTCCTCCACCACCTTCATCAAACTAGTATTCTTTAGAATCAATATTTTATGTCCCAAAATGATTATTTGGGTTCAACAAAACATAAGAGTAGGGCTTATGTTGGTTTTAGATCTTCCTCTTCCACCACACATAGTTTTGGAAATAGAGAAAATTTATATGCCTTCAAACTCTCACAAACTCATGCATTTGAAGAAAAGAGGATTTGTGGGCTTATCAAACTCTGATAAACTTGTCTAAACATAATGCTCATTCCCTAATGAATTTGTATCAATAAGCCCATTTGTAGATGTTGTTTTCATTGAGAAAAATGAATGTGAGGCCCAAAAATTTCTACACCCAGTTTGTTTACATGTGTTGTACCTACACAGAATTCATCATTGATGTGTATGAATAAAACATGAATTCATGTAAGCCAAAGGAGAAGGTAGGTTGGGTTACAAAAGATTATGTTACGTGTTAATCTTCTTGTTTCAATGATAATTCTAACTATATATATATATATATATATATATATATATATATATATATATATATATATATATATATATATATGGCATCACTCATTCTAATACATTCAGTAAGTGGATCATATAATCACATAATATATATCCTCATGTTGGATCACAAAGTGATTGAAATTTTTGACACAAAAGCTTCAATGCAATAGAAACATAACATGATGATGGATCATAAAATGTAGTTTAGAATGTCAATACACAAACTTCAATATTTTCAATCTATAAATAATCTGCATAGCACAATAAACTATGGAAACTTGAGACCATAATGAACTAAAAATAATTTTTTGTCTTTGAAATGCAATGTCTGAAGAAAAACAGAAATAAATCCTTAAGCTTGATTTAGCTTGATTTCTACTAAATTTCTTGTAGAATTAATAATATTGGGATTTATATAACTTCTTCTTACTATTGGGTAGACAATAATTGTAAAAATTTGTATATCTGAGAGCTTAGGAGAATCTTTCCTTCCATGTCCAAAGGAGGAGGCCTTAGAAGAAGAAGATAGTAGTGTTGAGGAGATTGAAAAGTTTTGAATACATAGAAAGTTCATGTTCATAGCTTCTCATGAAACACCATTAAGGCAAAGCTTGGCAATAGATGAGGTTGTAACTACTCATTGTGCTTCAAATCTAGAATTTTTTTCTTGTATATTCATATCAAATGGAGCTATTTTTCTAATGGAAGGAAAATTAAATGATCTTGTCCTTTTTTATTTTAATGCAAGGGATGGTCCCTCTTATATCATAAGATGGAATCCATTAACTATATATCTCCATTTTATGTTGGAAATTTCTCATGTCTTGTCTTGCATTGTAATTATGACACTAGGATGGGCAGAGGTATGAGTCACTAGGCTTTCCTCCTCTTATTGTTATATGCAAAAGAAATTTTTGGTCATTGTTAAATATTATAATACATTTGCAGATGAGGAAATAGAAATCATGGGAGGAAGAGACTAAAATTTTAGATTATGAATTTTCAACTAGTTAGTCTAATATTTTCCATTTTCTTGTTGAATTATTGCATTTAATAACTTTTGTTGTAAATTGGGAGACATGAAGAACAATTTCAATAGTGGAAAAAAATGATATTAGATGATTTTAAAGTATATATTGATTCATGATATAAAAAAATAATTTTAAATGAGTCTTGTCATACAAATTGACTTGATATGTTGGGTTGGCTGTAAATTTCGGTGGTAATTGAGAAACTAAGTAAAATATTTTTAATGTCCCCTTTGCTAGATGTGCTGATTATAATTATGATATATCTTATGAATAGGTCATGTACTTCCAATATTACTTATAATAATACCTGTGAGACTTGTT
Organism: Cupressus sempervirens; assembly: GCA_028749045.1. Taxonomy (NCBI): domain Eukaryota; kingdom Viridiplantae; phylum Streptophyta; class Pinopsida; order Cupressales; family Cupressaceae; genus Cupressus; species Cupressus sempervirens. Next base: position 79,287,152 of record CM053786.1, on the reverse strand, counting down.
TGCGCTTAATTATATCTTGTCTCTTACTATGATGTCAAATTGTATATCATCAACTTGCTACTATGAAAGTAATCGGTGATGACCCAAGCTCTAGCTCACATTGATAGTAAATGACTTATGAATTGCAAATGTACTTCTATGTCCTTGATATAGTATATTACATGGGTTTGGTTCTCCAAAGTAGATTCTATAACTATACTTGATGTTAGTGTAATGTAAAATCTAATTGTCTATAAATATAAATTTGTTATGTTATGTTTTTTTCCATGAAAGTACATTTGACTTATATATCTGTTATAACTATATTTTCCTTCCTTCAGACTTTTAATTATAGACTATTGTGTTGATAATATAGATGGTCATTTTTTATCATAGATTCTCCTATACTAATATGGAGTAAAAATAAACTAATTGATTTATATTGCTTCTAAAGTCTTCCACAGATATCTAATTCAATACTTAATGATTTACCTCTTTTTTTCCACCCTAGTATGTATTCTCCTTTGTCTATACTTTCTCCTTGATACTTACATTATGTTAGCTATACTGGCTAGTGATTAAAACTATCTCTTATTTCTAAAATTATCTTCCTTATCGATGCCCTGCTCTATCCTCCTCTATCTTCCTTAACCTCTGAGTCCATGTCTAGCCAATGTTGATCTTCTTTTCTATTTGCACTTGAATATATCTTGTGCCTAATTATATATGCTTTCAATTTCCCTTCACTCACATGAAGTATCATTTATTCCCTTATGTTCATTATCGGCTATATTTTTGTAATCTAATTCAAATATTTGATTATTGGTACTATTTTTTGTTGTACAATGGAAGTGTAATTCAAATTCTCTCCATGTTTTGATGTCTTCTATGAATGAAAAATATCGTGTATTTTGGGCATATGAATTCATGGTTGTTTACCATTTATGAACAATCCTATGTCTCTCTTCTATTGGTTTTTAGTATATTTTGATATCCTTGAGTGAATATATATAGGTCTAGCAGCCCGAATATGTCCATCAGTTGTTTGCATTAGATATGGGTCCCTTTCTATTGTTCCAACTACCCATTCTATTTGAAATTTTCCTTATATCTATTAAGTGTTTTCTCATTGGTCCCCTGCCATCTGGTTGCTACATAGAAATGGTTTCATTTTGTCTTCTTATAGTTTCTATTATTATTGTTTCTTTGTGAAGTTTGTAAGTTCCCACTACCTTATAACCCTAGGCATGATAGGAAGCATGGTCGTTTATAGCAAGCTCATGTTGTCCATGTGGAAGATGGTCCATTTTTGGTTCATGAACTCACTAGAACAATCTATTCCTTTCAAATTTTTATTTCTCATTTGTGTGACTACAATATACAGTCTACAAGTACATATTAGGCTATAGATTCAGAACTATAGAAATAATAGAATACTAGAATCTTGGAATACTTATTCAACATTTTCCACCAATTTTTTAATATAATTTAGCAATTTATCACAATTGTGATGGCTAGTTTCAATGGATAGTCATCACTCCACCAACATTGTCATCACATACCCATCATAATTGTGATGGACTAATCTAACATATAGTCATTGCACCCATGGCATTGTCACCACATACGGTCGCACTTGTGATGGCCTCTTCTAATGGATGGTCATTAGCCCTATAGCACAGTCATCAGATTTGTGATAGAAGACTAAAAATGTAAGTTGTCATAATTAAAATGGTATATATACAGTTGCAATTGGGATGCAATGAAAATGAACTCTTGCCCTTCTTCCAAATTGTGATGGCTTTAGGCATCGCAATTGTGATGGACAAGCTTGTTGTCATAATTTGTGATAGTAAAAGTCTAATGCATGTCTGACAAGATCCAATTTGTGGTTCTATCACTTGAGCAATGGGTGGCTATCATCATTTTGATGGCATGTCATCACAATTTGGGTCCAAATTTAGTAGTACTAGTTCTATGGGATTGGATTCTCATAAATAAGACTACTTTCCCACAAACATGATCACTTTCTTATGTCCAAATTTGTTGACTCACAAAACTTGTGAGCCAAATTCACTTTCCTATGAAAAAATAATATAGCCCTCCTTTTGACCCTTTACCCTTAGCCTTTTGGTAGGATCACAATCTTGCTGATCCCTAGAATCATCCTGCTAAACCCATGCCTATTAGAATGCCTTTTCAAAATTTTTGGAATGCTATAACTAAAAATACAAAATCACACAAAGAAAAGTTTTTGCACCTACCAATTGGTCTAGTGTTCATTGTTTCCATACTCATCGTACCACATCTACTTAATGCTCTAGCCATCCCTGCATAGACATCATGTCCTCCAAATTAGAGCTCAAAAATAGAAATAAGTCAATATAAATATGAGATCAATTACTCCTTTCTGTCCCTTGTAGCCCCTCTTATAGGCTCTTTGTGGTGCCCAACCTACTTCTTTGACCTCTCTACCCGCACTTTTTCCTTTAACCATGTTATTATTACAATTTTATTACAATTATAACATTCTTTTCATCCCTCTATATCCTTCTACTCACCTTGACGTGTTGTACCTTTTCAAGATGTCATCCAACCTCATCTTCTCTCCCCATCACCTTCTTAAGATTGCATCACCTAGTCTAGTCTCTACCCTTTTACTCAAGATTGGGGCAAGCCTTTTGTCTTAACAAAATCTTCTTGATGCCATTTGTGTTCAAACTTCTTTGAAATAGTGTTGTCCCAACACTATGTCAAACAAGGGAAAAATGTAGAAACCTAAATCTAATTACATTATTAAGTAATCTTATTTAGTCATCTTCTAGGAAATTATTGATAAAAATTATTTATATTTGATTAATTAATTTTCAACCCCTAGTTAATAAATTTATTTAATTAACTATAGTACAATCGATAAAATCAAACTACAACCCAAAGTCAATCATAGATCATACATATTTTTCATAGTTCGTCACATATGGCATACATCTTATTCACACATTTTCACAAGATAAGATATTTACTTATACCTTGCATCTTCATAATTTACTACTTACTCAACCTACATGTATTCACACACTTGGCATACTATGAAATAACTTATGGAATGATATCCACATAGTCAACTCATCATGACTTAGTAATTATGTTATCACCAAGATAATTCTTCAAGTCATATAATCTAATTCTTTTCTAGCTATATTCTATTGGCATTAAGTTATGTTTGTCATTACTAACAACACTTATTCATAATTTAGTATGGTTACCAAGTTCACCACTCAACCTCTAGTGTTTATCAAGCATTCAATGGTTTCCAAGTAAGTTTAGCAATTCAGTAGTTCACACTGAGAATTCTAGAGGTTACCAAGTGAGAATAGATAGTGTGCAGTCCATCAATTATCACTGAGCAGTTAGTGGTTACCGAGCTTTGCAGTATATACAGAATCATTAGTGCCTATGATATGAAGCCAATATCTACCGAGTGATGGGATGAGCAGTGTTTACCAATTGAAAGAAAGGTAAACATAGTATTTAGTTCTTACCGAATTACACTATATCTATCAAGTCTCTAATGTTCACCAAGTTCGAAGCTACATTGAGTGATTAGTATGGACTGAGCCTCTACTTTTACCAAATACATGATGATGCCAAGTAATGCAGTGGACATTAAGTATCAAAAGGTCACCAAGTCAAATATTCAGAACCTGAGTTTCCACATTTGGGCTGACTTAGTAATATTTGTGTTAACTTGTGTTTTGGTTGACCTCGTAAATATGAGAATTGGGATGGTATATAAGTAATGTATTATATCATTCTTCAATATGATCACAAGTAATGTTTTGAGAAGAGTGAATGTGAATTAGCAGCAAAGAAGAGTATTTAGCAAGGTCTATAAGGAGTAGTCAAGTCAAATCTATCACAAAGAGGTGATCAACATTTCAGGGATCTAATCAGAAAATTAGTTGTAAATAAAATCTATTGTTTCATCCTAACAAGTGAATCAGATTTAAATCCTTTAAGAGGGTAGTCTTAAAAGTCTTTTCCTTAAATCTCTTAACATAGTGCATACTTTATTGTATTTTTGTAAAACCTCTAACGAGGTGGACCTAGTAGTCCTAATTTCTCCTAACAGGGCAGATCATCAGAAGTGATCATTGTAAGCCCTAAGAGGAAAACTTTATACTACAGTATTGAAGTTTTGTGGGTATCATCCCCACCCCAATTTTACTTTATATTTGGAAGGTTTTTGGGTCACCAAATATTATGTTCATGTCCTATGAATTTTTATCTTTCAATTTCTCTTGCATGTAGTAGATTAGATCAATTAATGGTGAATGGATCATGTTGATTAAGTGTTGAATTTGATCAAATTTTTGAGGTTACTAATTCACCCCTTCCCTGTCAGTAACCTAGCTAGTCTTTATTATTTCCAACAATTGGTATCAAAGCTTTGTGGTTCTCAAGATAAAGTTTGACAGCTTGAGCAAAGATCAAGGACAATGGAGATGTTCAGACTTGACAAAGCTATTGACAATGAGAAGCTAGATCTAGAGATCGCCATAGCTCAACTCAAGGAAGAAAAAGAGCATGTTTCCTAATCACTTAAAAGAAGGAAGGAACTTGGAAAATAAATGAATGACAATCAATATGTTGAAGAGAAGATTGAGGACTTTTTCACTTTGAGCAATTTAGATGAAGCAAATAAGGCAATCAAAGAACTCCTAGAAAAGAATGGCTCTCTACAAGAAGAGGTAAGAAAATTGAAAAGAGAACAAGAAATTTAGTCAATAAGATTGTGTGAAATCTTGGAACAAAGGAATAAGGAAAGTGAAGATTTGGAGGCAAGGAAAAATGAAACTCAAAATCAATCCTTTCAGCAAGAAAATCTTATCAATCAGATCTCCAATGCAAATGAGGAAATCATGAGTCTGGGAGCTAAAAATGAAAGGTTAAGAAGTGACTTAAGCACTAAAAGACAAATCAATGAAAGAATGAAAGTTTATCCAAATTTTGAGAAGCAACTCAATGAAAGAATAATGAATTCCCAAGTAGACATGGATCAACTAAATTAGTAAAGTGAGTAGAATCTCTATAGGCAAAAGGGAAAAGTAGGACTTGGATACAAAAAAAAAGGTGAATCCTCCAAACAAGGTGCTCAAAGGAATCAAAGACCTACCTGCAATTACTATGGTAAGATAGGACACACATCAAACAAATGTTGGAGCAATGAAAAGGAAAAATTCAATGGAAAATGCTACAATTGCAGTTAGCATGGTCATAAAGCTAATGAATGCAAGGAGAAACAAAAGTTTGAAGGTAAATGTTACAAATGCAAGAAATAAGGTCACAGGGCATCTAAATGTAGATCTAAACCATACAATCCAACTGAATAATTTGTAAAGGCAATATTTGGTTGGGACTATAATACTTGGTGTAGATTTCATCATTGTGGAGAATATGGACACATTGGCATAAACTATGGAAGGCATCACTTGAGAAAGAAGGATACTACAATAAGATGTTATATATGCACTGAACTTGGTCACATAGCTAAGAATTACATGAATACAAGTAGAGTTGAAGATGAAAAGAAAGCTAAAGCTAATAACATCAGGAAGTAGATGAGATAGCAATGGATTCCCAAGTCTACCAAGAAAGCCAATTCAAATGATGGTCATGTCACTCAAGAATTGGGTGACTCCACCATTTCCAATTAAGTTCTTAAGGAAGAACTGAAACTGTATCTTCAAGTCATATCTCAAGAAATTCCAATGAATGAAAGAAAAAGATCCAAATCAATATTGCAGATATAGAGGGACCATAGCAAATTTAACATTTGTATTCATTGACCAAGGCTAGTTCATACCAAGTGAGGTTGGGAGTAACAAGTTTTGTTTGGTCATCAAGTTAGAAGGTTCTACTAAGTTATCTGAATAGATAGTGGATGATAGCCTGTCAAGCACTATGTCATTATGGCTCTCTTTGTACTATGGATTTATGGAGAATTTTTTCATCAAAAGGGCAGAATTTCAACTTCATTTTCACCATAAATTTAGTCTATCTAGAGTAGAGTGATTTTCAGAGCATCCAAGAAATCTTGAGTGTAATTTGCAACGAAGTTTTTGAAGGAGATTTTATTAGTCTACCGAGTGATCATAGCATCCACCAATAATAGTAGCAAGGCAAAGAAAGGTTCGAAGATGTTAGTGTGTGGTGTCAAATAAAAGGCTCCAAACTTCAAGATGGTGCAAGTAATTATGGAATCACTTGACCCTAATGGTGCTTAGTCTCAAATTTACCAAAGCTACTTCCCATAAATGATATTTGTACTCATTTCAAATGTGTTGTTTAAGAAATTGGAACCTTAGAAATGGACAATGTCCTAGTTGAATTATGTCTGGATGGAACCCTCAAACCTGAACATAAACACTTAGAGGAGAAGGGCATAAACCACATTTTGTACCTGCCAATGAACTTCTAAATCAAGTAGACTAGGTATATTTTGAGCCAAGTGTACAATGGTTAGTTATGGTTAGATCAACTTGTCTTGATATCAAAAAATATGATTTATAGAATCACTGGTCTCCCTATGCTCAATAAGGTTAAAGTTAGCAAAACCCTAGGTCGAGATTAGCTACAAAAGAAAACACTAATTGAATGGGATGATAAAGGATTGAAGATTAGTAATGTATCTAACATGGAACTTAGGTTTGGTATTCATATCATTACACATAAGGTATATAGCTCCAGTAGATTGAATAGTGTTCCACATGAGGCTCTGGACTTAGCATATAAAGTTTTCAAGAAGAATTTGGAATTTGATTTAGTAGACTTAATGTTGAAACAATTGAACAATAACATGGAAAGTATCATGACACCAGAGAATAACCCATGTAAATTCAGTTCTTTGTCAACTTGTTTGTTCTTTCATGTACAAAAGTTTTTCCCATCTAAAGGATTAGTGGTATGGAGAAAGGATACTCCATTTTTGTACAAAATCAATGAGTTTATTGTAGAAATGGGTGAGAATTTTGAGTATAATGGATAACTATTTTGAAGCCTTTAAGGAGAAAATGAATAACAGGTTTCAAATTCCACCAAAACTAGTTGAAGACTACAAGGATGATGTTTGTTTCATGGTTGATTGTGATAGGTCATACATTCAGGTGGTAAGGCATAGAATTGTATGGGTGAAACCTCTTCCCTAAGAGGTTAATATTGATGAAACTAAAGAGATAATTGAAGCCCTAGTGAATGAGCCAGTAGATCCAAAGTTACCTATCTTCAGAACATATGATGATGTAAAGGCCAGGATAGAGCTTGAGATCAAGCTCCCATAGGTAGTAAGTAAAGGTAAGAGGAAGATAGCAAGGCTGAAAACTAAAAGTGCCCCTCTTATGCTTACTAAGGGAAAAGGATAAGATGATTAAGAATTTGAAGAAGAAGAGTAGGAATCAGAAAAGGAGGAAGAGCTTGTGAAAAAGAAAGGCAAGGTGATTATCACCAAGCCACCCAAGGCCTTCACAGCTGTGTTTAGAAGAAGATCGAAGAAGAAAGGAGGTAGTAAAATTATATCCCCACTCACCTTCCAAGAGAGATTGAAGTAATAAGAAGAAGTTGCAAGTATCACAGATTTTAAAGCTTAAAAGTATGAAACAATAACTGATGTAGAGAAAATGCAGATTGAGAAGCTAGTGCTGACTAAGATGGGAAAATGGAGATATTCCCCTAATCAAATTGCCCCTCAAATTTCTAATGAATTATTGGCAAGATTAAAACCTATATGGGAATCAGTTGTGCAAAGAACAAAGGATATATATGAGCAACCTTTGAGACAATTGCTACCAAATATTACCAATGTTGAGGTTATGGTAGCAATGAAAGATAATGGAGGTAAGATGATGATTAGATTTCATACTTATTTGATTTTGGTCAAAGATATTGAGCATGTTGTTAAAGATGCTACTGCAATGTAGAAAAATATTTATCATTTGCACAAACTAAGTGAGGATCCAGTGGAAATAAATGATGATAATAGTGACAATAATGAAGAAGATAATACACCTTGTGTCACTATGGATGCTAAAGATTATAAGGTAGTGATGAAGGATGGTGAAGAAGTGAAAGAGAAAGAAGCTAAAGAGGAAGATAAGGAAGGAGACAAAGAAGAGAATGATCCAGTAAGGATAGTTGCACAAGTTATAGCCTTCCTTGCTCACTCTCCACCAAAAACTACTACATCATCTAGCATGGAGACAGCTTCAGCAAGTGTGATTGCAACTTCAACAGATACATCATCTACTCAATCACTATTTTCTACCTCTCAGCTCCAAGTATTAATAATGGAAGTGTCTACGACTTCATCCACTAAACTGCAGACCTCCTCTTCTTCAAATCCTGAATCAAGGACATTAGCAGTGTGTATAGCATCAAGTTCTACAATTTTTTCAACTTCAGTTTTGGATGCTCATGTAAGTACTTCATTTGTAAATACTTCTATCATTGCTACTATTGTATGTACTTTAATCTATGTTCCACCTAGTATTACTTCAATTTTGGGTAGCACTTCAATTTTAGATTCTGTTAGTACTCTAGTCAGTATTCCTTCAATAGGCCCTATTCAAGTTTTCACAGCAAGCCCTACCATTTCTACAATTGTTTCTATCTCTAAGTCCAAAGTAGTAATATTAGAAGTAGAACCAAGAACACCCCTTAAACTTCTTATTACTGGAAAAGAAATTGATGAAGATATAGAATTGGATAAAGAGATTCCAATTCCTAAGTTGGATCTTGATAATGCTACTATGGAACAAATGAGATTGGTTAGCCAACTTTTGGAACAGAAGGTTGGACAGAAACAATTAAGAGAGGAAAGGGACAGAGAGTTCAGAATCATTGAAAGTGCAAAGAACATTTTGATAGAGGCTATAGGTGTAGATGTTGACTCCTCTCAACACATTTTGTTATAGTTAGAGGAAGCAGTCAATAAATTCAATTGGGACTCTAGTAGTCAAGAAAAGTTGATAGAAAAGATAGAGAAAAAGTTTGACAATAAGGTGCTTGAGCACATTGCTATTAATCAAGTAGAGCTCTCCTCAATTTTGGCTAATCTTGAAAATTATTTTACAAATGTAACATCTCTTTTTGCCAAACTATGTGATATTATCGAGTACACTAAGGAAATAAAAGAAAAATTTACTAAGATAGCTAAGATCTGAAGGCTAGTGCTCAAAAGTTTTAGCTTGATCCCAATTCAAGCTCAGCACATCACATAAAGGTCAAATATTTATCTGATATGTAGGTAAAATTTTTGAGAGAGGAAGCAAGGATTAGGTCCACATTAATAGACATCCAAAATATGATCTTGCCAATCATGGACACAATGTAGAAACATATTGCATATTCAAAAACATTGATCCATGATAACCATTTTTCAATTGCAGATCATATTATTAAACTTTCAGTAGAAGTTCAAGTGGCACTTCATGCCTGCAAAATTTTGCAAGAGAACTAGGATAAGACATTAGCTCTTATTCTCAATATACATTCTGAGTTTCTCTCACATTTTTGTGTCTCTTTATAAGTATGGTGTGTATAAATGTTTGGCATTATTGTCAAAAAGGGGGAGAAAGAGATTTTTGTGGAGAGACATATGAATAGTACATAATAATAAATAGAGACTTGTATATATAGTATGGTATTATGACTTCTATAATATGTACACTGTATGGGGGAGATATGAGCAAATGTATATATAGTAGGTTTACAAAGACAAATTTTGAAAAATCAAAAAATCAGCACAATTTTTTGGCTAATAAGTGTTTTTGTCACTAATGCAAAAGGGGGAGATTATTAGCATTAAGTTATGTTTGACATTAGTGACAACACTTATTCATAATTCTATATGGTTACTGAGTTCATCACTTAGTCTCTAGTGTCCGTTAAGCATTCAATGGTTTCCAAGTAAGTTTAGTAGTTTAGTAGTTCACACCAAGCATTCTAGAGGTTACCGAGTGAAAATAGACAGTATGCAGTCCAACAGTTATAACCAAGCAGTTAGTGGTTACCAAGCTTTACAGTATCTACTGATTCATCAGCTCCTATGATATGAAGCCAGTATCTACCGAGTGATGGGATGAGCAGTGTTTACCAAGTGAAAGCAAGGTAAACATAATATTCAGTTCTTACCAAGTTACACTATATCTACTAAGTCTCCAATGTTCACCGAGTTTGAAGCTATGTTGATTGATTAGTATGGACCAAGCCTCTACTTCTACCAAATGCATGATGATGCCGAGTAATACAGTGGATGTCGAGTATCAGAAGGTCACCAAGTCAGCTATTTAGAACTTGAGTTACCACATTTGTGCAGACTCAGTAATATTTGTGTTAACTTGTGTTTTGGCCGACCTTATAAATATGAGAATTCGTATGGTATATATGTAATGTATTAGATCATTCTTCAATATGATGGAAATTAATTTTTTGAGAAGAGTGAATGCGAATCAATAGTAGAATAGAGTATTTAGAAAGGTCTATAAGGAGTAGTCAAGTCAAATCCATCACAAAGAGGTGATCAACATTTTAAGGGTCTAATCAGCAAATTAGTTGTAAGTCAGATCTACTATTTCATCCTAATAGGTGAATCAGATTTAAATTCTTTAATAGGGTAGACTCAATAGTCTTTTCCTTAAATCTCTTTTAAAAGTACATACTTCATTGTATGTTTGTAAAACCTCTAACACAGTGGACCTAACAATCCTAATTGCTCCTAATAGGGAAGATCATCATAAGCGATCATTGTAAGCTTAACAAGCCAACTTTATACTATAGTATTGAAGTTTTGTGGGTATCATCCCCACCCTAGTTTTACTTTCTATTTGGAAGGTTTATGGGTCACCAAATATTGTGTTCATGTGCTATGAATATTTATCTTTTAGTTTCTCATGCATGTAGTAGATTAGATCAATTAATGGTGAATGGATTATGTTGATTAAGTGTTGAATTTGATAAGAGTTTTGAGGTTACTAATTCACCCCTCCCCTTTTAGTAACCTAGCTAGTCTTGATTATTTCCAACAATATTCTATGTTGTTAAATACTCGTATTGGTATTTCAATCATGACTCACAGCTTACTATTCATGCACACCTATGCATGTGTATGCATCATCATGAGAATTTAACAAAAATTTCCCCAACTATACATAAGCTAACTCCCAATGAGTCATCTATACACATCACATCTTTTTTTTGTGTTTATGCAAACTATCTAACATGTAGACAATTTTTTATCACTAAATGCATAAATGAAATGTTGAATATATGTTTCCATAAATGACAACCATCATGACATCTATCTAACCATATTGCTAATAATCTCCCCCCTTGGCATTGATGGAAACATTTGGGAAAATTGAACAAGTCCCAAAATGATGTCATACATCGTCAAAAAAAAAAAAAAAAAACTACACAAAATTGCCTTCAAATCATAACAATTTTATTCATGTTTTGATGGATCCTTATATTCCTTATCACTCATCTACATTAATTTATAAGTGTACTCCCCCTTACATATACAATATAAAACTTACAACTATACAATTTTCTTTTATATAATTTTCCTTTACATATTACTCCCCCTTTGACATTAATGGAAAAGGTGTCCAAAAAAAAATTTTATCAACAAAAACTAGGTGGTCAGTTGCCGATCAACTTGATAATCTAGAAAAGAAATCTGCATATGCGTGTTTCAGTCTTTCCATTTCCTTCTTTTAGTACTCATTTACTATATCTGAAATATTGATTAGTGTGTATAGTGCAAAAGATGCCACTTCAACTCTGCTCAAGTCAATATAGGAAAATTTGTCATACAAAGTCTTTGCTACAAGACATTCCTCCAATTGCCTTTTCAAAATGTTGAGTTTTGTTGAAAAAAATTCTCTAAGACTAGAGAATCTTTTTTTGCCTTCTCCTTATCAGATTCCAAGCCTGCAATCACATCATGTATCTTCTCAACTTCTACTTTACATTCCTCAATACTGGTCTCTAGAAGTTGTAACTTAGTAATGACAATTTCAAGTTCACTCAACTTACCCTTTATTTGTGTCCTAGAATCACTCAGGTACTTGTATGATACCATGCACTATCCATACAATTTCTTCCCTTCATCATTTTATTTTTTGAGCTCCTTGATTGTTCCATCAAGTTCTTTTACATCATTTCTCACATTAGTGCATATTGTATCAAATAGTGATGCACCATATTTTGCCTGTGCTTTCATTGAAGCTACTTCTGTGAGAGTTTTGAAATATTCATCAAATATATTCACCAAATCCTTGGCCTTTGACTGCAATCTTGATTTTCTATAGTTGTAGTAACTATCTTCTACATCTATCCAAGACTTCAGTTAATGTCTTCTCCAAAGACTTTACCGATTTGTTCTTCTTGAACAACTTGCTCAGTGAGCTCATTAGTCCTTTCTTATCTTCATCATCTAATACTATTGTTGATGGGTTAGCTACTGGTACTATAGAAAATATAATTTTTGGGGCTATATAAGGTACGTGAGTCTCTTTTTGGAAAACCATCTTCGCAATTTTTGACTCCATATTTTTTAGATAAGGCAAGAATGCTAATCCTTGCATCACAATCCTCCACTTATGCTTAAGTTCATAATCTTCCATTTTCTTTTCCTCTTCTTCTTTCTTCTTCTTTTATGCTTCCTTTCTCTTCTCATCTTCTTCCTTTTTCTTCTTTTCCTCTTTCTTTTTCTTGTGCTCCTCTTCTTCTTTCTTTTTCTTCTCCTCTTCTCCATCATCACCTAAGCTAGATTAAGCTATAATATTGCCAACAATAATTTGGCCATAAGCTAAAAATGGGTTCTCTTTTGTGTCCACAGTTATGTGAGTACTATCCACTCGCATGGATTTAGTACCTATAACAATATGTGGTGGTAAGAGTGCCTTTTGTGTTTCTTCTGCTTCTTCTTCTTCACTGGTAGGTTTGGTTGCTTGCACATACACTAGGCTCACAAGTTTTGACTGCATACTCACCTCTAGCATTGAGGTCATAAATTTCACAATTTCATCCTAGTTTTCTTTCCTTCCCTCCTCATAATTGCCTCCCATTAGAAGAATTGCTCTTCTTTTTTTCCTCAACAAGGCTTCAATACCCTTCAAAATTGTGTTTGAGTCCTCCTTACTGTCAACCTCACATAGTTTATTTATCATAAATATCCTCATATTTAGATCTTCTTTCAATACTCTCTTATTTCTATTTATAAGCCTATTAAATAGATCTTCAGGTATCTTATTCTTTGGTTTCCATGCTCTTTTTCTAGCAGAAGTTCTACCTTCTTGCACATCTTGCACTATTGGTCTATCTCGAACTTAATCCTTAGAAATCTATGAATCACTTACTTGCATCATTTTTCTCCTCTTGCTTGGTCCACTGGTGGTCTTCTTGACCCTTTTCTTGGTTGATGGTGCAAGTTCATGCTTCACCTTGACCAATCTCTCTAATTTCCTTTGTGAAACATGTACTTCCACCTCTTGTTACTTTCTTGGCTTCTCACTTCTTTTCCTTACAAGTTGGACTTGTACTACTTCTACATATTGTGTAATAGGGGCTTGCGCACATAGTTGTGCCACTGTCACACCTTCTAAAGGTCTTGCTATATCAATAGGAGTTGTGGAAATCACTTCAAACTATATTCTTTCTCTCATTTCCATTGCAATTCTTTTTACCTCATTTAACTCTTCTCTTGTCATTTTTTATTCCTTAAGGATAGAAGCAATAACTTTCTCTACTTTCTTTGTGTTCTTATTGTTGTGTAGTTTTGACTGAACTACTCTCATTTTCTCCTCATATGTTCCCCATCTAGAGCACTCTATATCATTTTCTAACTAGAGTTTGATCTACACATACCTTTCTATGAGCTCTACTCTCATCTCATATCCCATAGGTTCTATGAATTTTACCCTTGGTACCATTGCTTCCATACAGGTGTTATTAGTTTCCACCATGAAGCATATCATCCTTATATTGCTCCACCATGGAGGGATAATTTTAGTCTAAAAGTTCTTCATCATCTTGTCTATGTCATTATCTAACATTCTCTAACTTTGATCTATAGAATTGAGTCACCATCTTCATTGCACACTCATTGCTATACAAATTTTCCATACCAAGAAACTTCTTTTAGTATAAAAGAATAAATGAGTTAGTAGGGACTCAAATCTAAAAATTGTGCTCCTTGATTTCTTCCCCTTCGCAATATTATCCAAAAATTGCAATCTAATGATCTCACATAAAATAACTTGTCTTCCTTGTACTTCCATTACATAAGCTACATGTAAAAATCTATCTAGTACTGAGTTAACTCTTCATCCATGGTTGAACTTGTACCCTAATATCTTGTTGAGTAGCTTTACTCCTTTTTCTTGAATAGAGTCAACCTTCATGTTTCTTCCATCAAACCTTGTGTTCAAGTTTGTCTTAGCCATCTTTCTAACATTCTTTTCATTAAGAAAATTACATCCCTCATTACTTAATCCTGTAACCTTATGAATTGGGTCATTATTAATAACTATCTGTGCATCACCTAGCCACAACATACCATCATTACTTCACTAGATTTAAGCCATCTATGTTCACATACTCAGACTTTAAGGTTAGGCCATCATTATACTTTGTTCCCAAATCTTGATGAATATCATCATCACTGATGCGTTCTATCTTGCAATGAATATAGCTTCTGACATCTTCAACATGTAGTACATTCTTCAGAACTTGAAAAAATGCACCCAATGGGTCATCTAGAAGTGACACAAATGGATGCTTCTTGAATACATATCATGGTCTATTAGTCACATCATACGCATTCTAACTAGCCATTGAATTGTAACTGCACATACTAAAATGTTGGATTCAAACTATGCAAAATACCTTAAAATCATGATTTAGGGCTTCTACAACTTTTTGCTTCAAACCCTTCACTTTGTACTTCAATCTGCTCTCAAATTTCTCTTCAATTTTCTCAAGGCACTTTTCATGAACAAATGGTATGCACAATCTTTCTTGCGATCCTTAAATCATTTCAAATTGCACTGCGCATTAAATGCATATCCACCACAAATTCAAATATTGTATTTGTTTACCAATAAGCTTGATTTCTCAACTCTTTCTCACTGCAATCATATTTAGACTTGTGAACTTGACCATAGCCTTCTTTCTATGTCCTTAACCTTCTCTTAACTACAAAACATCCAACTCTCTCTCTCTCTACCATTAGTTCTGGCCAACTAATGCACTACCTCTACTGAAACTACTCAATTCAAGTAGGATGAGTCACAAAAAATATAATTTCATTGTCTAATTAAGTGCATTGAAATATTGGTCATCCAAAACTATATAAGAGCTTTTTGGATATTTAGCTATCATAAATGCTTCTTTGAATTCATCAACATGTTCCTTAATTTCTTCCTTCTAACTATTACCGCTATCAATATCATTCCTTCTATCATTTCTTTTGTTGTTTCTTTTGTTATTAGGATTCTTCTTAAAGTTCCTTCTATCCATTCTACAATATCTCATTGTGTGTTATAATTTATTACATAACTAACATATAGGTGCATTTCTTCTGTGATTAGTTCCATTTTGATTCTTAGGTGCTTTGCGATTCCTTGCAATATGTCCAGGATTGTTACACTTGAAACACATAAACTAGTTCTTCTCTCCATTATATTTCTCTTCATCATTAGATCTAATATGTAATCTTCCTCTTATATTACCTATAGGGTTAGTATTCACAAGCCTTATACTATTTTAATTATTACCATCAAACTTAGGTTTCTCGCATTCTACTACCTTATGTCCATAACAATGATAATTATAACAATAGAAATTAGTAATGAGTTTAATAGACTTACTTTTGCAATCTCTTTTCATGTGTCTAATTTCATTACATATGAAGCATCTACCTCTAAGCTCACATCTTACTTCCCTGGGTTGTTCATCTTTCTTAGGTTTATCAACTTGCTCTATTTTTTTAGGTTCATCATGTTTCACTGATAAATCAATTAATTCTACTTCCTCTGATACTTCAGTAGATGTGCTTAATTCTACCTTACTCAGATCAAATTCCTTAGGGGATTCAATAATTGGATCTGGTTCTCTTCTAATTTCAACTTTCTTGGCTCATTTTTCTACAATCAAATATCCATGTCTTGTCTTGTCATAAGAAGGTCTCTAGTGAAATATTTGTTCACCTATCTTCTCACTGCTGGAATAAAGTTTATCTAACTGTTTCTTAGCTTGTGTCAATTTTCCTTTCATAATGATATTTTACTTTTCTAATGCTACATGTTCAATCTTTATAGTATCTAGTTCACATGTAACTTGAATTAATTAGGATCTAGTAGCTGCATTCTCAATTTTTAGTTCAGGCTCATTCTTGCCACCATTTTTTTAAAGATTTAACCTAAGTTCAACTATTCTCAGTTCATGTTTCAAAATCTCATTTTCCTTCTAGAGATTTCTTATTTCATCATTGTCACTAGTCTATACAAATGATTCCTTGCCAGATTTTAGATCATCAATCTTATCTTTTAACTTGCCAATGAAAACTTTCACATCTTCATACCTATCTTTCAAGTTATCTCTTACTTCAGTAAGAAGTTCAATCTTCTCAAGATCTTCTTCAAATTTTTTCCTCAATTGTTCCATATCTATAGGGATCTTACTCAAGTTGTTAAACTTATTTTGAGTAACTGGGCTCTAATACCAATCGTTAGAAATAGATAATACTGAGAGGTGGGGTGAATCAATAGTCTACAAACTTTTACCCACAACCAAATATTGTTAATTACTTTATATCTTGCATAACAAAGTAAACCAACAATAATGAATAGTAAATATAACCATGTACATAGAGAACTCATAACACCATTATTTATTAACTAGGGAAACCCTATCCAAGAGCAAATCCCGATGGGGATGATACCCACTAGATGATTCACTAAATAATAGGATCATGTTAAAAATATTGACCCTGTAAGGAGTCTATGAAGTACATATACTATCTTGAGTCCTTGTTAGAGGACCAAGCCTTGTTAGAATCCTTAACCTTGTTAGGAGTTTCTTCAACCATGTTAGGAGTTGGTAGAACACATTCAATGTATGCAAGAAGAGTCCACTAGCCTAACATGCAATTATGCAATTTAGTTCTTCACAAGAATATATACATACAATACTTTATATCTATTGTACTTCACAGTTGCTCTAATCAAATATCAGATGTAGTTCACATATCAAACTTCGCATCAGTCGTAGATCATACATATTTTTCATAGTTCATCACATATGGCATACATCTTATTCAAACATCTTTACAAGATAAGATATTTACTTATACCTTACATCTTCATAATTTACTACTTAGTCAGCCTTCATGAATTCACACACTTGGCATACTATGAAATAACTTATGGAATGATATCCACATAGTTGGCTCATCATGTAGTGGCTGCCCTAGTTCACATTTTTTATTATCATTGCCGAACTCTTTCTTTGTGAATTTTCTATTAATTAAGTCTAATTAAAAGATTTAATTAATGATTCAATTTAATGGAAAATTAATATGATATTTTTATATTTAATTTTATTTAATTAATCAAATAAAAAGAATTAAGTTTGAAGATAAAAGTTATAAGTTTAAATTTGGAACATGATAATATTTATTTAATTTAATAATGATATATTTAGAGTTTATTTTTAAAGAAATGCTAAATAATGTTATTATTTAAGTTAATAAATATCTTACTAATTAAGTTTCTAAAATAAATTTAAAAGTGGAAAAGAAATTAATTTATTAAAAATTTCATGACCACATGATAATTGCATGAGATTTAAAATTAGTAAATTAAATTAAAATGATTAAAAAAAATATTAAATAAATTAATCTGCATTATTTTAATACTTATTCACCTAGGAGTATGCACACCTCTTTTATGCATGTGTTGTCTACAACACAAGAGTTAGCACACTAATTAAGCACATGGTGTCTGAAACCTCCTCATTCTTATCCACAAATCTGGAAGGTTGGATAAGGCTTGTGCTTAGTTTTCAACACTTATCTTATCTCCTAGTTCTTTCTAGAGACATTCTAGGTGCTTCCTAAGAGATCTTTATATACTAACACTCCTAGTGTGTAAGTACATGCTTCTATATGCTTCTACATGCTTCTCTTCTATATCCTTCTACATGCTTCTAGATGTTTCTGATAATAGTGAGCATTCATATTGATCATACTCTTTGGCCTACTATGTGCTAGGACTGCAAATTTTGGGGAAGGAAGGAATTTTAGAAAAAAAAGAAGG
The DNA here is from genome assembly GCA_028749045.1 of Cupressus sempervirens. NCBI lineage: Eukaryota > Viridiplantae > Streptophyta > Pinopsida > Cupressales > Cupressaceae > Cupressus > Cupressus sempervirens. The sequence continues at coordinate 79,268,796 of CM053786.1, read as the reverse complement.
TTCTAAGAGGAGGGATTTTTCTCTACATTTTCTAAGGCGTAGCAAATTACAATCAGTGTCCAAGTAGATGCTTGTGGTATTGCATATTCTAATACACTCTTTATCTTCCTGTCTTCTTGGTGTCTGCTGATAAATGCCAGGAACAGAATGAAGGTAAATGCCAACAAAGAATGCACTAGAGGAGATAGTCTCAAGCCCCAAATAGGATATCAAATCACATAACAAAAATACTCTCAAAGTCCATCTATATGCTTCTACATGCTTCTATATGCTTCTACATGCTTCTCTTCTATATGCTTCTACATGCTTCTAGATGCTTCTGATAATAGTGAGAATTCATATTGATCATACTCTTTGGCCTACTATGTGCTTGGACCGTAAATTTTGGGGAAGGAAGTAATTTTTGAAAAAAGAGAAGGTTCTGAGAGGAGGGATTTTTCTCTACATTTTCAAGGCATAGTGAATTACCATCAGTGTCTAGGTAGATGCTTGTGATATTTGCATATTCTAATACACTCTTTCTCTTCCAGTCTTCTTGGTGTCTGCTGGTAAATGCCAAGAACAGAATGAAGGTAAATGCCAACAAAGAATGCACTGGAGGAGATAGTCTTAAGCCCCAAATAGGATATCAAATCAAATAACACAAATACTCTCAAAGTCCATCTATATGCTTCTACATGCTTCTCTTCTATATGCTTCTACATGCTTCTAGATTCTTCTGATAATAGCGAGCATTCATATTGATCATACTCTTTGGCCTACTATGTGCTTGGACTATAGATTTTGGGGAAGGAAGGAATTTTTGAAAAAAGAGAAGGTTCTGAGAGGAGGGATTTTTTTCTATATTTTCTAAGGCGTAGTGAATTACCATCAGTTTCCAGGTAGATGCTCGTGATATTTGCATATTCTAATACACTATTTCTCTTCTTGTCTTCTTGGTGTCTGCTAGTAAATGCCAAGAATAGAATGAAGGTAAATGCCAACAAAGAATGCATTGGAGGAGATAGTCTCAAGTCCCAAATAGGATATCAAATCACATAACACAAATACTCTCAAAGTCCATGAATCCTAAAAGTATACTAACTCAAAGGTTCCAACATAAAGATCAACATCTAGACCCAGAGGCACAACAAAGAGAAATAGGAATCTACTATCCAAGTGAGAAAGTGTCACCACAAAGTCATGTAGAAGTTACCCTAGTAGTTAGCTTAGGACTCTAGGGTCCCTAGTGATCCCTACAGCCACTAGTATCCTCTTGTACTGATGAGGCATACTATGGAATACAAGGTTGTAACCAAGTGTTCTCTCCACCCTAGTCTGTACTAGCACTCGAGGCATGGGCAAGAACATAGAATTATCTTATTAGGTTCATTTAATCCCCATTTAGTGTAATGTTTTCACTTATTAATACAACTTACAATGGGTTTTCCTCAAGCAGCCTCTTAGGTTCCTGGCCCCCATTGCAAGCCACTTCCTTACACTACACATAGATAACCTACCCTAAGCTCATGAAATCACAAATCAAAGAACCATAGAAAAATCACCTCAACCCTATACAAACGACTGGAAAGAATCAAAACATAATCCAAAATATCACATCAATTCTCCACAAGCAACTGAAAAGCATCAAATGATAAATCACAATATCCATCGGTTCTCAACAAGCAATTGGAAAAATATCTCAAATTAAATCACACTACACCTTGGTTCTCAACGAGCAAACGAAAAGTATCCCAATAACAATATTGATCGAAGACTCCAAAATGGTCAAGTCAAACATGTCACAACATGACATTATCAAGATCAAAGAAAACACTTCAGTCCCATCAAGGCGACTAGAAATTAATCCAAGTATAACTGATCAATGACTCAAAAATGGTTAAGTCAAGTGTCTCATACACATTCATCTCAACTTCACACAAGAAGACTGATGAGCATCAATGAACAACAACTACAAACATCTCATAGAGCATACCATCACATTACCATGGTTGGGTTTAGAAAGATTGAGATCAAATAACATCAGCATGACATCACATCTCATAACCCCTGAGCCTCTGGTAAATGACCTATAACTGGTCAACAAACTAGTCAAACCCAAAACCCCAAAATAGATAGCATAAAAAAACAAGATACAAACACATGTTTTGCCTTTCTTTTGCAATCAAATGGTTAAGAAAAATATGAGGTTACAATTTCTATTTCAGAGTTAATTTCAAGTGTATAAGATTCTTCATTTAATCTCCAAGTCAACCCATTTATCTCTTTGAATAAAACATAGAATTATCCCCCATTATTTTGAAACAATTTTCTAAAATAATTAGAAGATAATTATTTACTTAATAAAATAATTAAACTAGTTCCCATTGACTTTTAATAAAATCATTTGCATTATTTTACTAAAATCAATGTTACTAATAATTAAATAAAACTCCCTTAGTTTCAAGAAGCGTTTCTCATTATTCAAATCATTAGAATAAGACTTGTCAATTTTCAATTAAATAATTTACAATTTTATTAACATCGGTATTATCGATGATCATATCAATTAAAACTCCTTTGCATTACTTAATTATCTATTAAATTTAATTAATTCTACAATCAATTAAATTAATTAATAATTACATGACTATATTAATAACTCAATGAATATTAGTCAATTAATAATTAACATAAATTAAAAATCAACTATATTCCAATACATTAATATTCAAATTAATAATTTAATAATAAACTTGTTAATAAATAACAACAAGTTATATTAAAACTCTTATTATTAATATTATTGTTACTAATAACAATAATATTAAAACAAAATAAATAAATAGTATTTAAAAATTCATATAATGTATTAATTAATATTAAATAAATTTAATATTGAATCGAACATCTCCCATGATTAATTAATCTTAATTAAATTATATCTAATTAAGTCAATTAATAAATTATATAACTAATCATATTAATCTTCCATTAATTATTAAATCACTCAATACACTTTAACTCAAGGAAGCTTCTAGAGTAAGCTAGATAGCACTAAGAGATAAGTGTGACAACTAAGCATACACTCACCAAAAAAAGTGGAATATCCTTGATCAAGATGGGAGGATAAGTATGGCTTAAGTAGGAACAAACTCCCGCGTCGTCAACAACTTGTCACAAACTCCTAGATGACAACTATAGTCTAAAATTATTAATCTTAAGTAAAATAATAAATGATTAATAAATTATTATTATTAAGAAATAACAATTTAAAATGTATCTATATTTTTATCAAATCCTAGAATTAATCTAAACGATGAATACAATGTACCCATTTTTAATTAATTAATTTATTCTCTCTAAGAAGATTTTTCTATTAAAATTCAAACCCTTCTCGGTAAATTTCTCATTCCCTAATCTATTGGAAGAGGGTTATACATATCTTACGATTTTCCAATAAATAGAAGATTTACTATTCATAATAGGAATGCATATAACTGAAAACATTTGTCACAAGAATTCTTTAGAAAGCATTTAATAGACACCAAGACAAGAAGAGAAAGAGTATATTAGAATATGTGAATATCACGAATATCTACCTGGACACTGATGCTAATTTGCTACACCTTAGAAAATGTACAAAAAAATCCCTCCTCTCAGAACCTTCTCTTTTTTGAAAATTCCTTCCTTCCCCAAAATCCATAGTCCAAGCACACAGTAGGCCAAAAAGTATTATCAATATGAATGCTCACTATTATCAAAAGCATCTAGAAGCATGTAGAAGCATATATAAGCATGTAATTACACACTAGGAGTGTTGGTATATAAAGATCTCTCAAGAAGCACCTAGAATGTCTCTAGAAACAACCAGGAGATAAGATAAGCGTTGACAACTAAGCACAAGCCTTATCCAACCTTCTAGATGTGTGGATAAGAATGAGGAGGTTGTAGACACCATGTGCTTAATTAGTGCACTAACTCATGTGTTGTAGACAACACGTGCATAAAAGAGGTGTGGATACTCCTAGGTGAATAAGTATTAAAATAATGCACATTAATTTATTTAATATTCACTTGACTCATTTTAAATTAATTTATTAATTTTAAATCTCATGCACTTATCATGTGGTCATGAAATTTTTAATAAATTAATTTCTTTTCCACTTTTAAATTTATTTTCAAAACTTAACTAATAAAATATTTATTAACTTAATAATAACATTATTTAGCATTTATTTAAAAATGAACTCTAAATATATCATTATTAAATAAAATAAATATTACTAGATTCCAAATTTAAACTTATAACTTTTATCTTCAAACTTAATTCTTTTTATTTAATTAATTTCCCAATTAATTAAATAAAATAAAATATTAAGATATAATATTAATTTTCCATTAAATTAAATCATTAATTAAATCTTTTAATTAGACTTAATTAATAGAAAATTCACCAAGAAAGAGTTCGGCAATGATAATTAAAAATGTGAACTAGGGCAGACACTGCATCCACCCCCCTAGAATTAGGTTTACTCCTAGAAGCCTACATGAATGCCAAAACCAAGGGACTCACTATACAGGTCCCATTGAACCCTTTCCCCCCTTGTAGGAGGATATGACTCAACTGAGGACACTACAACACACTTAGAGAAATATGATTCTAGTTTAATAATAAATTGAAAACCACATTGATCCAACATTCATTCTTTCAAAAAATACTGAAATAGATCCCCTAAACACTCTAACCAAGAACAACATAATGTTCGCAAGGATAATCAAAGGCATACTACCTTAGAGCATAGATGAAAGATACATGTTTTGAAAATAGAATAAGTTTCAATTTCTAGTTTTGCCCATGTTTAGGTCTCAATATGATTTTCAGTTTTGAAACCTAAATGTTGAAGTATGAAAAATATGCAAGTAATAGTTTAAGTATCGTATCTACTTTCAAGTTTTCAATTTCAAAGAGATACACATGATAATTCAAAGTTTTCATTTTTTGTTCAACTAGTTAACACTAGTGGCATTCCAATATACCTAGAGCTCCCAATGTAGAAACTCGAGCTCTGATACCAAATGTAACACCCTGCCAAGGGATCCAAAAGAATTAACCTAAAGTTTTACTAAGTTTTCCAAGCCTTTTTTTTTTTTGAAACATGAAAGGTAACTCATTCACATCAAACACATAGTAGCAGAAGCAATAACATACAATCAACTGTACGTATACATAACAGGTTACATTCCTTAAGGATCCCATGACATTGAGTCACATTTAATCTAATTAATACTATGTCTAACAACTGCCACATCCACATCAAAGAATAATTAAAGGTCCAAAGTCCATAATATACATTTTTTCTAAATGCCTCTTGGAAAATTAAATTTGGAATGCTCAATCATCCACTGTACCAGGCACAGGGTATGAAAGGCTTAAAAGAATATACATATGTAAATATAAAGATACATCATCCTTTTCGAATCTATGATACAAGTAAATGAAATCATCCACGATACGTGATACATCCATCCATCATTAAAGATATAACAATCATCGTAAAAGATAACCATTCATCATAAAACATAACTAACTAAGTGTGTGGTTCCTCCCAACCATCAATAGCATCATTAGACCATCGTGTGCCCTAGCAATCCCCCGTGCACAACATCCCAATCTATTGAAGAGATCATCTGTAGTATCATAATAGGGATGTCACTCCTAAAACATGCTACAACGTATGCATAAAGAAATCTAACATAAAAGAATATAGCATAATATGATCCTACAACGTAGATAACATCATCTATCACATGCTAATCATCAATATAAAGAAATGTGTCATTAAATAACATCCATCATAAGATCCAAGAACAAAATGAAGGTAAATGACAACAAAGAATGTGCTAGAGGAGATAGTCTCAAGTCCCAAACAGGATATCAAATCACATAACACAAATACTCTCAAAGTCCAAGAATCCTAAAAGTATACTAACTCAAAGGTTCCAACATAAAGATTGACATCTAGACCTAGAGGCACAACAAAGACACGTATGAATCTACTATGCAAGTGGTAAAGTGTCATCGAAAAGTCATGTAGAAGTTACCCTGGCAGCTAGCTTAGGACTCTAGCGTCCCTAGTGATCCCTTGGTAGGGTGTTACACATCATGACTTAGTAATTATTTTGTCACCAAAATAATTCCTCAAGTCATAAAATCCAATTCTCTATTATGCTCTGTTTTGCACTATTAAATACATATACTTGTATTTCAATCATAACTTGTGTCGTACTATCTATACACACCTATGCACTAGTACACATCATCATGACAATGTCATAGAACTTTCCTCAACTATGCATGAGATAACTCTCAATGAGTTGTCTATACACATCACATATTCTCTCTATGTTGATGTAAACTATCTAACACTTAGACACTTTTCTATAACTAAATTCATAAATGAAATGTTGAATATGTGTTGCCATAAATGAAAACCATCATGACATCTATCTGACCATATTGCCAACATATAATGCTCCATTAACCACCAAAGTTATCCATTGCATCTTTACCATGTCAAAACCCATTTACAGCTCCATTATTAATTCCCTCATCCATCTTTATGTTTGATCACAAACCCATCAGTTGAAGCTTGGCACACTTGAGCATGCATCCATCATCACTTGGACACATCGAAGTATCAAGGTCACACTTGGGGAGCTCACCATTCTTGGTTTACCTTCCTCTACAATGTTTCCTTTGTCTTATCATGCATATTGTTTTTAAATATAGTTTGTGAATGATAGATTAATTTTGATGTTCTTTACACACTAATTTCATAGCATATAGTAGCATTGCATACAACTCCCACTTTTTGGCCAAGCTTGACACTAAAGTAGATATTTTTGACAAAAAAATTGATTTTCCAATGCATATTGCTATAAAACCATAAAGAATTTGATAATGATGTAAACTAGTGATTTTTAGAATTTTCTATCTAGTTTATGTTGGATCCTAATTTAACAGTTTTCAAAATAACCAAGAAACCAAAAAAGTGCATCTAAGGCTAGCAACTTCTTATGATGAATGCACCTGACTGTAGTCTTGGGCCAACTATAAGGCTAGACCCTTCTTCTTCTTCAGGCTCTGCAAAACCTAGGTAGGTAGACCTCAAATTCAATTGATATGGTACCAGTGCAAAACATATTCCTGAATCAATTTACTGCAGATTACAACCCTTATATCTCCTAATAACTCATGTAATAACATAGATCTACAATAGAAAATTGCAAATCCTATGATATTCACAAGTTGAGTGAGGGCATCACATTTAGGTTCTTCAACATGAAAGGGAAAGAACATTTGATTTATAATTTTGAATTCAAAAAACCCTCAAATATGTAGCATTAAGACTTAATGATCCTGTAATTGACCAGTGCCTAATCCATTGGGAAAATCTATGAATCAAATGCATACATATGGATATCTGATACTTATTTATATATTTACATATCTGATCTATCTATTTACCTTGCAAATAGACATCTGTGCTCAATCTAAACCTCATTCTTACATGATATCCCCATCAATAAACTTGAAACCTTGTTAATTTCCCTGAAGCATTTACATAACCCCTTTAGTTATAAGCAACAATGAAATAACATACAACCTTAAGGGACTGCAACTACAACCTAAGCTCTTTGTTCAAAGATTATAAAATATTGAAGATCACTGATAACGGAGACAAGATTCATGAAAAAACTCAATCTACTATTCTTTGTATTAATTTCCTTGAAACAATATAATCAAATGCATGAAATTGAAAACATGAAATAAGCTAATAGATCTAAACTATCTATATTATCTGCACTAGTGATGTTCACATGAGAGAATTATGCTAAAGAATGGCGTCACAGTATTGGAAATACATCAAGACTAGAACCAAAACTTGGTATCACAGTAATGTGCCAATTTTTTCCAAAGAACTAGAACCCACTAGTTTCTCAGTGATAAAAATTGGAAACCTGTTGGTATTACCTAGTGAAAACTGTGAACAAAACCTCAAATGAAAGAGAGAAAGAATGCTATAGGAAAGAGAGAATTATTGGATCTGATCTCAGAATGACATGTGTCCACTTAGAATTCCATCTCTTGCAACTAAATAAATTCTCTCTTCTTTCTACCATTGATCTAATTAGTTGTTTTCATCATTACTTGTAACTGATTTGCAAAACATCTCTTGCTGAATGATGAAATCCTTTGATTGCCAAAATATCTGATATGCATCAAGAATGCTGATAAAACTCCATTTAACTAACTTAGAAATTACCCCAACTAAATTTTCACTATCTCTTACCCATATTCAAGTCATTTCCATGCCAAAAATTAGTTCTAAACTTTCTCACCTAAATATAGTTGCACAATAGGAATCTGGAAGAAAACCTCCTATAGCATGAACCAATGGCGTTCTGTACAAAAACCAACCCTAGAATCAGAAAGTTTGTTCTCTATGAATTCTAGCAATATATAATATCGCTATATTTGCATCTCAGGAACTTCTAGAAAGTTTATTTGAAAATGACTCCCCTACCATAAGTGTTCAATGCTGCAACTTAAGATTTTAAAATTTCAAAAATTTAAAGAATCTCTAATGTTGAATCTTCGTATTAAAAACCCCTTTTGAATTTAAAATTCTTGACGTGCATTTCATTTCAAAACATTTTAAACTTGACATTTAAAATATTTTATTCCTTTTCCTTCTACCTTCATATTCATGGTCATTGTTTGATTGCTCCACCTCTGACATTGCCACCTCATCACCAGTCTGGCTCACACTGCCACATGTTAATCACCTGCATGCCTGCATATCTTAAACATTGATCACTTTACTTTTGCGAGCATGTTCCCATCATCAAATGAAGCCACATGTTAGCATCTTAAGCATCCCTCATTTGATCTTCTATTTGGCAGCACATCATCTCTGAGCAAGTCCTGCTACCATGTGGTAGTAGCCTTCTTACACGCATTACCTATTCAGTGTGCATCTTCCTTTTGTGGGTATGCCCCTTTCGTCTGATGTGGCCACATGTCACAATCTCATTCACTATCGCCACATCAGCTTGTGCATTCGTTTGTTAAAAATTCTGCTCTAGTTGGATCTAATTGATGTCATCAGTGGGGCCCCTCACATGGGTGCTGCCTTTCCAAAAGGTATTGTCTTAAAGACATTATGCCTATTGAGTGAAAAAGTATATAAATACTTGAAAATCTTTTCACACTCCCAATGTGGGATAATAAGCAAGGGTTTTCCTTGTATTGTCCCAGGTGTTTGGATGCTTGTAATTGTTGCTTTGAAGAAATAATGCAGTGATTAATCAAACCCCGAATCTCCAAGAAATCAAAAAAACTTCTTACTAAATCCACATCACAAATCGATTTCTTTTTCATACTTTGACTACCATCTTTTACTTTAAAAGGTGCGAGCTCTACCCATGACTGCATGGTGTCTTCTTTGAACATGGGATGCTCCTTATATTTGACTACTCCTACTATGCGTGTAGCTTTCTTTGGTTATAAATTTTTTTCTAACTAGGATGTCTTTAATCAACTTCCTCCCTATGTTCTCCTTGTTGTAGATATCCTTCATGTTGCGTCTTTGGGTTTCCTCATGTTATGATGTCGTAGTTGCTCATGCTCCCTTCCATGGGATTTCTTCTCTATTCATGGTGCTTTGGATTCAAAAGCCACCTCCTCCTTTTAATGCAAGTTCTTTCTCACAAGCATAGGGGTCCTTTATCTACTCTTTTTTATGTGTTCCTACTGAACACTCATTCAAACTTTCCAAGTTGCCTTAGCTCTGTATGATTGTCTGTAAGCCATAGACTAGCTTTTTGCAACCTATGAGCATATCTGTTGTTTTCCTTTAACGCCTCCCCTCTTTAACTATGGCTTTGACTACTGGCTACTTTTTTTATATAGCCCCTCTACCTTTTGAAACATTGCCTCTTGTTTTAGACTGGCTTCAATGCATTTTTTCTTGGTGATTGGTAGCTTCTTTCCCCACTACTTTGCATGGGTTGTCTTCTATCAATGCTCAAGTCTTCACGTGAGTTGCTCCTTTGATGTGAATCCTTTGCAGTAGGCTTTTTTTTGATGTGAGGCTATGTTCCTTGCTATTGAAAATTAATGCATCTTCCTTTGTTGCTTTGAATTTTTTGACTTCATTGGACCTGGTGGCTTCTTGCTTGTGTGGGCAATGTTTTCTTTAAAACATTGACTGCTTCCCCTGCTTCAATGTGGGCTCTGCCCTTGTTTTTGTTTGTCAAACAAAATAATCTTTCTCTTTAGGCATAAAGGGGTGATCACAATATGGGTACACATGATTTGCACGTTTAACTATTTCAGATAGATCAAAAATCCTCCCCATTCCATCTTCACTTTCAAAGTGGGACTTTGTCTACCATGACCTACTCATTGTATGGTCTTCCCCTTTTTTTACTTGCTCGTGCTTCATCACTTTTTTTGATGAAGTGAATGAATTTCTAACTATTAAAGATGTTGCAAAAATGATTATTGTGGAAGAAATAAGTCTCTATTTATTAAATGAACGAGCTTTGACAAGTGTAGAAGATGGAATCTTTCTGAGTATGGTGAAAATGAAAACTATTGGCTTATAAAATGTCGTCCCTAAAAAAATTTCAACTCTTGGAGAGCTGCAGTGATTATCCATCACTCTCAATAGATGCCCAACTTAAACCTTAAATTTTGAAGAATGATTTGAAATCTAGAAATTGCCAAAGGAGTTTGGAGAGAATGGGGATTTCCCAAGCTGGTTTATTTGGAGATTAGAACATCTCTCTTTTGGAAGAATTGCTTACATTGGAAAATGAAGTGATGTAATGTCTGGCACTACTAATAATAAATAATTTTCCACACTACAATAACTCCAAACTCATTTTGAAGGATTCTTCATTCAACATTAATGCTACATCATCTCCATCTTTAGGCTTCTTGATCGCTCTCATAATTCAATCAAAACACTCACACATAGCAATTAAATTTTACCATAATTTTGAGTCAATTGTCTTTTAATCATCAATGGCTTCCCTGAAATTCTTCATCACACTTTTTACATTTGAAGTACTTTTTGGAAAAAAAAATTTGATGGAGATCTTAAAGCCTTGAGAACATGCAAGCAAACAACAAAATTCTTGACATACCCTATCAGCTTGCTGAAGTTAGTCAGACCCCAAAGTGGGTCTGACCAAAAAAATTTTTGTTTTTGAACCATTGAAATGCTGAATTGATCTATTGATAATCTCGAACTAATTGAAATTGATTTTGAGCATTAATTTGATCATTAAAAACTCATTTACCAAGCTTTTACAAATTGTGAATTTGGTGCTAGGAGGTCCATTGACTGGCCTTAAAAGCTAATCCAAACCTCTAACCAAGCTTTAAAATTAGATAGACTAACTCTTTGCTCTGCATATTTGCATCTTGTCAAATCTCATCTCATGATGAGTTCGGGGTCAAAAGATATTCACTGTCAAAGTTGCTCACTTAAAAACACCTATAGATAAACATGTCTGAAAACAACAAATTGGGTTTAGAATCATCTTCAAAGACTGGGTAAACTGACACTTGGGAAGATGAAAATTGGGGAAGGTATGTTGGCATGATTTCTATAATGAAGGATGCTAGGAAGGAAATCAATTGGGATAGGAAGTGATGCTTCCTTTGGTATCTTCCCTACCCTTGCTATGGGATTTTGATCTGGCCAGAATTGAGTGGGATCTTCGTGGACATTGATATCTTGAAATGCTTTATGGCATGGTTTACGCTTCCCCTACCCAAATGATTATATTAGAGATAGTTCATGTAAGGGTTGGCCCTACAGGCGATGCTACTAGTACCTGCGCCTAAGATAACTTTTTCTTTAAAAATGATAATGAGAAAATTCTTTCAAAGATAGAATATTAACATCAATATCTAGAAATTTTAGCTAGTTTCATTCAATTTAATTTAAGAATGTAGATTTTATTTAGTGGCAAAGTGACGCTAACAATAACTTAGACATAGCTTGTTTTTAATCAATATAATTTGAGTTGTATTTATTGAAATGAATTTTTTATTGATTTTTTAGAAAGGTAATACACATACCTTTGATGGACACATTTTTTAAATTTTTTATTTTCTCATTATCTATTTTTCCTGAAGCTTCAAATCCATATTTGTGAAATGGCTAGACAACCTATTTTAAATAATCTAGAAATTAAACATCATGATAAACTTAATATATACTAAAAATATAGTCATTGGAAAGCTTATTCAAAGTACATGAATTTTCTATATTTAGTTTTAAAATATGAACCTATTTATCCCTTGTTCAAGCCCTCAAAAGGGAAAAATTTGATATAAAATTGAGTAAGTTTGTAAAATTTCCAATTTTGGGACCTTTGAATGAATGGGGCTTCAAATGAAGCTCTTGGAGAGGCTTTGAACAAAGGGGCTTCATTAAAATACCCCTAAGGGGTATTTAGGTGGCACTATGGGGGTTCAAATGAATCCTCCTGGCCTACTTTTTGGCCACCTAGTGACCTTAGGGGAGTTTGACTAAAGCCTCCTGGCCCACTTCTTGGCTACTTATTGGCCCTAGGGGTGTTTGAAGAAAGCCCCATGGCCCACTTTTTAGCAACCAATTGGCCCTAGGCTATTTACTTGAATCCCCTATAGCAGTTGGCACAATGAGCTTTGAATGAAGCCCCTAGGGCCATGAGGCTTCACTCAAAGAATAGGCTTCATTTGAAGCCCCGAAAAGATGATTTTCCAACTTTTCATCTTACTTCTTCATGATGAAAAGTGGGAACCATTATTGTTGCCTTACCTAGTCTTGACTTTATCAAGATCCATCTTTATGCATCCATTAGAAACAACAAATCCAAGATAAACTAGTTTAGTTTTCAAAAAAACATATTTTTCTTGATTGATCATCAAATTTTCTTGGTGTAGCCTTCTCAAGACCATCTCCAAATGCTTCATGTGCTCCTCCTTGGACTTTCTAAAAGTCAAAATGTCATCTAGACAAACAATTACAAATTTACCTATATAATCTGATAGCACTTCATCCATGAGCCTCGTGAAAGTGCTAGGTGCATTTGTCAAGCCTAAGTGCATTACAAGCCACTCATACAACACTTTATTTGTCTTGAAGGTTGTCTTCCATTCATCACCAATCCTAACTCTGATTTGATGGTACCCATGATTTCGTATCCACCTTGCAAAAATAACAAGAACCCCTGAAATAGTCCATCAAATCCTCAATCTAGGGAATCTATATCTAATTGTTATCTTATTGATAGCCTTAGAGTTAGTACAAATCCTCCATGTTCCATCCTTCTTAATTACAAGGATAGTGGGTACAACACAAGGAATTAAGATCTTCCTTGTAAGCCTTTTCTCCAATAAGTCTTGCTTTTGTTTAGCAATTTCTACACTCTGACTTGGAGTTATTTTATATGCTACCTTGTTGGGTAGATTTGCTCCTAGTATTAGGCCTATCTGATGACTCACATCCCTCATAGGTGGCAAATAATTTGGTAGTCCATTATCTACAATCTCATGATACTTCTCCAATCATTGTTGTACTTCTTGAGGCATATTGACCTTCTCCTTAGTCTCTTTCCTTGGCTTCACTATCATTGCACAACAAACTCCCCTTTCCTTCTTCATGACTTTAAGTAACTCATTTCTATTCAAAAGCATCACACTAGACCCCACATGTTTCTCTTCATTAGGTTCTATCAAAGGATCCATCTAAAACTTATTTCCTTGCTCAATGATTACATAACTATTCTTTTTCCCATCATGAATGGACTTTACATCATGTTTTCATGGACATCCTAATAGGAGGTGACAGGCATCCATAGGCATTATGTCAAATATCACTTTGTCTTTGTACTCTCCTATTACAAATTCCATGAAAGTTTTTTCATCCACCACTATTTTTTAACCCTTTCTTAACTATGAAACCTATAGGGTGTGATGTGAGGTATTCTTCTAAGCTTCAGTTTGTCTACCATCTCTATTGACACTATGTTCTCTATGGAACCATAGCCTACTATCACCCTGCAGTTCTTCCCATATGACCTACACATAGATTTAAACAAGCTCTTCCTTTGGGGTGGCTTTGAAATACTAGGAGCTTTCAATAATGTCCTTCTCAACACAAGATTTTCTCCATCTACTTCTAGCCCTAACTTGGAGATTGGGTAAGTGACATTTTGGGTGTCCTCTTCTTGTACTAAGTGAGTTCTTATTTCTCCCATGGATGAGGTGGAACCCTTTTTAGGATATCTACTCATGGTATGGCCCACTTGGTTTCAATTGTAGCATCAAATAGTGAAGACCAAATCACCCCTGCCTTGTGACTAAAACCTACCTCTAGGAGGTGCTCTTCCTTTCTATCCTCCCCTCTAAAATGTATCTGTTGGTCAATTTTTCCCATCATTCAGCCCATCATAAATAACTGATTTGAGAGATCTTCAATGGGTTGGATTCTTTGATGTGGGTTAACATGCTTTTTGGTTCAGTTAACATCTCATGTTAACATGGCTTCTTCATGTGTTGAGTTGGCTTGGTTCCTCCATGTGTTGAGCCAATTGAATTTCTTCATGTGCCAAGTTTGATCATTTTTTCTTCTTGTGCCAAGCTAGTTCAATTTCTTCATGTGCCAAGTTGTGGGTTAATGTGTATTTTCTGCCAAGGTTAACATTTCATGTTAACCATTTTTGCTATTTCAAGAAGTGACTTTTCTTGCTTCCACAAATTCACAAAATTGTAAATCACCTCTTCTACCACATATTAGGAAATGTGTCAAAAAATGAATCAATGATAGGTGGTGGGTTAGTTCCTTTAATGCATTTTACTCACTATCAGATCAAGGATCATCTATGGTTGTTTCTATGTCACTATGTAAAGTGGCAAGGGAGTTATCTCATGTGAGATAGCGACAATTTAACCTTGATTTTTTGGTGGACCCTTCCTATCAGAATAGCCAAATAGTTGTCAAAACATGTTGGCATCTTGTTGGTTTCTTATTGGCCAAGATGCAAACTCTATAAGGAGGTGGATCAATTTATGTTTTTTTGTCCAATGCAAACAGATCAAAGGTGGTTGCTTTATCACTTTGGGGAGTTGCTTGATCTTTAGTTATAGAAATAAAGTGATGAATTGACACCTGGTAGGTGGTTCCTTCCCTTTTATGGGTTGTGGTGTGGTGGATCTCTACCTTGCTGGGTTTCTTTTAATCAAATAGTGGTTGTATTTTCACATTGTTTCCATTTTCTCTTGTGAAGATGCAATGGCCATTGGATCTGGGTTGCATGCCACCTCGTGGGTCCTTCTTATGAAGGGTTTCTTTTAATCAAATGGTGGTCGTATTTTCATATCATTACTTAGGTCTCTTGCAAAAATATGATGGCCATCAGATTTAGATGCATCTTTAGAGATTCCTCACTTCATCTCAGTCGTCTATGGTTATAAAAGAAGATCTTGGATCTATGGTTGTATTTTATTCATCAGTTGGGGAGATTTTTGCAGCATCCAAGCTGTTCATTTTTAATGAAGATTTCCATCAATGGTCTGCATCTTTTTTGGGAAAATCAAATTTATTCCACGAGGCTCAACTCTATATTTTTAGGGCAAATTAACTTGCGTCTTATCCCAGCCTATGTTTTCTTTGATAAGAATGCAGAATTATTCATTGCAGCCATCATACTTTAAAATGATTGTATCTCTAGTGCTAACCAACATTTCGAGACTTGTTCCATGATGTTAATGAATCTCCATGCCTCTTAATTATTATTCTAATCAGATCTTTTGGGATTTGATTTCTTATAGTTGAATGCATTGATTTTGGTCACTATTGCATCTGGAGTTGTTTCAAGATCAAATTTCCTCCAAATTTGCAGTAACTGCTAGGTGTAGTAGTTGGGTTTAGGTTTAGGGTAGAAAATATCCTACCTATACCTGATCTATAAGGGAAAATCTTGTAATCTCTTTTAGTGGTTGGACCCTCTCTATTTCTCTAGCATTGCTCTAGCTTGTCATTGTAAATCCCCTTTGCCTCTGAACTGTATGACATTATGCCTTATCTCCTTCAGCTATTAATGTATTGTGCAAGAGCTATTTACCTCTCATTGGTGTATTCTGAATATCTATAGTCTTGCATGACTATATCTCTTTTTGGCCTATGAATGATATATAAAAGAATTCTCTTCTTCCTTATGTCATTTTTTTGGGTTTTCTGGTCTACATGCCATTGATTCATTACAACAATTATGGATGTGTATATCTTTTTGTGTTATGATGGCTCAATAGTGCATATATAGGTAGATATTGGTTTGAACATTCTATTTTGGTGCATCACCTCCTTAGAATAGAGTAGGTAGGTTATGTTTTTTGCATCTCCTTCTCCCTTTCCTCTCAAGAGTAGTTAGATGCATCCTAATAGTAAAGGAAGTCTGTCTTTCCTAGAGACTCACCCTCAAAGTTCAAGTCCCATAGCTTGGAGGTTGTTTCCATGTTTCACAAGGTTGTTGTTAAGTAAAAACTTTGGACAAGTGTGCAAACTTTTGTGACAACAGTTTTTGGCATGCCTGGTGGGACAAACAATTTTAGCTACATAAGTTTGTTGGAAGCCAATTCAATCTTCATGCATTGAGAATTTGGGTATTATTCTCAGTGAAATTAGCCTTTTCAAGGCATTCAATCAAACACCATGCTGACTCTAGTGCAAATCTATTAGTTTCAAATAGACCTAGAGTTGGTATGTAAAGATCATTCTTGATCTTTTGGTGATTTTTTATTTTTTCTATGAAATTGTAGTTTTTATGAAACTCTAACCATGGACCCATTTCATAGAAATAGCTACTATTCCCCCCTATATCATGATAATACTTTTCCTCAGCCCTCATTTTTCCAATTCCAATCTCAACCCCAAGCTGGTTATAGCCAGTATGCTCAAAATTATTACTCCCCTCCCACCCCTATTGCACCAATCCCAACATCCCCATATGAGAAGCTTAAAGATATGATGTTGGAGTTCAAAAGGTAGATTGACTCCAAGTTCCAAGAGAGGAGTGAGAGGATGGATGCATGGAATAAGAAAATGGTAGAAAGTCATGAGCAATTATTAGACCTTGAGAGGTATCTTGATGAGATTGCAAGGCAACAAGAGATTCAAAAATAATAGGAGGAGATGGCATACCATGCCTATATCCAACAAAAAGAAGAAGAGAGGGAGAGACAAACACATTTTGAGGAGAATTTTAGAAGGTAATTTGTTGCAGCAAGAGAGGAGGAAATGAGGCTACATTTGACTCATTTTTAGACCAAGGAAGTAGAGATAGCCCCATCTCCAAAATATGTCATTCCAAGCTTTAAGAAGCCCCCTCCATTACAAGAGCCTATTCTTGCAACTTCTCCACTCCATGTGTAACAAAAATAGTTGGGTCATGAGCATTCTACACCTATCACCATTTCATTCTTTAAGGATGGACCAGTTGTATGGACTCCTGATGGCCCAAACATAGAGCTTTGGAAAAGTGAAACAAAGCCCACAAAGCTGCCAAGGGAGGAGTTCCAACCTGCTGAGGATGACAAAGAGATAGTTGTTAAGAAGAAGGAAGAGGTTCCAATCCTCTTATTTGAAGAGTTTCCCTCTTTTTTTGGGGAAGAAAAAGAAGAGAAGGTTACTTCTTTCTTTGAGGAAAAAATTGTGGACTTTTGAGCCTTTACAAGAAGATGAGGATCTATTGTTGGAGAAGGAAGAAGATAATTTGTTGCAGTAGAAATTCCTCCATGATGTGGAGGATGGAAAAGAGAGCCTCAACAATAGCTCTATCCTTGAGGAGGAACATGTTGACATGCATGAGGTTGTCCCTTAGCCTATGCATATTATTGCAGTAGAGAAAAAGAATTCTAATGAGGAGACTTTTTGGGATGATCTAGAGATGTCGTGTTCATCCTTGGACATGAAATAGTTTTCTCCTTCATCAAAAGATCATGATTTGTAATAGACTCACACCATACTAGTAGCTCCAAAGGAATTGGTTCACGAGCATCATAAGCAAGATGTGGAGATGAGTTCTTCACAAAAAGAGGAGGTGCCACTTCCAAACCAGCAGGATGCCAAAGTTGCAAAGCACAACAATGTGGTCAAGGCTAATTGCTTAGAACTATTTCCATTAAGAGGATGCCCCATAAGGCATCTAGCTCTACAAAAAATCAGCAAGTTTCCCTCGGTCATGCTCATTTGAGAGTATGAGAAAGAAGATCACAAAGAGGAGAAAGTATGTTTTTCTCTAGAAAAAATGCCCTAGTGAGGGAAGGATTCATTGCTTTAAACATTGGGAAGGAGGTATTTCATGAAGCAATTTGTTTGTCATGCTTGTTTTTATTTTCAACTGCCTTCATGCATGGAAGAAAAAATCAACTTGTGAGGAAGGGTAGCTATTTCAACAAGCCATTCAATAACTTTGTTTCAATTTTTGCATTGTGAATAAGTTGTACATAATAAAGTAGTTTTTTTTTTTAGTTCTTTCTTGTTTTCAAAGAAGTGCATGAGCACATTTGCTCATTTTCTAGAGTTTTTCTAAGCTTTCCAAAGCTCCTTGAAGCTTTTTGTTCTTTGTTGGTTGCAGATTTTTGGTTGGTCACAAGTGGGATAACACATTAATTCTTGGTAGTGACTCTATCCCCAATAGATTTCTTAAGGCTACTAGCCTATGCTTAGTAGGAAACCATACCCTCTAATTCACCAAGAATGTTGGCCAAATTTTCCCCCCATTCAGCACATCATTAATAACCAATCTAAGAGATCTTAAATGGGCTACATTATTTGATGTGGGTTAACACACTTTTCAGTTGGTTTAACATCTTGTGTTAACACGGTTTCTTCATGTGTTGAGTTGGCTTCATTCCTTCATGTGACAAGCTAGTTCAATTTCTTCATGTGTCAAGTTGGATCATTTTTTCTTTATGTGCTGAGCTAGTTCAATTTATTCATGTGCTGAGTTATGGGGTAATGTGCATTTTCTGTTAGGGTTAACATTTCATGTTAACCATTTTTGCTATTTCGAGAAGTGGATTTTCTTATTTTCGTGAAATCACAAAATTATATATTGTCTCCTCTACCATGTATTGGAAATGTACCAACAAATGAATTAGTGCCAAGTGGTGGGTCAATTCCTTCACTGCATTTTACTCACCATCAGATCAAGGATCATCTATGGTTGTTGCTATGTTGCTACACAAAGTTGTGAGGGATTTATTTCATGTGACATAGCGATGGTTTAACCTTGATTTTTTGGTGGACCCTTCCTATAAGAATAGCCAAACAATCATCAAAACATGTTGGCATCTTCTTGGTTTCTCATTGGTCAAGATGTTGACTCTACAAAGAGCTGGGCCAAATTATGTTTTGTCGTTCAATACAAATAGATCAAGGGTGGTTGCTTTGTCACTTTGGGGAGTTACTTGAACTTTAGTTATAGAGAAAAAGTGATGAATTGACACATGGCATGTGGGTCCTTCCCTTTTATGGGTTGCATTGTGGTGGATCTTTGCCTTTCTAGGTTTCTTTTAGTTAGATGGTGGTCATATTTTTGCATTATTTTCCTTTGCTCTTATGAAGATACAATGGCCATTGGATCTAGGTTGCATGCCATGTGATGGGTCCTTCTTATATAGGTTTTCTTTTAAATGGAAGGTGGTCATATTTATGCATTATTGTTTGGCTCTCTTGCAAAGATATGATGGCCATCAAATTTAGATGCATCTTTGGAATACTTCACTTCATCTCAATCATCTATGGTTATAAAGGAAGACTTTGATCTATGGTTGTGTTTTATTCCTTGGTTAGGGATACTTTTGCAGCATCTAAGCCATTCATTTTTAATGAAGATCTACATCGATAGTTTGCATCTTTTCTGGGAAAATCAAATTTATTCCAAAAGGGTCAACTCTATTTTTTTGTCAAAAATTAACTTGCATATCATCCCATACTACATTTTCTTTAACAACAGTGCAAAATTATTCATTATGGCCATGACCTATTACAAGGATTGTTTCCCCAATGCTAACCAAATTTTTGGGCCTTGTCCCATGGTGCTAATGCACCTTTATGCCTCTTAATTATTGTAGTGATCATATATTTTGGGATTTGATTTATTATAGATAGATACATTGATTTTGGTCACTATTGCATCTTGAGTTGTTCAATGATCAGATTTCCTCTTGATTTGCAATTACTGCTAGGTGTATTGGTTGGGTTTATGTTTAGGGGAAAAAATATCTTAGTTATGTCTGATTTATAAAGGCATATTTTTTAATATTTTTTAGTGGTTGGACCCTCTCTATTTCTTTGGCATTGCTCTAGCTTGTCATTGTAAATCCCCTTTGCCTCTAAACTGTATGACATTCTGCCTTACCTCCTTCAGCCATTGATGTATTGTACAAGAACTATTTGCCTCTCATTGGTGTATTGTGGATATCTGCAATCTTGGATGATTGTATCTCTTTTTGGCCAATGAATGATATATAAGTGAATTCTCTTCTTCCACTAGTAAATTTAGGCCTAATTTGCAACGCAAAAAGGTCTCAATTTTGACACAAGTTGGTCGTTAAAGCCACCAAAGTTGTCATCGAACAAATTTGGTCAATTTTCTACCACATTCATTGTGCATCGAAATTTCGACTACATAAACGTCGATTTACCGACACAAATTTCATCTATTTCTCTATCCAGCTTAAACTATTATTTTCCCAATTTTGACATAAACTTGCCCAATTTTGAGTTGGAATTTTGACGACAAACCCTTAGCTTTTGACGCCGGAGCCATACTTGCGACGTAAATGGTGCCAGTTTGGTGTCTCAATTGCAGCGAAGATTGGTCCATAATAAGATTTGATATCTCTTCATCTGTAATGTATATTAATGCTATCATGTTAGTTGTTATATTAATAAGATTCAATATCTCTTCATCAATATACCTCTGGTTCTCGATGGAGACATGCTCCAATCAATAGAAAATTTCATCATGAAGCAGGAGGTGAGGTTGAAGGATTTTATGGAGGCATTCGGAAGTTAATTACAGAGGAAGAGATTTTAGCCCAGAAGAAGTTGTGGCCAAAAGAATTGCTAGAATGATTGATTGTTACATTAGAATTATCTTCATTTAACATTAAAGCTGCATGCATATTGGAATGGCTGACATCATCGTTAAGTGCATTTGATGATAGCACATTTGTTTAGGATATACATAGAGAATGTCAAGAGTGTTGTTGAAAAATTTTGTATTTGTTTTGGCTTTGACATTGATGACTGTGTTCCAACTATTTTGGGCTAATATTTGCTTCACAAATGGGTGATGTATATGAATCTTGTGCCAATAGAATGACTTTTGTTGAAGTTCACTTGCCCATTGAAGAGTTGATTTTTTTATGATGGCACAACAAAATGTTCTGAACCATAGACTGCTTATCCTAAAAATCTTTCATCATCCTTCGAAACTAATCAATAATAATGCAATATATTGTAGTATTAACTATTTAAATTATTCCTGCAAATGAGGAACTTAATATAATTTGATTGAGAAACCTTACATTTTGTACGTCACCATTTTGTATTATACCTCAAAACAAAAAAATGATGGTGCCATGTGATCAAGACAACAAAAATCTCTATGGAATGTACAAACCTTGGCACTAGACTTCTTCTCCATCTACGAGGCATTCAATGTTGGAGACAGAACCTTGTATCTACTCCACAAATAATGTGCTTACTAAAGTTGTTGTGGTAGAAAGTTCTCATAGGTTAGTTCTAATCAGGTCTGGTGAATAATATGTGAAAACATCAATACAACCAAGGCACTAATTTTTCCTCATTTTCCTCATGTATGAGAGCCTTGAAGAGAAGCTCGGATAAAAAGAAATTAGTCATATGGATTAACTTAATAGTAGCAAAACTGAAGAGAAAAATTGTTGGTGGTGAACTACTTAAGTTGCAAATACAAGAAAAAGATTGGTCGCAATGTATGGGCTATCCTAAGTGGCAGAAATGGTCATAGTACAGTGAAATTCACAATTTCAATATATCTAATTTGTAATTAAAAAGAAATTTCACTGTATGGAAATATGAGGGCTTCTTTTACAAACTTTTTTTCATTTATAAGAATTTTAAGAAACTTTTTTTGTCAAATTTTAAACCAAAAGGATTACATTGAGCTAATGTTTGAAATGTTGGAAATATTCAAGATATAACAGTTTACTGAGAGGGGAGGGGTGAATCAGTAAACATAAAATCTTAAATCAATTCATATTAACCAGTAAAATATTTAATCATCTAATCTGCAGTATGTAAACATTCATAACACATAAGCACAGAGATTTTGGTGACCTAGAAACCTTCCAAAATAGAATGTAAAACTGGGGTGGGGATGAAACCCACAAATCTTCTTTACTACAGTAGGAAGTTAGCCGGTTAAGGCATACAATGATCACTTCTGGTGATCTACCCTGTTAGGAGCATAAAGGATTGTTATATCCACCTTGTTAAAGGATTTGAAACATACTTCATAAGTATGCACTCTGTTAGGAGATTTAGTACAAAGACTGTTAAGTCTACCCTGTTAAAGGATTTATAAAAACTGATTCACCTGTTAGAATGAAATAGTGGATCTGAATACAACTAATTTCTGATAAGATCCGCTATGCTTTGATTGTCCTTGATATGACAGATAAAACATTTCTGCTCCAATGCTGACCTTGCTGAAAACCTTCAAAATTCAGCTTACATGCTTTCGCACACATTCTTCACATACTTCATATACATCACACACATATATATCCTTAGAATGATACAATACATTACATATATATACCATCCAAGTTAAAATTACATGCAATGGTCGGCTGAACAAAAGTAGACAAAATTTAACTGAGTCAGCCAAATAGCAAAACAAACTCGGTAGAACAAACTTCTTTGTTTACCGACTGAGCTCGGTTAACACTGAGTCCTATATTAACCGACCTAACTCGGTTAACACTGCATCCGTCTTTACTCGGTTAATATTGAGTTCTTAATTAACCGACCGAACTTGATTAATGCTGAGTTCTTGGTTAACCGACTGAACTCGGTTAATACTAAGTTCTATGTTAACCGACTGAACTCAGTTAACACTGAGTTCTATGTTAACCGACTGAACTCGGTTAACACTGAGTTCTTCTTTACTCGGTTAATACTGTGAGAAAAGTGTTGTCCCTAATGGCAAATAACTTTATGCCAACAAAACTCTACCAAGAGGAAATTGAACTAAGGCTTAACAAGTACAGGTTCTTTCTTTCCTTGTCTTGTTCTCCTGGAGAAGACTGCAGAGGTTTGTCTTTTAGGTTTGGTGATGATCACCTTGCCTTTCTTTTGTTGAGGCTCCTTTTCCTTGTCTGACTCGGTTTCCTCTTCTTCTTCTTCTTCTTCTCCTTTGCCTTCTGTTATCAGTTGGGTTATCCTTCTCTTTCCTTTTCTAATGGCCTGAGGGATTTTAATTTGGAGCTCAATTCTGGCCTTAGCTTGATCATATGTTCCAAAAATTGGTTGCCTTGGGTCTACTGGTTCATTCACCAGTGCTTCTATGATATCCCTGGCTTCGTCAATTTTTACCTCATAGGGAAGAGGTTTCACCCATGCTACTCGAGGTCTGGCTGCCTGAATGTATACCTTGTCGCAATCTACCATGAAGCATATGTCTTCTTTGTATTCTTCAACCAGTTTGGGTGGAATTCGGAACCTATGATTCATCTTTTCCTTAAATTCTTCAAAATAGTTATCTAGAATAATATCAAAATTTTCACCTAGTTCTGTAATGAACTCGTTTATCTGATAAAGAATTGGTATATCTTTTCTCCATACCAGTGATCCCTTTGATGGAAAAGATTTCTGAATATAGAAGAATAAAAAAATCAAAAGCGAACCGAATTTGCAGGGATTGTTCTTGGAGGTTCTAATGTTTTCCATATTCTTATTGAATTGGGATAAAAGTAATTCTGATAAATCAAATTCTAAATTCTTCTTCACTATTTTGTACGCCAGATCCACAGCTTCACAGGGTACACTGTTTGGACGGCTTGAACTATAGATTTTGTGAGCAATGACGTGAATGCCAAATTTCAATTCGATGTCAGCTACAGTATTTAGCTTAAGTCCCCTACCATCCCATTCTGCTTGGGTCAGTTTTTGCAATTCCTCCCAACCTAGGGTTTTGGTAGCCTTGGCTTTGCTCAGCATGGGGAGTCCAGTAATTTTGTTAATCATATTCTTTGTGATGAGCACTGGTTGTTCTAACCACAATTAGCCATTGTGAACTCGACTGAGTACATACCTAACCCATTTAATTTGAAATTTCCTTGGCAAGTGCGAAATGTGGGTTAACCCTTTTGTTTCAAGATGCTTATGTTCGGGTTTTAGGTTTCCATCTATGCTCATTTCACCTAGGGCATTATCAATTTCTAGGTTTCCAAGTTCTTGAATAGAGCATTTAAAATGAGATCTTATATCATTGACAAGAAGTACCTTTGAAGGAATTTGAGATTGGGCACCATTGGGGTCTAGTGATTCTGCAACAGCTGGTGCTAATTTGAAGTTCGGTGCCTTCCATTCCTCTCCTCTAATCAGCATTTCTGAGCCTTTCTTAGTCTTAGAGCTTCCACTTCCGGATGCCATTATTACTTGGTAGGTGTAAAAAAAATTCTGAATTGATTCTTTTGTTCTTTTGAAAAATTCGCTCGGAAATGTCTTAAGCTCGCTCTGAATTTGCAAAAAAAAAAAAAATATCTTAGCTCTTTGTTCGCAGTAAAAATTTAGATCAAATTTTGCCCCTTTTGATAACAAATTTGCCATAAATGTTTTGGTACGATGGCAGAAGAAATGACAGGTTGTCATCCACTAGCTCGGTAGATATTATCAACTCGGTGATCGAAAGAAAATATTGAAGTACCGACCTTACTCGGTTAGGTCACGAACCGACCTTGCTCGGTTGACACAACATGGTCAATGAAACTTAGTTGTGATCGACCGAACTCGGCAAAGTCTCTTACCGACTCAACTCGGTAACTGCTACTCGGTTAATGAAGCTTTGTTACATCCAACCAAACTTGGTAAAGTATTGAACCGTCCTGGAGTCAGAGTGTATCTACAATACTGATTTGATCCATCTTATTCTTTTGGAGCTGCATAGGATAAATCTTGGAAGATGCAGTTCCAATGTTGTTTTTTTTTTATGAATACTAATTGGAAATGGTAGAGTCACCCACCTCTTGAGTGACACTCCTTTCTGACTTATCTTGTTCGGTAGATTTTGGAATCCATTGCTGCTTCATTTGCTTTCGAATGTTATCTGCTTTGATTTTCTTTTCATCTTCAATTCTTTTGATATTCATGCAATTTTTGGCTATATGACCAAGTTCTGTACATGTATAGCACCTTACAGTTGTGTCTTTTTTTCTTAGGTGATATCTGGCACAATTTATGCCAGTATGTCCATACTCTCCACAATAGTGACATCTGCACCAGGTGTTGTAGTCCCATCCAAATATGGCTTTGACAAGTTGTTGACCTGGATTGAATGATTTGGATTTGCACTGGAATGCCTTGTGACCATGCTTTTTGCATTTGTAACAATTGCCTTCAAATTTTGGTTTTTCTTTACACTCATTTGCCTTGTGACCATGCTGATTGCAGTTGAAGCACTTACCATTGAATTTTGCTTTCCCATTGCTCCAGCATTTGTTTGATGTATGACCTATCTTTCCACAATGATTACAAGTGGATCTTTTATTCCTTTGTTCACCTTGCTTGGAGGATTCACCAGTTTCCTTGTATCCAAGACCAGCTTTGCTTGTTTGTCTTTGAAGATTCTGCTCATTCAATTGATTTACGTCTACCTGAGATTTCATCATCCTTTCATTGACTTGCCTTTTAGAGATTAGGTCATTTTTCAAGCTTTAATTGATTTTTCTTTCTGATCTCAAGTCATTCTGTAGACTTTCATTGATTTTCTTTTCAATGTTCAAATCATTCCTTATTCTTTCATTTTGTGCTCTGAGAATCCTGGTTTCTTCATTTGCATTGGTGAGTTGGTCTATGAGATCTTCATACTGATGAGTTTGATTGTGAATTTCATGACTTCTATCTTCCAGTTCTTCTTGTGCTTTGTTTCTTTGATCCAAAGCTTCACATAGCCTGATTGACTGTATTTCTTGTTCTCTCTTAAGCTTTCTTACCTCTTCTTGCAGAGATCCATTCTTTTCTAGAAGTTCTTTGATTGCTTAGTCAGCTTCTTCTGAATTGCTTGATGGTAACAGGTCTTCAATCTTCACTTCAACATACTGATGATCATTCATTTGTTTTGCAAGATCCTTTCTTCTTTTTAGGGATTGAGAGAGATGTTCCTTTGCTTCTTTAAGTTGAACCATGGCCATTTCAAAATCTAACTTTTCATTTTCTATAACTTTCTCCAATCTGAATATCTCCATTGACTTTGATCTTTGCTCAAGCTGTCAAGCTGTTTCCTGAGAACCAAGTTAGCTCTGATACCAATTGTTGGAAATATTCAAGATATAACAGTTTACTGAGAGGGGAGGGGTGAATCAGTAAACATAAAATCTTAAATCAATTCATATTAACCAGTAAAATATTTAATCATCTAATCTGCAGTATGTAAACATTCATAACACATAAGCACAGAGATTTTGGTGACACAGAAACCTTCCAAAATAGAAAGTAAAACTGGGGTGGGGATGAAACCCACAAATCTTCTTTACTGCAGTAGGAAGTTAGCCGGTTAAGGCATACAATGATCACTTCTGGTGATCTGCCCTGTTAGGAGCATAAAGGATTGTTATATCCACCTTGTTAAAGGATTTGAAACATACTTCATAAGTATGCACTCTGTTAGGAGATTTAGTACAAAGACTGTTAAGTCTACCCTGTTAAAGGATTTATAAAAACTGATTCACCTGTTAGAATGAAACAGTGGATCTGAATACAACTGATTGCTGATAAGATCCGCTATGCTTTGATTTTCCTTGATATGACAGATAAAACATTTCTGCTCCAATGCTGACCTTGCTGAAAACCTTCAAAATTCAGCTTACATGCTTTCGCACACATTCTTCACATACTTCATATACATCACACACATATATATCCTTAGAATGATACAATACATTACATATATATACCATCCAAGTTAAAATTACATGCAATGGTCGGCTGAACAAAAGTAGACAAAATTTAACTGAGTCGGCCAAATAGCAAAACAAACTCGGTAGAACAAACTTCTTTGTTTACCGACTGAGCTCGGTTAACACTGAGTCCTATATTAACCGACCTAACTCGGTTAACACTGCATCTGTCTTTACTCGGTTAATATTGAGTTCTTAATTAACCGACCGAACTTGATTAATGTTGAGTTCTTGGTTAACCAACTGAACTCAGTTAATACTAAGTTCTATGTTAACCGACTGAACTCGGTTAACACTGAGTTCTATGTTAACCGACTGAACTCGGTTAACACTGAGTTCTTCTTTACTCGGTTAATACTGTGAGAAAAGTGTTGTCACTAATGGAAAATAACTTTATGCCAACAAAACTCTACCAAGAGGAAATTGAACTAAGGCATCCAAATCTTAACACACTATATTATAATAATTTCATAGTTAAGAGTTGTGCTTGTAGACAACATCCAAATCTTATCTGGTGGGTGCCTCTCATATTAAATTTTAAAATTATTTTTTTCTAGTTCAACATGGAATGACCTTTCATGTTGGTTATTCTACTAACCCTAACTCATCTCATCTAGGTCATATCAGATCTTGATAAAGGCTAGTTTGCAACAATTTAACTTCTAATAGCTAGTTTGTAAAAGTAGTTAAAATAACTTGTTAGTAATACAATTATCTTCATAAAGAGGTCTAATTTGTATTCCCAGTACAACACTCACCCAAATATGCTTTCAAAAGGTATTTAAACAACAATAAGATCTTGAAAAAATTAGATATGAAAGTGGAAATGATAATCAAGTCATGCACCTCTTCTTCATCTCGTTTGCGCTTGTTTTCCTTAACCTTTTTGTGAAGATTTGCAATGTACTTATCAAATATCTCCTGACAGAAGCTTTCATCACTAATTGCCCTAAATATTCATATCCAATATATTTATAGCTACTACTAGTGTAAGGTACATGATAACTACCTTTAATTACTCACAATAAGATTAATTCCTGATAGTGGCTCTTTTACTTGTATGCTTCTGCATCTTTGAGAAAAGCTATGCAATCCTCCCATTCTGAGGAAGCAACAATTTCCTAAAATGGAAAAACAATATATAACTAATTTATCGTTACATAGATAGAAATTTTTTTATGATAAGAATAGAAATTCATTCATATTCAGGATTTTTAATGTACAAAACTTTGTGAAATTTTACTCTAGGTGTAAAAGTAGTAGAGGAAAAAGAGACTGCATTAGAAGGATTTTTTCCAAAATGAATAATGTAAACCTTCAGAGAATAAAGCAAAACCGTGAAATCATCTGCCAACCTTTCCCTCCTTTTTGCTACTTTCTCTTCCTTTTCCTTTACTTGTTCAATCACTTCTTCAAACACAAGCTGCAAGCAATACACAGGATGTCAGTAAGACCTAACAAAATCATATATCCCAAAACAACTTGCATCACTTTCAACATTTGCAATTATTTTAGTTTAACCTAATAAAAATCCATTATCCACTAATGAGAATAGACTAATGCATTTGTGATAGCGATTCACTTCTAACAACTACTTACCAGTGCAAATGAGTCAAAACATAATATAGCTGATGCAATGATCAAATCAGTTAGGAACCAGAGTCATATGGAACATAAGGATAAGATCCTTGTTTGTATAAATAGTAGTTACTAGAAACATAACAATATGTGACAACATTGTTCAAAGGCAAATACCAAATACTTTTATTGTGAAGTCTTCTGTAGCTAAGACAAAAAATCTAGAAATGTAACCAGAATAAACCTTAAGATTTGTTTCAAATGCAGCAGCCAAATCATATAGTTCCCCAATGGAGGCTTTGAACTTGTCAAGAGTCCATGCTGATGTTACTGCAAGCTGCAATCATTACATCAAAAAGATTACAATATATTTTACATCCAATGGAAAATCTTAAAGCACAAAAGGCACACCTTTCCTAACTCCATAGCGTCTTTTATGTTTGATTTGTCCTCCTAGTACTGCCAAAGATACATATTCAAAAAATAGTTACATCAAAGGAATCAAACATACATTGCCTTGAGTAATAATGATTGCAAGCCTGATTGTGAAAGTGCAGTTAAATCCTGCAATCAAATCATTAAAATATATGCAACTTTCTTACCTATTTTTTCATCCCTTCTGCAACATCTTCAAAAAAATCCTTGGGTGGTGAACTAGATGTATTTGAAGGAGGCTCTTTGCTTTATGATCCTCCAATTCTTTTCTTTATCAAAGAACTAGAGCATCATAAAGCAAAGAGCCTGCTTGAAATGAAGTGTGTCTTTGCTATAAGCAGTCCAGTTGCTTTATGATCCTCCAGTAATCTTCAAAATTCATCCCGATTTTTACGTTCTTTTTGGCACAGTTCTTCTTGCATTTAAAAATATTCAAGTCATTCCAATATACAAAAATAAGACAGATGAAAACTATGGAAGCACACTACTCTCTCATTCTAGACAACCTTTTGAATCATTTGTACTTCTTCCTCCTCCAAATCAGATATAACACGTCAAAATTTTAGGATGTTCTCAGGTCATTAGGTATGATAGCTTTTGGAAAGATAAGATGCCCGTAACTGAAGCCATTATCCACATAATGACAGCAAACTATTCATCAATCAAGATAAAAACCAAACAGCTTTCCAAACACAGGCATTTCACAGCTATGCCATCTCCAGCACGCCTTCCAAATTTGAGTACAGCAATATGGGTTCTAAGATTACATGAAAAGAAGGTCCAAAGAGAAAGTTAGATAAATTCGCAGGTTAACATGTGTATTCAACACAAGATCACAATTTCCTACGAGCATGACTTTAAGATAGAAAAAAAAGAATGTGAATTTGAGATTTGTTGGGATACCTCGCAAAGTCATTACAATTTCAGAGATTCCTGACTTTAGAATTCATAAAAGAAATGGAATAATGTTTTAAGGAAGATCAATTGGGATTATAAAACCCAAGCATGAAATTGAGGAATAGGACAAAGAACGAAATGTCATTAGTTTATCAATCTAATTTCATGTTCATGTTTTCTGCTCACCATAACCTTCCTACCCATCTCAAATATTATAATGTGAGAAAATTCTGAAAACTCACCTTGGTTGAGTTACTTGTCCACCCTTTTGATTCCCTCCATTGTTGAAAGAACTAAAATATATCAAAAAATTAAGTGTTAGTGAAACTACTTGAACAAATGAAAGGGAAAAGTTAACAAATTTTGTACAATCTAAGGGATTTATTGTGAATTAAGTAGACTTCAAGATCATTTGATTTCTAACATATGATAATAGATCACACTATTGAAACATTGATATAACAAGCATACAATATATTGAAAAATAACAACAAAAAGCATTACATATTGTAAAAACAATAATATGTACCAGAGATGCAAGGGGTGAGAATGCCATCTCCTATAATCATACGAGTTCCCACAAGGGCTAGTGCTAACAAAAATCTCTTGGAAAAGTTACTTTTTTCAAGAGCTTCCTTTATCCTAATGGCTCTATTGTGCTGTCTACCTGCAACTTCAAGTGTATATGAGGAGATTTTCATGTCTTCTTCCTAGTGATTGGGTATCATGCTGACATTTGCATGGCAGCAAATCAAAGAATAAAGAGAAAATGTTCCACCTGCAAAATAAACCATCCCTTTAAACTTAGAACACATGTTTTCACATCAAAAAGATCAAACTTTGACCTAAAAACAAAGTGAAACTAGAGCTGTTATAATCTTACCATCTCCATTATCATTGGCCCACAATACAATGAAGATGTATTTGATGAGGGGCAAAAGAGTGAGAGAATATATGATCAAAGACAAAGCTCCAAGAACATCATTAGGATGTTTGATTCCATCAGGAAAAGTACTTGCATACACATAAATTGGTGATGTTCCTATGTCCCCATAAACCAAACTAATACTCTGAAATGCCAATTGCACAACTGCAACCATGCTCAACATCTGAGAAACAAGATTTGTCATAAAGAGATGTTAGAATAGTTACTAAAATGGTCATAAATTATGTTGTTATAGTAAAAGAATACTTTAACTTAAGAGAAAAAAACTATACAATATTAAAACATGATATCGTGCTTTAAAAACTAACAAGGTACCTGTAATGAAGAACTTCATTTCAACTTGCTAATTGGTTGTCACTATTAACTATAAGCTTATCTTTAAAGTTTGAGCTTCACTTGGTTTCGAGAATAGTTAAATATTCTCTACTTAACAGGGCCAACCACGTGAAGGATTATGTGTGGTAGTATGTTGGAGAAATAACTCCTATTTTAGGGATTTTGACAAAACGACATAGCGAGAAATATTGAATTCAAAAGGATGAGAATGTGAAGGAACAAGAGGTGTAGGTGAAGGTTCAAATCACATGAAAAGTCATTTTTACACACTATGAATTTTGTTGTACATT
Organism: Cupressus sempervirens; assembly: GCA_028749045.1. NCBI lineage: Eukaryota > Viridiplantae > Streptophyta > Pinopsida > Cupressales > Cupressaceae > Cupressus > Cupressus sempervirens. Next base: position 79,237,034 of record CM053786.1, on the reverse strand, counting down.
ATGTTGTATTTTAAGAGTGCTCCCCCAAGGTAGATGTGTTAGGCTTGGTACTTTGTCTCTTTACTTCACTGATATATGTGTTTGAATTAGTCTACACACAAATGATTAACATGTTACCAAAGCTAATATGCCTTTTGTGAGGTTGCAAAGAGCTAAGGAATGGAAGAGAAAGATTGGAAGCAGGGTGATATCAAGAAAAATATCTTAATGAGTTTCCATAGGAGAAAAAGTAGGGATTCCCTAAAAAGGATAATCTATTGGTTCGATATAGACACATAATCCATGTGATCAAAGCTTCAGTAGCAATGAAAAATACTAAAAAAGAAGAATGGATTTTAGATGTGGTGGAAATGCTCAGCTTTAAATTCTTTAGGTTTCTCAGACTACATTATTATCTGAAGATAGAGATTAGATTTTTTGATGCTTCACACTTAAATTTGATGTATAGTGTATATGCACTTCATTTTTGATATGCAACAAAGCACAAAATGGAATTGATGACAGTATAAAATAAAAATCACTAATGACAACATTATATACTGTTATCATAGTTAACAGAATACTATAGAATATTGGATTTGATATCTTCAATTATGGATTTCATTAGGATTTACATGCAGATTAAGTGCAGATTTTATGCACACATGACCCAAAAGAAAACAGGGGATAGGAAACTCAAGATAGCAAGAAATTATTGTAAAAGAAAGGGAAAGTCAACAAGTATAGTGGTCAAGGTGTTGCCTATTTTTATGACTCAAAATCTAACATGGTACATCATATCGCAAGATTTGGTTGTCACAACTTTGAGTAGGAATTTCTTAGTTGAATTAGAGTTTGAGTTCAGCGAATATAAAATTTGAGAAAAGAACCCATAGGAGACATAGGCTCTAAAATTTGTCACTAAATATGAATAAAGGGCTTCATTTTGTCAATATATCTTATGTAGGATTTATGCCCAGATTGAGATTGAGATTTATAAGCAATTGTGTCAGCATATGACTTACATACCTTTCAACAATAGATAGATTAAATTGAGCTAGTTGAAATTGTTGATACTGAAGTTGAACCCTAAATTTTCTCATTAATGTACTAGTAGTTAATACTATTGCATACCTTTTTGGATTTTTTGGTGCACTTTCTTTTGTCAGACGTTTCCCTTTCTCCTTTGCATTGAAAATGAACTCATTCCAGTCCCTCATGAAAACAAATGGAGGATGCTCATACTTTGGGTTGTGGACAAGGCTCTTTCTATATATCTCCCTCACAACCTTAAGATGTCAGGCAGCTTTTTGTAACAATTTCTTATGATCAAAAATATTACTACCAAACTCATGCTCTATATCTTTGATGAGCTCATCTTTTAATTTTTGAGATTGGTAGTTCCACCTTTTAAGAAAAAACACAAAATTGTTAGATATAGCTAGTATACGAAAAGACTCAAATGAAAGGAAAAATATTGCACCAATTAATGATATGAAAAAAAATAGTGGGATAAAATTAGTTCAGTTATGATGTATAGCAACCTAGTATGTATGGTGGGCTCGAATCTTCACAACGTGAGGTCATAAAGCCTCCTATAAAATGTATCGTTTCCTGTAAAAAATGTCATGGGATAATTAATAGTAAAAACCATTAAAACGAATCATATGAAAGAAGACTCCCACTTTTGGTTCTCTGTAGAAAAATTAGTTAGTATCTTCTACTCAAAGCATGAAATTTCAATGTACCAAATTACTAAACTAGAGAATCACTGGTATAGACAAAAGGTCATTGATAATTCAGATGATCCTACCAAACCCCTAATAAAAAGGAATTCTATAATAACTAAACAACTTGCACAATACAATACACTAAAGGGCATGAGGCATCACTCCACATCAAAAGCCCTTGCATTCACCACTTCCTATCATGTTTACATCTTGCAAGAAAATCCTTATTACAATATAAAAAATAATTATTTAAAGTACCTGGAAGCTTAGGACATTTCAAAGGCATTAATTCATTATGGTCAATCAACAACGATGTCTCCATAGACCCCGTGCTAGAAACACAAGTAGCTCTAGGAAATGATGGTGAATTATCACCAATAGATGTACTATGATTCGCATTTGGCAGCGTGCCAAATGGTGCATCTCCTAACACAAAAAAAACAATACACTATGTGATGCATCCCAAGATTAAAGTACATATTATCAACTCATAATTAACACAAAACCAAATATAGCAAAATAAGGATTTACCAGTTGGATGTCCCCTTGTTGCTGACATTACAGTCAGCAATCTCATACGGGCATCTGTCAACCTCGTAGGAGTCTCTTGCATGAGATGACTTGAACAATACATTGTTAGCAAAGACATTCTAAAATAATAAAAGTAAGAGTTAAGAAGTTTTGAATGTTCAAAATAAAAAATTCCTTCTAACTTGTCAACTAAAAGATTATTTTACCAGTGGCAGCCAGAACTCTACTACTACTGCCCTCACCATGTTGTCCTTAACCACGTTCTAGATCAATTCGCAAAAATTCCTATATAATAAGAATTTAGTAGTTAAAGTTTCTTACAACTCTTTGAAAAAATTGCATCAATAAATTATTTTTGCACATATTACATATTTTACTTCACAATGTAAAAGATTATAAAATATAAACCTTTATTGAACTTTTGTTATAACTAAATATTCATTGGAGCTTACTTCATAATGTTGAGCTTGCGCTTTCAATTCCGATAGCCTCTTCCTCATCTCCTTGGGTTCCATATTTGCCTCATCAAAAATTTTCATTGCTTCTAAATTAATTTGCCTAATTTTTTTTCAACATTTTTATAAAATTGGGAGTATCAGCAATATCGGCCTCATCAGAATGCATAGCTAGTGGCTCGGTGGTCACTGCTATTGCTTTACCCTTATCTTGAACATCAAATTGTGAGAGGAATATCAGTAAAACTATCATAAAAACTCAAAAACCATAAATAAAATAACGTAATAATATAAAATTTTTCAACTATCTAATTTGTACAATTTCAAAAAGGTTTACCCTCACTGAAGAAGGGGTGGGAGTAGCATCCTGCTGACCTCTATCATCTGTCAGATCCATATCATCCTGTCACAAAGATTAAACATAAAAAATTCAGCTAACTGAAAGCAATAGACAGCAAAAAAAAACTTATTAACAAAATGGTAAATAGTACTTACAACCCTCATGATAGTAACATTGTTTCTATCTATGCGATTTAAATGGTAATCAATTAGTAGTTCTTTCCCTACATTTATTGATTTTATTGCACAAACAAAAACTTCATTCCCCTCATGCGCCTCAAATATGCAATTGGGTTACTTACTAGTTGAAGCAGGTTGCATACTATTTATAAAACCTACAATATTACCTATTTCTTTTGGTCTCCCATCAATGTACATAGCAAATCTTTTACTTTGATCATTTTCTTTCCGTTGTATATAATTAGCTGATACCCCATACCTACACATACTTTTTTTATATCGAACAATCCGCATCCAGTCATTGTAATTGTAATATGGACCAACATACTTGAACAATTCGACAACTTTTTTGTAACATGCCTTTATCCCATCCATGGAAAATAGGCCCAAACCATGTAATGAGGATGGAGCAATGCGATATATCCTCTAATTAACAAAAAAATATGTGTTAATTGGAGGTAGCTCATTGGGTATCCATTCTTTCTCAATGTGTGAGTACCGAAAGGGCACCTTGATGTCGCCTTTGGTCTCATCATCATAAGAACATGACCCCCCATTAGCAAGGAAAAATTGCATGCGTTTATCAATTTTTTTTCTATTCTTTTGACCTCTAGTTGATCTCCCTCTTTTAGCCGTACTACATGTAGAGCTTTCATATACCATTTCCTCATTTCCCTCATTCGATGTAGATAGATCTGACAAGTACCTATTTGGTGGGTCCTGCAATCCATCAAATGGAAAGTGAAAGTGACATATGTAAGTTGAAAGTGATTATACAATTATATTTCTATACAGACCTTCTTTGTCTATATATACGTTATATGATTATATAATGTCTATTTATAACATATGTGCTCAATGATAAACAAAAAGAATATAAGAAAATTATGTCTATTTATTGACTTATACCTGCTGATCCATGTCATTGTGCACAATCCATGCCAAACGGGTCAAATCTCCTATAGTCAATTGACTATTTGCAAAAAGGGTGACAATCAGACACAATATAAACATTTGTAATTATAAATAACCTATGTTGTAATCATTAGAAATGAACACAATAAATATGTAATCAAATTTTATGAATATGTTAATCATTTACCTTAAGTTAGCTAAAAATTACATGATACACATTTGCTACAAATAACTTAGAAGACAACATGAACAATAGGCAACATCACAAACATGTCAACAGAAGGGGTGATGATGTACCTATAGTCAATTGATTGTTTGCAAAAAGGGTCATAATCAAACACAACATAAACATTGGTAACTATAAATAACATATGTTGTAATCATTAGAAATGAACACAATAAATATATTATCAAATTTCCTACATATGTTAATAATTTATCTTAAGTTCACTAAAAATTACATGATACGTGTATGCTACAAATAACTTAGAAGACAACATGAAGAATATGTAACATCATAAACATGAACAAATTTAGCTTATATATGGAATGCAAGATCATCAACAAAAGGGGTGACGACGTTTGTAGTCATTGATTATCTTCTTCTTCATCATCATCATCATCATCATCATCATCATCATCATCATCACCATCATCACCATCATCATTGCCATCATCATCGCCATGATCATCGCCATGATCATCGCCATCATCACCATCATCATCGCCATCATCACCATCACCATCATCATCATCATCACCATCATCATCACCATCACCATCACCATCACCATCATCGTCATCACCATCATCTTGATCTTCATCATCTGCTTCTTCATCATCTTCAATATCTTCTTCTTCCATAACATTATACTTTATTGGCCTTCCTCTTGGATCATGTCTAACAAAAAATGACCAACCCTATTTATTTGGAACCTCTAAGTAAAACACTTTCTCACATTGGCTTGGAAGAACATAGGGCTCATCTCCAACTGGCTCGAACGACCTTGTATTGATCACTGTAAATCCATTATCATGTTGAATAACCATTCTATCTTGATCATTTTGATTTAGTCGTAACCTGTACCATTTGACAATGAATAGAACTACTTTGAAGGTGTTAAATTCACACTCAGTTATATCATCCAAGATGCCATAGTATTGATTTTGAGATTGTTGAGGATGTATGTCACTTCTCGATGATATATTGGTGACCTCAAAAATTGTAGTTATCCCAGAATCACAAGTTTTCTTTGTGTCATCTAACCTTTTTATGTGGAATTTGTGGCCATGATAGTACATAGCTTTGTGGTGCTTGACCTGTAATTTTTGAAGTCTATGTAAATTATTTGCATCATGAGTTGATACGAAACATATGTTGAGTTATGATCATTAATAAATTTCTACGTACCTCTCCACCTCTTAAACCATTTACTAGATCAACTACCATTAGCATAACATTGAAATCTCCATTACGATGAGCTTTTGTAACCAATGAAGCAACACCTTCCCATGTTAATGAGCAACCATTTTGTTGACATCATTCAATCCATTTCGTCATCCAATCAAGATTTTTTGCAATATACAAATGTATTGCATCCCACTCTCGACCACCTGTTTCAAATAAATATGCCAATTAAAAATAACTTATATTGAAGATTTATATGAATTAATTAACTACAATAAAATCTTAGATTTACCTCTCACTTTCCTCAATCTACCTTTTCCCATCAAGTACTCCCCTTCAAATTTGTTAATTGAGTTGGGATCCCAAATATGATCTACATGGATGTTTGCTGCAAACTTAGGAAGATATTCAGTAATGTACACCATGGTCTGGTATACCATATATCCCTCCACCATAGAACCCTCAGGATGTGCTCTCTGTTGAACCAAGCCTTTCAAAAGTTTTAAGTGCCTCTCAACCATCCACATTGATTTGGTTGGTACAGGTCCACACAATTCAATCTCCTCAACTTGATGTATGAGGTAGTGTTCTTTTGCATTGAAAAAACTTGAAGGTAGACACTTTTACATTTCACACATCAGAAGAGGAATTTTTCTCTTCCAATATTTTATATCTTCTTTATTGATTTCTTTAGATGAAAACCACCTCATGTATTTTCCAAGATCATATATAACCTGTTTGACATTGTTGGCAAAGTGGTGTGGGAGAGATAGAGGTAGAACATACTACAATATTTGTAAAATGATCTTGTCAATATTTTATAAAAGAATCCAATTGAAACTACATGTAGTATGTAAATATATAGTGAATACAAAATAACATGAATTACCTTAGTAAATGTATGCCAATCGTGTGTTTTCAACCCTGGCCCAAATTCACTTTTATTTGATATGATATTGTTTATGTTCGTAGCAAATCATGTGGGAAATCGTATTTTTTTTATGACTTCTTTTATAGCATTGCTCTGTTGCTCTAACAATAACCAACTAAGGGCACTTGTATCAATCCGGTCTCCATTGTTATTTGGTCGAATACCATTTTTCATTACATGGTTGGATTCTTTAATGTCACTACAAGTTTTGATAGTTTGATCTTTGTCACGCCTTCCATCCAAGATTTTCCATAATGTCTCTGCTACATTCTTTCCAATATGCATAGGATCAAACAAATGCACAATTGGGAGTTGCTCATAGTACGAAAACCTAGTAAATTGTGTAGTATAAATTTTTAGTCCTTTTGGAAGTTGGACATTGATGTCTTGATGACCTTCACAACCATCAATCACATCATCAGTAAACAAAACACAATATCGAAATATAAATTTGAAACAAAAATCATCAAATGGAATGACATTACCTTGATGATTTATTTTATTGTATGCCAACTTCCATAGATGAGGTGTTATTCTCTGTGGCTTTGATGTAGTCTCTTCTAGACCATTGAAAAGATGTTTTTCGGTAATTCGGTACTTATGATTTCTGTGCAGAAAGTGTCTATTCTCATCAAACACCTACTTTCTTAAACTTTTTGAATGACGAGATTTCATCTTTGGACCACAAACTAGACATGCAAATTTACCCTTTTTCTGAAGACCTACAAGATTGTGTATAATTGGATTAAATGTGTTAACTTTGACATACCAAAAAAGAGGTGTCAAGAAGAGAACATACCACAAAAATGTGTTAGCCCAGGGGCATCGTGTATTGTCCATACAAGCATTACATGAAATTGAAATTGTCTTTGTCCTATTGGTCTACAAATGTCATACATAGTAACCCAATTCAATAACACCACCAACTCGTCGATAAGGGGTTCAATATATATGTTGATATCTTTGACTTGGTACTTACCTAGTTGAATGAGAAAAAACATTACATAATTATTTTGACCATTTGATAGATTAGTAATAATAAATTAATTTAGATGACCACTAAATCAGAAAATACCTAGAACAATCAGTTTCAACATTATGTGCTCTCTCTTAATGGACAACCAAGGAGGTATGTTATAGTTGATAACAAAAACAGGCCACACTGAGTAAGTAGATTACGAGGTTCTTCTTTAAAGTGTGACCATTTTTCCTCTATTTCCTTAAATGCCGAACCATCTGTAGGCATTCGCATAATGTCATCTTGACTCCTATTGTGTGCATGGTAATCCATAAATTGTGCCAAGCTATTGCACTTGAATAATCATTGTAGACGTGGAATAATGGGAATATGCCAAAGAACCTTACGAGGCACCTTTTTTGTTAATCGATCTGATTGATATCTACTTATATGACAAGTAGGGCATTGTGTTGCAAATTCGTGCTGTTTATAATATATAATATGATCATTCGAACATGAATCTATTGTTTGATACTCCATTCCAATATCTTTCATGATGGTTGATAATTCTCGATACGAGTGAGGTAGAATGTTTGATGGTGGTAACAAACACTCACCTATCAACCTACGACCAAAAATATAATTTCTTAATTTAAAGAATATTAATTGCTACACAAACCCAATGTTAATTGTAAGGGAACTATGAGTAAAATAATGAAAGAAGATGGCATACCTTAACATACGTGTCATTGCTAGATTGGATAAACCATTCATTACCTTCAAGTTCACCAATAGCAATACAATGGCAAGAAGAGTTGTTTTGGAGCCTTCATATAGGGGCTTCTCTGCCTTCTCAAGTAAAGGTACATCAAACTTTGCATCATCATCACCATCATCATCATCATCATTATCATCTTGATCATTGTGATCATTTTGATCATCCTGATCTTCTTCCATGGTATCATTACCTTCTACTTCAATATTCACACCTCCATGTTCCCTTGTTTGGAAATCTGCATTCTTCGAATTGTCATGGTCCATAACATGAAAATCGGGGATGTTGACCTATATGAAAATGATGACCTTACATTAACCATGACCTTGATGTCATCATCAAATCATGTCTCATGTAATTTATAAACTATTAAAATGCATACCAATGGGTGATACTCGTTTCCCCCTTCAATGTGACCATATTGCCTACAATGTTGCTCAGCTGTTGTGATTAGATATCTTCGAGTCTTTAAGCCCTTACACATTTTACAAGGACAATAACATTTTCCATCACCTTTTCTTTTCAAGTTAGACCACAGTCTAGCAATTGCCTCCCTATTTTTTTGTGTGTTGATATCGTCAGACATGGTCTTTCTTGAATGGAATGACTCGTTGGTGGAAGAAGGATGATTTGTTTGCAACCTGCAGATGGAGTAGTAAGAGGAAGACACATATAAAAAGGAGTTAGGTCTCTGAACCAAGTAGGAGTTAGGACATGCTGGAGTGGGGTCAGCCCAAGATATTTTGGAATCTTGAAGAACTTGGTAAAGGGTATCTAGAAAGGTGAAAATAAACAAGTATTTTCACAACTACAAAGGAGGAATCGAGAGCATTATAAATAATGAAGAAGAAACTTAAATCCATACAACTTCACCTCTATTTACAATTTGGCCTTTTTGCAAGTGAAATATGACAATATACAAAATTTCCAATCACATTTTCACTTAAAAAAGAACACCAAATATACCTTTGCTACAATATCTTCTTCAAATTCTTCGCTATCAGATTCTTCAAAACTGCAAGCTCCTGTGCAGAAAAAAGATGAGATGTACTAAGTAATTTTTGATGGGCAATATTTAAACAAATTGACTATCAAAAAAATAATTTATGAAATTCAGTTGCTTTATTATGTACTGAAGACTTGGCAAGATGTTCCCAAGTCTATCTATAGAATGCCTATCTGCATGGTTGTTTGCAAATAGTCTAGTATGGTGCTGCTTTTGAACAACAACAAATGTCACTAGGGCCTTAAATTCATTGACTATGATTTTAAGAAAAATCTACGACGAGACTTATTTTTCAGATGCATGATCAAAAATGATTTCCACATTGAAAAGTTTTATGAGAATTCCTAGGTTCAACAGCTATGTCTTTTCTAGGGCTTATATCATCTCTTTTTTTGAGCTTATGCAAGTGACAAAGTATGAGAAGGGTAGACTTTAGCAATGGCTATTGATTTTGTTATTATTCCATTGTTTATTATTTTTCTTATCTCATATTTATGTTTATTTTTCATTTTTCATTTCCACATAAATTGTGGCCTAAGGGGCCACACCTTTTTATATTGATTTAAGAAAAAAGATCACACATAAGGGTGCATCTATAGCTAACTACTTAACATCTAGAATCATATTAACAAAAAGGTTCATATTCATTCTCAAACATATTAAATTGTGCATCAACATAGCCACCAGGGCTAGCCTCCAAGAGCAATCTAGAAAATTTCCACTATTTAGAAGGGTGACAAGAATCATAGTGCATCTTGCAAAAATCATTTTCCAGACCAATACACAGGCTTTCTCAAGAGTATAGAGAATAGCCCAAGCTTCCATCTAATTTTTAGAATGAGTACTTAAGGAAGTAGAAAAGAAAAACTAAATAGGGCTTAAAGTTCCACTACTAGTACCACCCATTCCTGTTGGACATGGATTACTCCTTCAAAACCCATCTATATTGATTTTGAGGAAATCATTTGGGAGGGGAGACACTAACCTAAATGGTTCACTTTCTTCACTTGCTAAACTCTAGGACCAAACCTATTTTGTGAAGAAAGAGAAAAGCATTGATCCAAGTGATTAGCAATGTGGAGATCCAAATGAACAGTTGACTGAGATAGCTCTTGTTTCGACAGACCACCCTCTCATGAAATCTCATTCATATTATAATCTTGCACGATCTTATCATAGAAAAGGTGATTATGAAATTGCTGGCCGCTACTACTATTTGGCACCCTCAAATTACATGTTACACTTTGATGTTGGTGTTGCCATTTAGAAGTTTTCAACTTCAACACTTCAAAAGCTAAAATGTACTGCTGATGAGGTTATGAAAATGTCACCTATGCAAATAAATGTTACTTATACAAATGTTGGTTATGACATCTTGTACATATGTTACTTATTCTAGTGTCACTTAATCAGTGTCGCTTTTAAAATTTGTAAAACTAATATTGTTCTTCAAACTTACTCTTTTGTTGGTCTAGAGTCAACAATTTATTTTTTAAAATTAAATATTTAAATTTATATTGGAAAAGGATGAAAAAAATACTTATTGATTTAACTCAATTTATAATTGTTATTTAAATATTTCTTAAAATAACATAATCCTTAATCTTTTTTTTTTAGTTCTCTTTGTTTTGTGAAAACTATAGCATTCTCTACTTGATAGGACCAACCACGTGAAGGTGGAAGCTCATCATGGCCCCTCCTAGGAGTCTCTTATGACCCTTTACAACATCTTAAGAGCTCTAAGATTTATTCTTAGGGATCGTAAATGGTCATAAAGGGTCATAAGAGATATTAGGACATAATAACTAAGAAATATAATTGTAAGCATCATGGTTACATTTTTTTGGAATCAATGTAATTAAGTTGTATACCCAAGTGACAAAGTGCATCTAGAAAATGAAACTACAACCTATTGGGATTGAGACAAACCTTATAAAACAAAAGCAGCTAGGAATGATTGCTTGCCAATATCTGTTAAATAGATTTGTGGGAGGACCTTGTATTCATGACCTACACCTTGTATTCATGAGCTAGGAATGATCGCTTGCCAACAGTTGTTGAATACATCTGTTGGAGGACCTTGTATTCATGAGCTATAGATGTATTCAACAACTATTAGCAAGTGATCATTCTTACAGATGAATTAGACTTGGAATCAAAGGTGTGGAAGTTTCTTTGCATTGCTTGGGTACACAACCCAATTACATTTCCAAAAAAATGTGACCATGATGCCTACAATTATGTTTCTTAGCTATTGTGAAATCTACATATTTTATAGGAGAAGCATTTGATGTTTATGTTGTGAATCCACTAAATAGGGTTAAGATTTGACTTGGGAATGTTGGTTAGATGATTTGAGAGAAAGAATGGATAGACAGATGGAGAGAGAGATAATACAAGTGGTAGAAAAAGCCATGCCATTTGTAGGATGCCACCATCCTTTTGGTAGATCAAAGGAAAACATGGTAAGGACTATAATACACATTGTCCTCAAGAATATTATCTAGGAGTCTTTCTATCACTTCTATTATCTCTCTCTCCATCTATCTCTCAACTCTTTCTCTCAAATCATTAGACCATACTATTTAATCTTGTCAGGCTATTTGAACAGCTACATGACCCTGAAAAAGAAAATCTTTTGTATAGGCTAATATTGTTTAAGTTTCCTAATTATGTGGGTGCATATCTACGACTTGCAGCCATGGCCCATGCTCAAAATGAGATCCAACTAAGCCTAGAATTGATTGGGGAGGCACTTAAGGTGGATAAAACCTCAGTAAATGTGATTACTATGCTTGGCAACCTGGAACTGAAAATAGATGACTGGCTTAAAGCAAAAGAAACAATAAAGCTACACAAAATGTATCAGATGGTAAGGATGCTTATGCTGACATTAATTCTCTTAGAAATTGGAATTATTTTGCAACTTCACACAATGAGAAGAAGGATCCAGATGCAGAGGGAATACATCTTGATAAGGCTAGGGAACTGTATTGTAAAGTGTTGGCTCAAAGACCTAGAAATGTCTATGCTGCAAATGGGGCAGGCATTGTGCTAGCCGAAAGGGATCATTTTGATATTGCAAAGGAAATTTTCACATAGGTTCAAGAAGCTGCAGTAGGAAACATCTTTGTTTAGATGCCTAATGTGTGGGTAAATCTAGCACATGTTTACTTTGCACAACGACAGTTTGGGCTTGCAGTGAAAACGTATCAAAATTTTTTGAGGAAATTCTATTTTGGTATTGACACCCAAATTTTATTATATTTAGCTTGATCACATTATGAAGCAGAACAGTGGCAAGATTGTAAAAGAACATTATTAAGAGTAGTACATTTGGCACCCTCAAGTTACATATTACGCTTTGATGTTGGTGTTTCCATGTAGAAGTTTTCAACTTCAACACTTCAAAAGAAAAAACATACTGCTGATGAGGTTCATCAAGCAGTGTCTAAATTAAAGAATGCACTACATGTGTTTAGACAACTATCAGTAGTGCCAAGCCCTCATACACATGGCTTTGATGAGAAGAAGATAGAGTTGCATGTGGACTACTGAAAACACTTGCTTGATGCTACCAAAGTTCACAGAGAAGCAGCAAACCATGAAGAACAACAAAGCTATCAAAAGCTAGAAGTAGCACGCCAACTTCTCCTAGTGGATGAGGCAAAATGGAAAGCTGAGGAAGAACGAAGAATTATGATGGAAAGGAGAAAGAAAGAAGAAGAATTGCGGTGGGTGATGCAACAAGAGGAGCAATTTGAATGTGTGAAAGAATTATGGAAGAGTAAGCATAAGGACAGGGATGATGATGATGATGAGGCTGGTTAGTCTGAAAAGAAAAGAAAGAAGGAAAAGAAGAAAAAGAAGAAGGATAAGGATCACAAGGCTTATGATTCTAATATGGAGGAGCCTAATATTTCCATGGAAAATGAGGCAAATTATATGAGTGATAAGGAAGAAGCTGATACGGAAAATGCCCAAGATCTTCTAGCAACTGCAGGTCTAGAAGACTCTGATGATGGCGACACAAATTCTCCAGTTTCAGAAAAATCACGAAGGAGACATGCATACATTGATTCTAAAGATGAAGAACCCTTATAGAAACAGAGTCAAGAGAAGACAATACTTTTGACGATGATGTCTAGGCTTCCTGAGGATTAACTAAATAGATTCCAAGAGAAGATGATGCACAGAGTGATGATGGATAAGCTACCTAAACATTTAGTCAATCAAATATGCCTTGTCCCTTCTAAATCTGTTTGACATTGTTCCAAGTCAAAAACATCAATTGAATCATCTGTATGGAATCTTTTCTTTTTTCCATTTATTGTTTTATATGGGCAACCTATTCTTGTCCTTATTCTAGAATATTTTCTGTGTTCTTCAATGTATATGCTTTATCTTCCTATCAGATTCTAGATTAGAAGAACACACAATTGAAAATAGATTATCTATTTTCTTGAGGTTTAACCTAATAGATTCCAAGATAAGATGATGCATACGATGATGATGGATAAGATACCTCAAAGTTTAGTCAATCAAATATTCTTTGTCCCCTCCAAATTTGTTTGACGTAATTAAATGAGATCTATTCAAAAAGCCTCAAATGAATCATCTGTAGGGCATCTTTACATTTTTTCTATTCATTGTTTTTATGGCAGCCTATACTTGTCCTTTTTTTATATCATTTTCTGCGTACTTCAATGTATATGCTTTATCTTCCTATCAGAGTAACAAGTAGTTGGTGTTGCTGTTTCTATTAGTGTGAATTATGCAAAGTAGCCAATTGCGTTTGATAAGAAACTCAGTGTCAATTCAAACGACATCCATTTCAAAGGAAGAAGACCGTAATCTATTTTTTCAAGCACTTCTTCTTGATGTGATAAATTGGTAGATATAAATAGAAACTAAACTTTGATCAAATTAGTAATTACAGTTTGAACCTAGAAGACTTTTATCTAATTCATCAATTGTAGCAATATTAATCATACCATAATAGAATAATACTGAAAAAATAAATTACAAATTACAATTTTCATACCAGTACTTTTCATGGTGATCCACGAGAATCACCAAATGCATTGCAGAATAAAAATGTAAACATATTCATATTCTTCAAGAGTTTTCAATTTCTTCCATCTAATTAGTTTCACAATAAAAATTCTATGAATCCAAAGTTTTGAATCAGCAAGACAATTTTTTTTTAATAAAATGTATGAGTTAGAGCTTCAACCAAAGATTTAATTCTAACAATTAAGCAACATATATACATTCAGTTTTTATACAACAGAAAGAAGGAAAGATTAGAAGGGGTTTAAGCTTCTATGTGCACCATCGTAGCAAGAATGAAAGAAATTTTGTTCATGTAGATTTCATTTTTTTTGTCACTCACATAGATAAGTCAGAGTCTTGTTTCAAAGCATAATCCTGCAAGAAGGGGGTCTAAAACATAGGAGAAGAAGTAAAAGAGAACCACATATTGGAGATATTACATGCATAACTAAAAAGAAAAAAGTGTATGATTTTTCAAACACTTGCAGACATACATGATAGTAACCAGACCCAAATAGCTATACTCATGAAATGCCAACAAAAATATCTAGTGAGAAGTCTCTAAGAAAATGAAACTTGATTTCTAACATTTGAGATACTTGCATGTGAGTTACAAATTGAAATCTTCTATAGGAAAAAAAGTTGTGTTCAACAATAATAACAGATTTTTAGAACCCCATGATTTTCTTCCAACTCCTACAATGAAGATGGAAGAATTATATGCAGAGAATAGAAAGGAAAAACATAACTTATTCTATGGAGGAAACAACCCACTATATACCTTTAAAATGGTGAAGAATGCCCAAATCTTTAGTAGGAAAAGCCACGGATTCTACTCCAAACATAAAAATGAAATGTTACAGGAAGACAATAAGGGGTTTGTTATTATAAAGGTCTGAAAGCAACAGGATACCATATTCTCATTACTCAAACATAGTTACCTTCATATAAAAATTATGGAGAATATGGCAAAAAGCTCTAAACAATAGTGGCAAAATAATCCAAAAAAAATTCCAAGAAACCGTATGAAGGCTCAGTAAAAGAATCAGTGATTATGTTCAAACCCTAAGGAGAGGCTCTTTGTATTTGAAGTTTTCATATTCCAAAATATTGAATGGTGAAAATGATTCTTTTAGGGTTGAAAAAACACAACATATAGCTCCTCAATTCCTTTTTCATAAATTTCAGAGTCCGAATGCATTGATGGGATTTTATATTTTCCAAGTCCATGTTAATAACACAAATCGTGGGTGTTTAGTGGGGTCTTAATTTTATGTCCTTAGAAAATGCCTCAATTGCTAAGTGCACCCAACTACACTCAAAGCTGATTAAAGGAGCAGACGAGCAGTTAAATACAAGAAAAATGCAGTGAAAGCCACCCATACAACAAACAGAGAGGAAGCTTATTGAAGAGGTTCCCATCTCATGCATAGATTAAAGACAGAGAGTAGGCCAATGAAGAAATTGATGCAAGTGATAGAAAGCTATGGCCATTGTGGGAGATTTCAAGGCGCCAAAAAATATAAGCCGTGTTAAGAATGTAGCAGGTGTTAAAAGGGAGAAACAAGCTAGCTAGAGGAGGCATTTTCATAGCAAAGAGCAGCCGACAGAAAGTTTAAACACCTTTGCTAAATGGGAAGTCAAAAAGAAGAGAAAAAATGCCCATAACATGAATGATCAATACATAACAATAAGTCACAACAAAGTTTAACACACACATGCCCTTGTGCCCTTGTGCCCTTTTCACAAAAATGTTGATGCAGACATGCCCTTGTGCCCTTTTCGCGCAAATGTTGACGCAAACTTGCAGCGCAAATGAAATGTGAATTACATTTTTCCCTCTTTTTTTTTTTGTTTTATGCTGCCGTGTTGGTCGCAATTCTGACCAAAGTAATTCATCGCAATTGTGACCAACATGGGCTAGTTATTAAAAATAAATAAAAAATCTTTATAACGAGACCAACCAAACCATTTTAAAAACTTGGTCGCAAATTTTGGTCACCATTTAGGGTTAAATCCACTAGTGTTCCTTGTGTCATTTATTTGGTTTTCTGATTTGCATGTGATTGTTTGATTTAAACAAGTTTGGATGTGTATATCTTTCAGTTTTATGATGGTTCAATAGTGCATATATGGGTAGATATTGGTTTGAACATTCTATTTTGGTGCTTTACCTCCTTAGAATAGACTAGGTAGGTTTTTTCTCTTGCATCTCCTTCTCTTTTTTCCTCTCAAGAGTAGTTAGGTGCATCTTGATAGCAAAAGAACTTGGCCTTCTTCAGAGACTCAACCTCACAGTTCAAGTCCCACAGCTTGTGGGTTGTTTCCATGCTTCACAAGGTTTTCCTTAGGTAAAAACTTTGGACAAGGGTGCAAAATTCTGTGACAACAATTTTTGGCATGCCTAGTGGGACAAACAATTTCAGCAACATAAGTTTTCTAGAAGCCAATCCAATCTTCATGCATTGAGAATTTGGGTGTTATTCTCAGTGAAATCAGCCTTTGGAGGCATTCAATCAAACACCATGATGACTCTAATGTAAATCCACTAGTTTCAAATAGACCCAAAGCTGGCATGTAAAGATCATTCTTGATCTTTTGGTGTTTTTCATTTTTTTCTATGAAATTGTAGTTTTTATGAAACTCTAACCATGGACCCATTTCATAGAAATAGCTACTATTCTCCCCCTACTGTGTCGCCCCCCCCCCCCCCATATCATGACAATAATATTCCTCAATGCTCATATAGCCAATTTCAACCTGAGACCCAAGCTACTTATAGCTAGTATGCTCAAAATTATTACGCCCCTCCCACCCTTGTTCCACTAGTCCCAACATCCTGATATGAGAAGCTTAAAGATATGATGTTGGAGTTTGAAAGGCAAATTGACTCCAAGTTCCAAGAGAGGAGTGATAAGATGGACACATGGAATAGGAAAATGGATGAAAGTCATGAGAAATTGTTGGACCTAGATAGGTGGCTTGATGAGATTTCAAGGCAAAAAGAGATTCAAAGACAATAGGAGGAGATGGCATATTAGGACTA
Organism: Cupressus sempervirens; assembly: GCA_028749045.1. Lineage (NCBI taxonomy): Eukaryota > Viridiplantae > Streptophyta > Pinopsida > Cupressales > Cupressaceae > Cupressus > Cupressus sempervirens. Next base: position 79,219,726 of record CM053786.1, on the reverse strand, counting down.
TCTTGAAAAGGAAGAAGAAGAGAGCAAGAGATAGAGACATTTTGAGGAGAGTCTTGCAAGGCAAGTTGTTGCAGCAAGAGAGGAGGTAATGAGGCTACATTTGGCTTATTTTTAGACCAAGGAAGTAGAGGAAACCCCTTCTCTAAAACATGTCATTCTAATCTTTTAGAAAGCCACTCCACTACAAAAGCCTATTGTTGGAACTTCTCCACTCCCTATTTGAGAAAACTAGTTGGGTCATGAGCCTTCCAAACCTATCACCATTTCACTCTTTAAGGGTGGGCCAGTTGTATGTACTCCTGATGGCCCAAACATGGAGCTTTGGGAGAGTGAAACAAAGCCCAAAAAGATGCCAAGGGAGGAGTTATAGCCTGCTGAGGATGAAAAAAGATTTCTATTGAGAAGAAGGAAGAGGATCCAATCCTCTTATTTGAAGAGTTTCCTTCTTTTGTGGAGGAAGAAAAAGAAGAGAAGGTTGTTCTTTTCTTTGAGGAAAAAATCATAGCTTTTGAGCCTTTAAAAGAAGATGAGGATCTGTTGTTGGAGAAGGAAGAAGATCATTTGCTGCAGCAAAAAATCCTCCATGATGTGGAGCAAAAAATCCTCCATGATGTGGAGGAACATGTTGATATGCATGAGGTTGTCCCTTAGCCTATGCATATTATTGTAACAAAGCAAGAGGATTCTAATGAGGAGACTTTTTGGGATGAGCTAGAGATGTTTTGTTCATTCTTGGACATGAAATAGTCTACTCCTTCATCAAAATATCATGAGTTTTTGTAGCAATAAGTGAGGATTCACAACATACTAGAAGCTCCCAAGGAAGTGGTTCATGAGCATCTAAGCAAGATGTGGAGATGAGTTCTACACAAAAAGAGGAGGTGCCACTTCCAACTAGTAGGATACCAAAGTTGCAAAGCATAAAAATGTGGTCAAGAATAATTGCTTAGACTCAATTCCATTAAGAGGATGCCCCATAAGGCATCTAGCTCTGCAAAAAATCAACAAGTTGCCCCCGATCATTCTCATTGCAAAGAATGAGGAAGAAGATCAAAAAGAGGAGCAAGTATGTTTTTCTCCAGAAAGTAATGCCCTAGTGCTGGAAGAATTCATTGTTTTCAGCATTGGGAAGGAGGTATTCCATGTAGCAATGTGTTTGTCATGCTTGCTATTATTTTCAACTACCCTCATGTACAAAAGGAAAAATCATCTTGTGAGGAAAGGCAGCTATTTCAACAAGCCAATCAAAGGATTTGTTTAATTTTTTGCATTGTGAATAGCTAGTACATAGTAGAGTAGTTTTTATTTTCAATTATTTCCTATTTTCCAAGAAGTACACATGCACATTTGCTCCTTTTCTAGAGTTGTTCTAAGCTTTTTGAAGCTCTAGGAAGTTTTTTGTTCTTTGCTAGTTGCATGTTTTTTGTTGGTTGTAGGTGGGGGAATGTGTCAATTCTTGGTAGTGACTCTATGCCCAAAAATTGCTTAAAGCTATTGGCCTATGCTTAGTAGACAAGCATCCCCTTTGAGTCACCAAGAATGTTGGCCAATTTTTTTCCCCATTCATCCCATCATTAATAACTAATCTGTGAGATCTTCAATGGGCTTGATTCTTTGATGTGGGTTAACATTCTTTTAGGTTGGGTTAACATCTCATGTTAACATAGTTTTTCCATGTGTCAAGTTGGCTTGGTTCCTTCATGTGCCAAGCTAGTTCAATTTCTTCATGTGTCCAATTGGATCCATTTTTTTTTATGTGCCAAGTTGTGGTTTAATGTGCACTTTTTGTAGGGGTTAACATTTCATGTTAACCATTTTCACTATTTTGAGAAGTGACTTTTCTTGCTTCCACAAAATCGTGAATTTGAGTGTTGCCTCTTCTACCACATATTGGGAAATGTGTCAACAAATGAATTAGTGCCAAGTGGTGGGTCAGTTCCTTTAGTGCATTTTACTCTCTGTTAGATCAAGGATCATCTACGATTTTCACTATGTCACTATGCAAAGTTGTGAGGGAGTTATTTCATGCGATATAGTGACAATTTGACCTTGATTTTTTGGTAGACCCTTCCTGCTAGAACTGTCAGGACATGTTGGCATCTCATTGGTCTCTCATTAGTAAAGATGTTGACTCTACAAGGAGTTGGGCCACTTTATGTTTTTACGACCGATGCAAACAAATTAAGGGTGGTTGCTTTTCACTTTGGGGAGTTTCTTGATCTTTAGTTATAGCGACAAAGTGATGAATTGACACATGGCAGGTGGGTCCTTCCCTTTTATGGTCCCCAATGTGGTGGATCTTTGCCTTGCTGGGTTGCTTTTAATTAGATGGTGGTCATACTTTTGCATTGTTTCCCTTTGCTCTTGTGAAGATACGATGGTTGTTGGATCTGGGTTGTGTGCCACATGGCAGGTCCTTATGTAGGGATGCTTCTAATTGCATAGTGGTCATTTTGTTGCATCATTTCTTGGGTCTCTTTTGAAGATACAATGGCCATCAGATTTAGATGCATCTTTGGAGATTCCTCACTTCATCTCAGTCATTCATGGTTATAAAGGAAGATCTTGGATCTACGGTTGTGTTTTATTCATCGATCAGGGATATTTTTGCAGCATCTGAGCCATTCATTTTGAATGAAGATCTACATCGATGGTTTGCATCTTTTCTGGGAAAATCAAATTTATTCCACAAGTGTCAACTCTATATTTTCACGATAGATTAACTTGTGTGTTATCCCATCCTGTGTTTTCTTTGACAATAGTGCAAAATTGTTCATTGTGGCCATGACATGTTACAAGGATTGCTTCTCCAATGCTAACCAACATTTCGGGCCTTTTTCCATGGTGTTAATGCATCTCCATGCCTCTTAATTATTGTAGTGATCAAATATTTTGGGATTTGACTTTTTATAGTTGGATGCATTGATTTTGGTCACTATTGCACCTGGATTTGTTCCATGATCAAATTTCCTCTAGAATTGTAGTAACTGCTAGGTAAAGTGGTTGGGTTTAGGTCTAGGACAAAAAATATCTTAGTTATGCCTGATCTATAAAGGAAGATTTTGTAATCCTTTTTAGTTGGTGGACCCTCTGTACTTCTCTGGCATTGCTCTAGCTTGTCACTTTAAATCCCCTTTGCCTCTAAACTATATGACATTCTTCCTTATCTCCTTCAGCCATTGATGTATTCTATAAGAACTATTTGCCTCTCATTGGCGTATTGTGGATATCTACAATCTTGCATGATTGTATCTCTTTTTGGCCTATGAATAATATATAAGTGAATTCTCTTCTTCCTTGTGTCATTTATTTGGGTTTTCTAATCTGCATGTCATTGTTTGATTAAAATAAGTCTAGATGTGTATATCTTTTGGTGTTATGATGGTCAAATAGTGCATATATGGGCAGAGATTGGATTGAACATTCTATTTTGGTGCATCACCTCCTTAGAATAGATTAGGTAGGTTTTGTTTCTTTTATCTCCTTCTCCCTTTTCCTCTCAAGAGTAGTTAGGTGGATCCTAATAGCAAAGGAAGTTGGCCTTCTCTAAAGACTCAACCTCACAATTCAAGTCCCATAGCTTGGAGGTTATTTCCATGTTTCACAAGGTTGTCCTTAGGTAAAAACTTTAGACAAGGGTGCAAACTTTCATCACAATAGTAACTTTACTCTAATTACCTCCATTATCATCTATGGAATGAGCTTCTTCTAACCTACTTGGGTCTTTTCCCCTTCCAAATTTACCCTTGCCTCTGAACCCCTATTGTCTCTTCATCTTTGTTTGGAATCATGTCTCCTTGTATCCTTTTCCTCTACTCTCAATGCTAATCGAAAGCATTTTTTCATGTTGTCAAGGGCCATCATACTGATCTCATCTTCGATTCCTTGCCTCAATCAATTGAGATACCTTGCTACCTTTCTATTTACTCCTCCTATCTCCTTACCCTTAGACTCAACTTGTTGAATTCCTCAATGTAGGCACTTACTGTCAACTCTCTTTGCCTTAGGTTTTGCAACTTCTAATACATTTGTATCTCATAATAAGTGGGCAAGAATTGCACACTCAACCTGATTTTCATCCTATCCCAAGAAGATATTTTCTTCTTCCCTATTGTTACTCTATCATCTTGCAGTCGACCCCTTGATCCTAGCCTTGGCATAATTGAATATCTTCTCATCTAACACTTCTTTATAATTAAATTTATTTTCTATGGCCTCTAGCCAATCCAACAACTGTTCTCCATTCAAACTGCTACTATAGTAAGGAATATGTTCCATATTTTCCTTATTATAGACTTGAAGGAATCTACGAACACTTTCTAGTCCTTTTCCATTTCCACTTATTTTCCCTTGTCAGATGTTTCTCATGTATGACTTCATCTTCTTCCTCACTCTCATCTCCCCATTTAGTGACTCTCCTCTTACTCTTTGCTTCTACCATATTGGCCTTTTTCTAATAGTTCTTGGAACAATTCCACTATGGCACCCTTCATTATTTCCTTGGGTAGCATACTATCAACCTCTTGACTCTCCTCCTCTTTAGATATACACTAGATTAAACATAGTTTAGGCTCTGATACCACTCTAATGTAGGGGGTCTAGTGTTCTAGAGCTTATCTACTCCTAGTTAGGGTTTAGTCCTTTGAAGCATCCAAAGGTTCTTTCCTTCTATGTCCTCTCCACCAACCTTGGTTTCCAAGATCCTCACTTCAGCTTGCCTCCTAAGTATAGTTGGGTTGATGCAAGAACAAAACCTCCTTATTTAGGAACTAGTCCTACTAGCCCTTGTTTACCTTGTTCCTTACACTAGAACTCAAAACCCTTTCTTAGGATCTTTTCCACACACTTATTAGGTCCTTACTAGTGCATTTCTTACCTTTCATACCCTTTCTAGACCTTTCAAAAAATTATGGTCATGTTAGCAATCACTTAGCTATCACCACTCATGAGTAGGACTAAATAGGCATAATTGTATTAGGTTTTTTTTCACTATTCTGGTCATTTACTCAAAATGATTCCACACAACTGCATGGAAGACCATATGATTTTAAAATCTATCACCTAGCAGTTCAATAATCCCAAATTACAAAGCTCCAAGTCACCCACAACCCTATTTTATCTTAGGCCCTAGTATCTTTTAGGCCTTTGGACTAGTCTCAAGAAAATGCTTCCTAGAAATCTTCAAAATTCATACCAACCCTAGAATCACTTGGTCCTTCAAGGGGACATTCTAGGGTTTCCAATCATTCCATTAAATGGATCATGTCAGATCATAGGTGTGCTCTTCAAATACATCTTCTTACTATCCTAGCTCACTTGCACTAAGCAGTCAGCCTAGGGCATCACTCCACAATTAAAAAATCAGTTACAAAGACAAAAATAAATATAAAATGAGTATCTACATGTTCTAACCTATCATTCGACAAGGTTTCATACATTTTCAATTGTGGATTATCAGTTAGGGCCATTTTATTTCTTGCAACTCTGTAAATAGAAACCACAACCTAGTCACCTAAGACACAATATAACTCTTCAACCTCGCAACTTGGAAATAGATGTAAATATATAAAATAAGGATAAAACAAAACTCTACATTTTGTCATATTATGCAATCCAATCTATACACAGTTGTACAAGAGTGCAAAAACTCTATAAATGCAAGGAAAAACTCCAAAAATGTCCATATAGGTTATTCACAAATGTGGTCTACAATTGAAACCATTCTAAATTCAAAAAATCTTCATCCCATGCTGATATACCCGAGCATGGGTGGTTCCAACCGCCCATTTCTTCATTTGCAACTTTCTTGAACCCGTTTATTCAGCAACTTTTGAGCATTTTTGTATTTTTGGGTGTTTTAGCTATGTGGGTGCTTCTAGACCTATCTTAGGACTTTATTTAGGACCCTTAGGATCCTATAGAAGACCAAGTATCCTATTTTCTCAATCTTAGAAACTTTTGACCAACTTGACAATATTTTGACCCTATGGGCAACTTTTGCCCTTACAAACAAATTAGGACAAGTTTGGATCCAAAGACCATTGGATCTTATTAAACTCACAGAAAGACTCTTAACTAACCCTAAACAACATCTAAACCAACCATCAAACAAAAAATGGAGGTTCTTTACACCACTCATGGGCCTATTTTATGTACATTATTAAAGGATGACAACCTTTTATAATGAAATGTTGACTCTAACATTATAAGGTGATGACTTTATAATGATTAGTTTACTATCATGATGAATATCATGTGACTTGATATTTATGGACAAGTCATGACAGTTAAAAGGACATATTGATAGATATCATGTGACATGGTATATGTAGAATATCATTATGTTCTCTTATCATGGTGGATATTATGAGATGTAATATCTATGGATATACCATGATCTCTTATGGTAGATATCATGAGACTTGATGTTTGTGCACACACCATAACTGAGAATAATATCATGAGAATTGATGTACTTGAGCATATCCTCTGATATCAAAATTTAGGTGATATAATTATTCAAAATAAGGAGAACTTATTGATATATATGTACTTTTTCTTCCCTAGCTAAGATGATATATTTAAGTTTGAAGATTCAGTTAGACAATATCTCTAATCAATAATATAATATATACATGTCTATGTGTGTGTGTGTGTATGAGTACATACTAATATATATACACATGTATATATCATCTAAATTTATTGATTCTTTATTTGTTGATCTCTACATCATAACTGATATCATATATATATATTCTAATTGTATCACAGTAGTATCTTACTTGTACCAATCCTTATTTTGAATCAATATTAATTTGAATGCTTCAAATCGGGTTGCAATCAACACCATATTGGTTATTGATATCATTATTGATGGTAAACATGTAATAATCTTTGATTGGTGATTATTACTTGTTAATTATGATCAAGTATGATCATGAATGGTCATGTCTCTAGTCAGAGACATGCCCATTTACTATCACACCCTTTCATGATATATGTATATTCAATCACTCTAGTCTTGATAATTATCGAGATATATTAATACAAGGAAGAGCTGAAGGAGTGTAAATCAAATTTGAAGAATATTATGACATGTACATTTTGAACCAATTCATTGTCATTCAAACCTACAATCAAATATATCAACTATTAGCATTATACTAAAATTAAATAAGTATTATGAAATATAATAGATACTTTATAGAGAATGTTACTAAAAAGGAGAAAATACCCTTTCTAGCTTGGGATTAGGTATATCCTCCTTAAAAAATTAAGATTCCAAGGTTACAAATTTGGATATGCAAACAAGGCTTTAGGTGCAAATATTTTATGGGAAATATAAAATCTCCTTCTCTTAACTGGAGCAAACTTATGAGGGATAAATATCTAGATAATTTTGATACTAAGTATATTTTTATATTATCAAATCTCCCTAAAGAATTTAAGCCCTTGGACTTTATTAGTTTATGTCAAGATGTTATTCTTGGCACTTTTCTTGGTTGATTCATGATAGATCTCGAGCTCTTTTTTGGGAGGATTCTTGGAATAATCATCTACCTTCATCCTTTCTTATTAAATTGTCACACATTTCTAAGGTTTTAAAGGTCCTTTGGGGTAGTAAATTGAGGGATTATTGGATTCTAGATATTTCTAATAGCACTCCATTTATTATATGGAAAAGTATTAATTTTATAGATTATCCGCAATATATCAAAGATATATTTTCTTTATATTTGAGTAGTAATATGGAGTTTTCTCATAAGGGAGGTGAAATTATTCAGACTAAATCAATATCTATGATTATTTTATCAAGATGGATATAACTCTTTAATGCATGATAATATTGTGCCTAATTGGCTTGTGAAACTATTTTGGGGTTCACTCCTAAGGTTGGGGAATCTACTTGGCTTGTCATTCAAGAGTGTGTTCTGTCTGGCATATGATTAGATATATTGGGTATTACAATGGGCTTCCCTTATTTTTCTATGGTTATTTTATGAATCATCCAATCATTTATTCTTGCATTTCCTATTTTCATAGCAACATTGTACTAGTTATTTAACAAGTTTAGGATGGTGTTATTCCATCCCCTCTTCATTACTTCCCCAATTCAAAGCTAGCCTTTTTTATTTTGATCATAAACACTAGCATATTTTAGGGATATTTTTTGTTCTCTCCTTATCTATAATATTTGATTGGAAATATATATTATGAGTTTTAGGAAAGAATTTAAATATTCTTCTCAAATTTTAGATCATATAGAGAAAAATATTTCTTGTTAATCAACCCCCTTGGTATGGAACTATTATGGGATGCACTTGTTTTCCTTATTTGGGGATTCTTTTTCCTCTTGGTTCTTTCTTCTTTGGGGTTTCCTCTAGTTACCTGTATTATGAGGTGAAGACTTCCTCTATTTGGTGGTAGAATCTAGTTGATCAAGGTGGTCATTTTAGGGCTTCTGATACATGTGTAATGAAGGTGTCCTATGTTTTGTTCTTTCACTTTCTATTTTCTTATTGAAGTTGAGGACCCTATTGAGGTGGGGGAAAAGCTTATGGAGGTAGTTGGTTACTATGGGGAATCGATGGTCAATGGGTTCAATGGGTACTCTCCTTCTATTATTTGTGAGTGTATCTTTCTTATCATTAGAGATATGGCTAGAGAGAGCATATATGAAATGCACTAAAAGGGGATGACTCCATAGCTAAATGCTTTGATGTGAAATGCAGAGAGGTGTATATGTACTATGTTTGCCAAGGCCGAAGGTATAGTCTTGTTTGGTCCTATATTTTTTCTTAGATTTTTGAAAAGTTTGGACGGCTTTAGTTTGTTCCCTTATTGTTATGGTGATTTCCTATATTAGTTTTTCTTCCCCTTATGATCGAGTGACTCCTAGTTGTTTGTGAGGGCACACTCTAGTCCTTTTTTGTTTTTTTTTGTTTTAGTCTACAACTTGTCATGTCCCCTTTTCAAATAATAAAAAAAGAAAATCTTTGCTAAGGCAGGCGGGCCCAAGAAAGTGAAGTTTCGGAAAAAGGGGGTTAATATTTGGAAACCGTTGGACTAATAAATAAAAATTATTATTAAAATAAGTTTCATTAACCTCTCTTGGATGTGAGTTACAATTATGCCCTCTTTTAAGGGGTTTGGAGGCATTTTGAGCTCATTCCAGACTTGATTTTCACTCATTCTTTGTTATTCTTCAGAGGCTGCCAAACCTGTGGAGAAGGAGACCCAAGAACGGGAGTTTGCAGGTTTCCAGGGAGACCCAAGAACGGGAGTTTGCAGGTTTCCAGGAAGGCTAAGGACAGGAGTTTGAAGCCATTCCATGTGCATGCTCATACAGAGTTTGCCTTTGTGCTGAACAGTGCAGATTTGTGAGTTTCCGGGTGTATTTTTGTAAGAGTTTGGTGTTTCCGGTTGAGTATTTCATATCAGTTTTGGTTGCTGCTGTATTTTATACTTTAAGCTGTTAAAATAGATCTGAATATATATATTGGGACGTGATTAAACTTCTGAGATAGATTATTAGTGTTCTTGTGGTGTTTTCGGGCATATTTTGTGCTATTTCGAGAGCCCGATGAGCATAGTTTTGGTCCTACATTTTAAAGCTATTGTGTAAAGGCTATACGGATCTGGAAATGTCAATTTGTAGGTTTTTATTCTGCTAAAAGTTCTGTAAAAATTTCCATTTTCAGATTCATTAATAATTTGTGAAGTTGTGAAGCTTTTAGCACTATTTTCAACATACCCGATTTGGGGTTTCTTGAGAAATTTGGTGGATCTTTGTGATAGCAGTTGTTTGATTTTTGAATATCTGATTAGAGGTGTGAAATACCATATCAAATCAGAAAAGGGGACATTACACAACTATTGTGGGGGCTTGTCCCAAGTAATTCATTAAAAGAGTTGACCATGGTTGGCGGGTCAATTTCTTGCTGGTCTTTGTCTTTCATAGAGGGAGATTCAATTATTGCATATTTCATTGCTAGGTGTTGGTAATTTTGTTATTGGTGTCTATCATTTTGGTTGTACTCTAGGTTAGAATGCATTAATTGCTACTTTTATTAATAAAAATTTACCTTTATAAGACTATGAGTAAGAAGTGGAGCTTCTCTTGTTTGGACAAAAATCTATTGAATTCTTGACAGTTATTGTACAAGTTTGTAGTTCTAGGATATATCTCTTTTGTTCAATCTATAAATACACATGTTGTATTGGAATAGAAAATCTTTCTAACAATATATTTCAGTTAAATTTTGATGGGGCCTGACGAAGGAATCCAGGGGATTGTGGAGTTGAAATTTTCATTGGGAAAATCCAAGGTTCTATTGTCAAGCTTTCATGTGCCCACATTGGTAGTAGCACTAATAACTTTGTGGAATTCATGGCTTTGGAGAATGGTTTAGAATTGGCCAATTCATTAAATATTAGGAAGCTCAAGATTTTAGGTGACTCTATTATAATTTTTCAAGCTGTCACTTCTAGTAAATCATGTACTTGGTTATTATAGTATGTTTTAAGGACATTATTAATCTTTTTCTTCAAACTATTTTCTATTATGAAATCCAACATTGATATATGGTGAATAATAGTATAATGGATAAAATGGCTGACTTTTCCTTTGATAAAGAAAAATCATACTTAGAATTTGATAGTGACCCTACATTTTTAGTATGATTTAAGACATTGCATGATTGTTAATTCTAACCCCTAACTTTGGCTCTTTGTTTCAGTTTTTCCTCATTGTCATGTTTGACCCTAAGGACTTGTTTCTTTCAATTATTTTTTATTGATCTAGACACAATTGATTTCATTCTACTTCATGTTGGTTTTATTAAGAGAAGATGAAATATTTTTTGTGGCACTTGGTTTTTACTTTGTACACTTTATGATGTGGACTTGGAAATCTAATCATGCAATTTAATCTTTGATTAAGTGGTAAGCATTATATTCTTTATTTTATGTTCTTCACTTTCTTTGTTACTTATGAGATGGCATCTTTCATTTTGATGAGATTTAGCCATTATATGCAAAAGGATGTTTGATTATTGATTTGATATGCCATTAGTTGGGAATGTGATCATATACTTGTTAGGATGCATATTATGGATTTGATTGTGTGTTATGTTTTTGCATCAATGTTTTGGATCACACTCAGTCATCCATCATCAAGATGAGAAGCAAAACGTTTATGTAAAAACATGGCACACAATTGAATCCAAAATATGCATCCTACTATGAATGATTGTGGAAATTTGTTCAAGTTAACATATCCTTGTTTCTTTCTTTATTTTGTCATTGGAAATGTTGGGGGAATGTTAATGACTTCTAAGATTTATATATCAGTTCTTTATTATCTATGTAGGGTCAACTAATTTTTATATATTGGATGGATTTTGTTCTTATATGTTATATCACCTATTATTTGTGAGTGATCTAGTCAAAAAAATGTAGGTTAATAGAGTTATTTTTCTGTTACTTCCATAGAAACTTAGGATTAGCTCTTTTATTGTCTTTGAAGTTTTTTCTCTACTCCTGTCTCATCTTTGAATGAATGAATTGGATGAATATCCCTTTGGATGAGGTAGATTGTTCAAATATCTCTTCTGAGAAATAACTATACCCTTTTATAGAGAATCTTGTAAAGTTTTCTTTCTATAGTATGTACATTTGTTACCATTGTAATTCATCCTTTGGATGTAATCTTGGTTGTCTCCTTATTTTGTAACTATTAAGACTTTTTTATTTAGATTTCTTATGAATAAGACAAGTTGTTTTTTATTTCAAAAAAAAAAAAAAACTTTATATTGATGATGACTTGTCAAATTTCCAAATATGTAACTTCTATCAACTTAAGTCTTTCAAATATATAAGTAAAAAAATTCAATATTTTTTCTATTAGAATCTTTTTATCAATATACTATTACTTTTATTTTAAAATTTATTTATACAAATCAAAACATCATTTTTGTCGAGATGAAAAATTTGCAAGTCCTTCAAAGTAAATTAATCATTTATAACATTTTTGGTAACTTTAACTTACCAAATCTATAGCTTCTCTCATTTTGAAATTTATTTATGAAATCAAGAAATCATTTTTATAAATATAAGAATAAATAATAAGTTTTTCAATAAATTTTTTAAAATAATTTATTATCCATTCTATAACTTCTTTCACTTAAATTTTTTAATATAAAAATCTACAAATCGTTCTTATCAATTTCTAATCAAACATGTCGTCTTTATTTTGAATTATCCCAATATATTCTACAAATTTATTTCTTTGATGTATTCATTAATAGATAGTAAATTGATGGTAGATTTAAAGATATTCTTAAAAATAATAGTAACGTCCTTACAATTTTCTAATGTAAAAAGATAAATTTGACAATAATAATTAAATGTTAATTATAATTGTAGAGAATTAATATTAGATTAAATAGATTGAAAGAATTCCATGAATAGATTAAAATAAATGAACTATTAAAAAGAGTATATGTTATAACAATCTTAACCATAAATATTTCACTAAAATCAAAGGGGGGAAATGTTAAATAAAAAGATCAAATATATATGATAATCAATATTAGATTTTAAAAGGTTGTCGTTGCATTTGTAAAAAGATAATTGTATTATTATTATATATATCTATATAATAATAATAATAATAATAGTTTGTAAACATATTTTCTTTCAATATGATATAACTTGTTAATCTATCTCTTTAGTGTGGAAGAAAATGAATTATGAGAGAAAAAAGAGTCATATGAGACAAAATCAAAATTTTAAAATTATTTCAATTTAAAAAATAGTTGTTGGTGATAGTGAACCCTATTTAAATAGTTTTTTAAAAATCTGATAGAAATTTGAGTTTACTAAAAATCATTTAAAAATCTAATTTTCATTTTAAATTTATTTAAAAAATTATGATATTGGGTGAACAAATTAGAGGAGATGAAAAGAGGGTCTACAAACTGAAGCAACTCACATGCAAATAGATTGTTATATATTTGTCATGTGCTCTTCATTTTTAAAATTTACAGTCTCTAATAATTAATTGTTGAGGAGACAAACAATTTGATTATGTTAATGTTTTAGGATTTTCTTTTTTAATGAATTTAATCTTATGTTAATATTAAATCAAAAAGAGTTGTCGAGAATTTAGATATATATTAAATCAAAAATCAATTAGTCCTACTTCCATCTAAAATATGTAACATAATCAAATAGTTTGTCTTTTCAATAGTTAATTACAGGGTGTGTAAATTTTTAAAATGTAGAGCACATGGTTTGATATTTAATATTAGTGGTCTTACCTCTTTATAATCAATTCTAGCTAATCTTCTAAGTTTTTATAGTTATGATAAAAATTGATTCCACAACTGGCATGTTGATTCAATATTTCAGTGAAAAACTAATTGTCAATGAATAGAACTTTTTTTATAAAAATAAATCAATTAAAAACTAATTGTAAATGAAAAACATTGAGCAGGTACAATGAATAGAACTTTTTTTTATAAAAATAAATCAATTAAAAACTAATTGTAAATGAAAAGCACTGAGTAGGTACAATGAATATAATTTTTTTATAAAAATAAATCAATTAAAAACTAATTGTAAATAAAAAGCATTGAGCAGTACAATGAATAGAACATTTTTTACAAAAATAAATCAATTAAAAACTAGTTGTATATGAAAAGCATTGAGCAAGATGCAGTCAATACAAATGATGCCAGACTAAATCATCACGTATCTTTTTTGTATTAAATTTAGTTATTTAAAACATTAAAAAATAATTTGAACATACTAATCAAAGGCACATAAATGAAATCAAATGCCATGTATTTTAAAACTATTCCAGCCACAGCTCAATAAATTATATAATTAATATTTTATTTTAAAACTATAAAAGCAATCAAAAGGTGTTGGCTATTTGACCGAATATTTAGACCAGCCTCATAGCCAGTGCTAACCCTATAGCCTATAGCTATCAAATCAACACAACAAATGCCTAACTGTATCTGTCTGTCATTCATGACTTGTTTCAATTTTTTTATACTTCACTTTCTTTATATACTTAATTTTCTTACAGTTGGCCAATACTTTATTTAAATGTGAATATGAGAATAGTAAATTCTTACCTATTTAAAAAATTTATATTTAGTCTAAATTTAAAAGAACTAGATTTCTGTTTTATCTAATTTATATTATATTTAAAAATAAATATAAAGAATATAAATATGAATTAGATTTAAAAATATATATTATTGCTATTCAAATTAAATAACATTATAGTAATAAATATTTTAGCAATATCAATTAAAATCTAATTAATTATCTTTAATAATAAACATATAAATTAATTAATTTTAATATTTAATTTTATTAAATCAACAAATCAAGTATTGTAATAAATTTTAGTTTAAGATTTAATAATCTAAATCTAAACAAATAAATGGTTTTAATTTCTTAAGTTTAATAAATTGTACTTATTAACATTTTTTTATAAAGTGAAACACATAGAAAATATTATGAAAGTTTCTTTAATTTTTAAATATACATAAAGAATTGAACTTGTGAATGTATGTAATTAAAGTTTTGTAAATAAAATTTTTTATTGAGAAATTTATTTTTAAAAAAAATTATTTATCTATTATACAAATATTTTGCAAAAAGAGGGGTAAAAATTTATTAAGACAGAAAGGAATACAACAAGGAGAGCTCAACAAGGAGCTCGATCCTGAGCAACAAGATCATCAAATTCTTGCACCATCTCAAAGGACAGTTGCCCCCTATCCCTAATATTCCAACCCGGATCATGACTAGAAGCCCATTTGGCTAAACAATCAGCAGTTCTATTCCATTCTCGAGGAATATACATGAACTTAATGAACTGAAAAGAGGAAGAGAAGAAAAGAATCTACTTAACAACAGTGGCCAACTGCCAACTAACATCCTCAAGCTCTTCCGAAGAAAGCATGTTCACCACCACCTGGGAATCAGACTCACAAATAATCTTACTCCATCCCCACAAGCAACACTGTTCCACAGCATATAAAATAGCCTGAGCTTCCATGAGATTGTTAGTATTATCACCCTTATGAACTGAGAAAAAAAATTTAACATCCCCAGAACTACAACGAGCCACTCCGCCAATACCAGTCAGACCAGGATTCCCACGGGAAGAACCATCAGTGTTAATTTTCAGAACTCCACAGGGAGGAGGAGTCCAGTGCCCATCCCGGTTAACTCGACCCTTCCTCTGATGGTGAAGCTGCTTGGACATAGAAGGAAACCTATGAGCCGCAACCCCATCCTGCAGATGAAAATTGAGGTGATTATAGATAGCAAGATCAACCGGATCCATACCCCCATCAAGCTCACACTTCACAAGAATAGTTTCCTCAAGAGAATGTGATATTTTCCACCAAAGATGCAAAACACCAAGTCGAACATCTTGGAATATGCAATGATTCCTCTCCAACTAGATATGCTAAAGCATGAAAGATGGGCTAGCAATCCAAGCAGCATGGAGAGAAGAAGACTTGGAGGGAGCACTACCCAAGCGGGCCCAAAACTCAGGCAAAGAGGAAGCATGCAGACAAGAGCAACCCCAAGCACTCCACCAAAGGTGCCATATCTGAGTAGAATAGGAGCAATGGAAGAACAAATGGGAAACAGACTCCTCTCCATTACCACACAAAACACAATAAGAGGGGCCCTGAAATCCACGTTTACAAAGATTATCCTAGGTAAGACAACGGTTGTGAGCCACTAGCCACATGAAAAAATTGCACTTGGACCAAGAAACTTTATTCCAAACTTGCTTCCACCAAGGGACCTCAGCATCCCCACATAATTGTCTAGTTATCTCCTGATACCCAGAAGAGACATGATATTTACCAGACAAGGTACCGCCCCAAGCCAAAACATCTGGACCAAGCAAAGAAGAACACTCTCTAGAGGCCAGAATTTGAGAAAGCTCCTGATGATCCATGTCTGTACCTCCAGGAGGCCAATCAGAGGAATGCTTCCATCTGTAACCAACAACAGGTCCCAATTGATAAGGAGTCTTGTAATGAGCCACTTTATCCCATCCAGTGGCAAGAAAAGAGTCACAAAGAGGCTGAAGATGAGGGTATATGGTTAAAATGGAAGGGAATCCATCCCAAGCATTAGACCAAAACAAAGCCTGAGAACCTCCTTTACATATCCAGAACAGACCCCTCTTCACCAACATTGCACCTGTCTTCAAAGTATGCCAAACCATTGAGCCACGACCTTCAAGAGGAAGTGCAGAAAAAGAGCAAGGATCAGCACCATGAAAATATTTATGAGTGATAATACAAGCCCAAAGTTGATGCTGTCTAGAGCACCATCACCTATTATCTACTATTTTAGGTTGGAAACATGTAATATTTAGTATTATAGTTTTAATTTAAATTTAGAATTACTACAATCAATTAAAGTTATAATAATGTGTATGGTTTTATATTTTTAATACTTTTTAATTTAATATTGAAGATTAAATTTTATTCATTAAATAAATTTTTTATAAACTTTATTTATTTAAGTATATTTTTATTTTAAGATTATTATAGGAAAATTTCAATGATAAGTTTGAAATCTTTTAAATAGATTATAATTTCATTTTAAAATAAAAATAATATTAAATAAATACATTGAGTTGATCAACTCTTTCTTCCATATATTTTATTAAACATAGATTTATATTATTTATTTTCTTCTATTTCGATCATTTCAATATTCAACTTTGTCATTTCATTTGCATTAATTGATTTATTCTAATATTTTCAAAGTTCACATTTACTAATTTAAAAAGACAAGTTTTTTTAATCATAAACAAATAAATAAATGTAACAATTTTTTTTTAAAAAAATATCGTTGTTAAATAAAGCATCCGCCAACATGAATATAAGACAACTAAAAAGACTTACCATAAAAAATAAAGCCAACAATAAAAATAATTGAAATAAAATAATTATTTTAATAGTACTCCCTGTCCCAAATGATTTTTTGGTCCAGGAATAGGGACAAATACATACGATCAGTCAACGGTATATTACATGGGCATTTGGTGGCTTCATTTAATAAGATTTTTTATATAATATGAATTATAAGGAATCTAGGTAGTTTTCATGGGTTCATAAGCTTATCTAGCCTTAAAAAACCTAAAAAATAAATATTAAAAAACACCAATAAGTTATGGGAAAAGAGAAATAGTGGACCCTTAGTAGAAGAAATAAATGAAGTCTCTCTAATTGGACAGCTGACTAGGCCTTTTCACAAGGCAGCGTATATAGAAGTTCATAAATTTCCTTTATAATACTAGGTTACCTAACACCATCTATTTAACTTGTACCATTCACATTCTGTGACATACGTGGCAACGACTTACTTTACACGTGACAATGATAGGATCCAAAATTCTAACCTAATAGCCTACCATCATCCAGCTACCCCTTTGTTTGTTCTCAACAAATCCACTTAATAATTGCATCTTGAATTCTGTTCAATTCGGTTTACACCTCCAATCATTCTTTACGACTTCCTCGAAATAAAAGTGGAAACAAATTATTGTAAAATTATTCGCAAATAACTTCACCCATCACAAACTCTTGTTGTTTGATATTTTTATGAGGAGCCCACGTATCGTGAATGAGATACTTAATAAAACTATATTTAGTTGTAAAGTCAAGCATATATGCCAAATGAATGATTGAATGATTGTGATAGGATATTAATCTAGGGATCAAAGAGTATATGAAATCTTTAGATAATAATAAATTTGCTTTCCAAACAATTGTTTTCAAAGTATGCTAAAATATGTCCAAGTGGTATTGCATCCTGCATAAGTTCAAAGGAAAAGATAAGCTTATGAACCCATGAAAACTACGTAGATTCCTTAGAAATCATATTATATAACAAACGCGAGAAATATATTCGGTCAAATAGCTATTGCCCAGTCTGAAGGTGTAGATGACTTCTTATTAAGATTTTTCATAAATAAATGATAGCAATTCATATGTTTTCACTATTTTATACATCAAATCATTTGGTGCATCACAACGCGTTATCTTTTAAAATTGTTTCTGTCAATAGGAAATTCTACATCATGAAATGTTTCTTGTTTTCATTCTTCATTTTAATTCTACATCATGAAATGTTTCTTGTTTTCATTCTTCGTTTTAGTCTTATATTTGGCATTGTTCATTCAATTTTATATATAAATTCAAATTTGATTCGGTTCATGTGTCACACCAAGTGGGGTCTTTAAATACAGGATATCTGTTTAAATATTCTAAGAATGGTCTTGGCTGCGTAACTTTTGAAGAAAATATTTATCATCAGAACCTAAATACAATGCCTAGAAAGATTTTCACCTACAGTCCTTCAAGGAGGTGTTAGGGCGGAAGAGAAAGAGGAGAAAGCTATAATGAAAAGGAAAGTAGCAAAAATCTTTTTCTCAATCCCCCTTGAAGCCTCAATAGTCCTTAAGTTCTATTTCTTTACTCTCACCAAGAGTTGACCAAAAGTATAAAGTATTTCAAGGAGAAGAAGCAAATAATTGAATCCTACTGAGCATGTCACAAGACCTAAGTGATAGACTCTAGGATAGAAAAGAGGAAATACTAGACAATGCAATTTTTTTTCATTTATGCAATATTCATTTGTTAAAAAAATATAAATCTTTAAATTCATTTGCAAAGTATATTAAAATAGATATAACACATTGTGATTTGTAATAAAATAAAATCTAGGTTATTATAAATAAAGATTCAATAGCATTAGATGCAAAGGGTTTATGTGCATGGTGAAACTGTGTGGAATGTATAATTTATTTATAACATTGTTTGTTGGTAATTGCTTATGGATTAGATTGGAATCACACTTTGTTTTCCAACACAATCTAATCCAGAAGCAATTACCAACAATTTTAATAAATGTGAATATTTGAATGTTATTATTTTAAAATTAGTGTTAAAACTTATGAAGATCATAAAATTGATTGTATAAGACTCATTTGTATTTTATTATTTTTATTTAAATTCTTACTCATATATATTTGTCATGATTTTATATATTTTGTTTTTTTTTACATGAATTATTTCTTCTATTCTTCTAATATTTTATTTTTATATTATATATATTTGTTGTTTTATGTTTATCTTAATATGTATTTCTTTTTGTAATATATATGCAGTTAATATTGTTTTCATGTGTTCCCCTCACATACATACAATAATCTTTTTAATAAATGGTATTTTTAGTTTGAAATGACTTATTTATTATTTTCTTTTTAAATTTCTTTTAACAATTTTTTACATTTTTTTATTATTTTTATTTTTCATTTTTATTTTTAGACTTTATTAGTTTTGTTTATTTAATTTTTTTGGTTTTCTTTCTCATCTAATTTATTTTACTTGCCCTTGATTTTATTTTAAAAAAAAAATCATTTTTACTTGTCTTGCCTTGATTCATGTCCTTGTCTTTCCTTTTAGTCTCCTCCCTCTATCTCCCCACTCAATATTTATTAGGTTCTTAGTGTGCAATCTCTCATTTTTTGTCTTTATCTTATTTATTCTAATTTTGTATTATTATGAAAAATCATAGAGTATGAGTCAAAATATTCATGACAAAAAAAGATCACACAACCAAGATTAGAAGCTCAAAGAGCATAAACATCATATACATATACATCATCATCTAAGGTAGTTCTATAGTCATATATATGATTAATTAAAGAATACATGTTATAAATTACATACAATAACATCTAGAGAATATATTGTTGGAACTACAACTATGGAACAATTGTTATGTTGTCATTGATGGCAAACCTTACTAGTAAGATATTTACTAGTAGTGTAGAGTGTCATATCATTTGATTGATGAAGAGGAATTGAAAATAATAGATCATGAGATGACTTAGTAAAAGGTTGAGTTGAGATGTGAAAGTGTGATGGAATTACAATGGGCACTTGATAAGTTAGTACTTGACAAGATAATATGTTGTTTATTCATTACAATAAGCAAGAAAGAAAGATCAGTTGAGAAGAAAAAAGAATTAATTGAAGAAACCGAGTATCTCAAGTAAAAGATTAAGAAAATTAAGCATTGTCGAGCATAACAATGTTGGCCAAGAATCAATATTGGCTCAATGATAGAGAATATTGAGTGATAGTGATGATTGAGTCACATAGTACAAACCAAGCAAGATAGTTTAGTGATGACCTAGTGATTCAGTAATGATCGAGCAGTAGAACGTAGTTATGACTGAGTGTCAACAAACTAATAGTTTGAGAAAGACTCAAGATTTGTGGTTGACATAATTGAATTCTTGAATTAATCAAAATGTGTTGATGATAAGAATTAATGAGCTAGGTTATTAATGCATGAAAAGGATTAGTTAAGTGATCAAAGACTAAGATTTGAGGAAATATTTCTAGAAGTTTGAAGAAGAAAGAAGAAAAATAGAAGATGGCTAGATCCATTGAATTTGTTGAATCTAATCATAACTCTAAGATCTATAATTTGTAAGAATTTGGTATAGCTTTGATACCATATAAGAATTTTCCTTAGGGAAAAATGACACCGAGATCAAGAAGCTCAAGAACTTAGCATAATATGGACCAATAATGTATAATCATAATAACAATATGGAAAATGTATAATTGATGATACACACTAGAAGTTCCTATATATAAAGGCATCTAGAATGACTAGGAGTTAGCAAAGTGATAAGCCTCACAACTAAGCACATGTCCACCAAGAGTGGATTATCCTTCATTGAGCACATGAGTTTTTCTACATGACAACTCATATGACAATGCATACTCCTAGGTGTCTACATAACAACTAATATAATAATGCATTAATCCAAGTAAACTTAAGTAAAGTGTAAATAGTAATTAATTATTTACACTAACACCCCCACTTAAGTGCAACTTAGGGGAATGCACTTAAGCTCACAAAAAATATGATGGGTCTCGACTACTAGGCCATGTTAGGTACCCATGTACAAATGCAATGTTGTACATACAATGCAATGCAATATCTCAAAAAATGGAGAAAGAGGGAAAACCTCATGGGAAACCCCCCAACCCCCGCGCCCCCCCCCCACACACACACACAAAAAAAAAGATAGATAAGTACAATAAAGAAAGATGCATGGATGGATGGAATAATCAAGGCCCCCCCATTATGACATATATCATGCATAATAGAGAATGAAGACAAAAGAGAATCCAATGCCTACAAACAAAATTTCTCCCTTTAGGAAGAAGACACACCAAATATAGGTGCATGTATACTTCACATTGTAGATAGGAAGATGTAGGAAGCGAAGCAATGTAGCCTCCCCTCAATGATGAATGCACACCCATGAAAGAAGCTCCTTGATGACTAAAGAAGTTGCACCATGAAATTTTAATTAAGTTCCTCCTTGTAGGAAGAAGTGGTGCCATAGGTGTATTAGAGAATGCTCCCAAACTAGTAGGAAGAATCCTCAAAAGATATGATGCTTGAGGAAACTAGAATACAATCTCCAAAGACTGATATGTCTCCTTTGAAGTAAAAGAGTCCTCCATTTGTTGAAAAGAAGTGTCCACAATCATTTTAGTCTCAAAAGAAAGATCAAGTGGTTGAGGGTTAGAGTGTTCCCTCTCAACAAGTGAAGAAGAAGTCTCCTCAATAAAAAAAAGGTGGATGTCATCAATAATGTCTCCCACATCTTCAATGTAAGACTCAACAAACAACACTGCAATGTCTAGAAGGAAGTCATCCCTTGAAGCTAAAATAGGAAGACATGGTATTTCCTACTGCACTAAATCAGGAGCATCTGTGGTTGGAACTAGATCAATAGAAGCAATAGGAGTATCAGGAGGTAGGATTTCAACTAGAGTTGTACGTACCATAACTGGAGTGACTAGAGGTAGAATGTCCTCTAGGAGTGGAGGGACTTGTGGATCTCCATATGCTTTCCAAAGACATGTCCAAAGGTCATAAGGTTCACTTTCCTTTCAAAGTATAATAAAAAAATCCATACTGATATTTATAAAAATATCTTGAAGAATTATGCTAATAAGTGACTAATTAGTGTAAGAGGGCAGTTCTTTAGAACATTAATAAGGAAATACTTATGTTCTCTTAGATGATCAATCATCAAAGCACTCCATTTTTTATAGTTCCTTTTTGTCAACTTCAATTATAAACCAAACTAACACTTGTGAGATGATTCCATGAGATTAGCTAATGTGTGCACCCACAAAATGCAAAAACAATCGAAGAAACACCCCCCCCTCCCCTCGCCACAATGTATGGTTTGGCACTTTATATGTAGTGTGATTACAATAGTCACTTGCCAATTTAGGGCCTAAGTGGACTTCTTATTTTTCTATTTAAAACCTCCTCTTGGAGTTCAAATCTAATAATTAGCAATGTAGCTCAAATATACAACAATTATGAAGTTTAATTAAAGTAATACAATGCAAAAAATGACCTATTTTTGAAAAAGGTATTTCTATCCACACAAGCCTATAGTCTAATTACAGATGTAGAAAGAAGACAAAAAATTATGCACTTTAAATAAAAATGAAACCTAAAAAATGTATCTAGATGAGCCTATACAGAGCATATGAAGTTGCAAAATGCAGGATTAGACAGGTATAGTCACCAAAAATTGAATTTTTTGAAAAAATCATGGACCAAAACTAGAAAATAGTAGCACCACTAAAAAGTTTAGGAAATTCTAGCCAAAATAAAGAAAAAATAGACCTAGTTTGGAGTTTGGATGACTGAGATATGGTCTCCCAAAGTTTGAGTATCAAATCAAAACTCCATATGGTGAGGGGTCTGCCTTGATGACATTAGGAAAATATTAGGTTAAATTTAACATCTAAGAAACCATCATGGCAGTGTAATTGGCCTACTCATGATGGTCAAATGGCTGTCAAATTTAGGCTCATGGTTGTGATGACATCAGCAAAAAAAGGCCCAGTTGCATGATGTGGTAGTCTGTAGAATGACATGTCAGATCCGTATAGTGCTAATATGGTAGTCATATGGTAGATGTTGTGTTGACATTGGTGGGTGATGTGGTAGAGGATGTGTTGGTTGTGTCTGATGTTAGTGATGAGGAAGCTATCGTCTCAAATCTATTGTGGTGGCTAACATGGTCGAGGCTCAAACATGGGAGCTGAGCTATCACCGAAAGGGATTTTTCAATTATCGGAGGGGAAGTTGGTAGTTACAAATGGTAGTGGCCGATGTCAAGAAGCCAATGGTCAAAGGTTAGCGGTCGGCACATGTGATGTGAGAATTAGTCCCACATGAACCAAATGTTTGATGTATTTAAAAAGAATAAGCCACAGAGGGTAAAGTGGCTTGAAGGCCATCATAGTTGTTGAATGTCATCATCAGGTGTGATGTATCAATTAATGTGAAGTTTGTCGATTATAAGGAATATGTCAGTGGTATAGTAGAATATTCTCCCTGAGACTAAGTTGTTTAGTGTAGAAACCATGTTACTCAGTCATGATCGAATGCATCGAAGGAAATGAAGCACAAAAATAGGCAAGAAAAACATAACAATCATAACCAATTGCAACATTGATAAACTTCATCATAGATTTATCAAAATTGTTTCTTGCCCTCCACTAATAGCATAACTAAATAAAAATCCCTTTTAGGAAAGTCATTTCTTCTGAATATGCAATTAAAAAGCACAATTATGAGGATTCAGAGACAGATTAACAGCATAATGTAGAGGGAAAAAAATTATTAGATATAATAAGACAATTATAGCAACTACAATAGAAAAGTTGAAAATGATAACAAAATGATGTGTCAAAAGCAAAATCTTATAAGAAACTTTCTTTGGCGGCTTTGGTAACACCTACCTAACATTTTCAAAAGAAGAATATCAACCAAAATGTTCTTCCTATGATTAGGTCTCTATAGGAGTTACACCTTGATAAGTATCATCTTGTATAGCACCTTGTTCACCTTCAATTAGAGTTGCATAAGTTGGAATTTCATCTTTCTTATCCTCTAGTGAATCAATGATGTCTTGAACTATTTTATGATCAAGAATAGTGAATGCCTCTCCAAGTCCCACAATAGCAACATTATTGTTAGCACCATTTATTTTCCCTTCTTGCAAGAATTCCTTGACTAACATTATACCATGTCGAAGAAGTTCATCACTTGAGTAGTCTGGGAATGTCTTGAATCTTCTTTTTGAGTAAGTTTTGCCTGCTTGGAAATGAGCACCAATGGCATATGCTTGATATTCAAAATAACTTCTAGAAGGGTAGTTCTAGTAAAGATGAGGTCTTGTTTCATCTAATCTAGCAACAAGTAAACCCACACCATATGGCTACTTCCAAGATCACTGAGTGCATAACTGCCAAGAAATGTAACATAATCAGATCTTGTTTTTGTTAAATATAGAAAATTGCCAATACAAATTACAATCTAGCAATAGTACACATATCGTATGGGCACATAAAATGAATGGAGTTCTTGATGTTCTAAATAAAAGCCTTCTTAAATTTTTTGAAATATTTGAAACGTGAATGGTTGTCCCCGAAGCCCTGCATCCACTTGTTGGAAATATAAAATAGGCTAGGTTACTGAGAGGGGAGGGGTGAATTAGGAACCAATAAAACTTAATCTTAATTCACCAATAAATCCTTCATATGTATTTTAACCTAATCTACCAATTAATCATTCATATGTATTTTAACCAGCGACTGATCTCTAATCTGTAAGTTTGGTTTGCTGGTTGAGATTCCTTTGGAGTGTAATGATCACCTTGTGATATATAAATCTTTTCTTCTTCTTATATTATTTTTATCCTTCTTACTTCACACTTCTCCTCTTAATGCTTCCCATATATATTTTTCTCTTTCAATTTGATATAACACATTACATATAGACCAATTTAAATTACAATTCATCAAAGTCAGCTACAATTCAAGTTTCACCAAAATACACAAAGTCAACCCAACTGCTAGATCTTGGGTTCTAAAGACAAACTTGGTGAGGTTCTAATACTTGGCATCCATTGTCAACACTTGGCATCGTCATGCTCTCTGTAGAAGTAGAACCTTAGTTCATACAAATCACTTCCAAGTAGTCTGAACTCATTCAACACTGGTGACTCAATGAACATTATGAAACTTAGCATATAAATAGAATCACTTGGTTAACACTGCATAGCTCAGTCAACACTATCACTATGAGCTTGGTATAAACTAAATTACTTGGTTGACACATCCTAGCTCAGACATTACTAGATTTACATCACTAATGATGTGAACTCGATAAACACTAGAGAACTTGGTTTGCACTATGCAACTCAGTAAACACTATGAAGCTTGATTTACACTTATAATCATCAACTCGATAGATACTACTCAGTACAAATTGAATACTATTTCTAGAACTTGGTAGCAACTATAGAACTTAGTAGAACTTGAATTACTTGGTTAACATTGTAAATTGCAAGATAAGCTTGGTTGTTGCTAACCATTTAATTAAGTGTTGGTCATTAATAATTTTTTTTTACTATAATATAAAAAATCTCCCCCTTTGGCATTAGTGAGAAAAACACTTATCAATCAAAAATTGAATTCTCAAAATTTTAAGTTCAAAACAATCTTTAGTCTCCATCCTATGTGTTTAACTTGATAACATACTTTGCTTTGGAGATTTTTCAAAATTGCTTTTGTTAAAAATATCTTTTGATTATGTGTACATGTATATGTATAATATTATGATGCTCCCCATACATATATATACATTTTACTTTACTATATATCTCATGTCTTTATATTACATCTTCTCTTTTCATCTTCTCCCCCTTTATTGCATCTTATCATTTTCTCCCCCTTTTTGAAATTAATGCCAAAGGTTATGCTATATGGTAATGCCAAAATTTGACAAGAAGTTAGAATGTACCATTAAAATTAGTGACATTATCTTGTCCCAATTTTCTTGTAACACTTTTCTTGCATGTAATGCAATATGTACTTCTACTAATAACTCCACTGTGTGATCAACTATGGAGAATTTATTGTCATGGATGAGTGTTTTGGCATGTGCAATGTGTTTCTACAATGCATCCATGTTCAAAAGAATCATGCTTTGCATGTCTACAAGTGTGACCCTAATCCTAGCTTCGTCCCTTAATAATTTTTCCTACATATTAGTCAAAAATTTGATCTTTGAATAATGAGCTAAACTATAGCATGGGTCAAGTGACGATTGGCATGCACTTGCCTTCAAATCTTCATCTACCTTAGATAGTTTATCTTTGATTTACTTAGTGAAGATAGGTGTATCACATAACTTTCTAAAAAATGAAGTAACATTTTTGGTAGAGGTTTCTAATGAGCTGATAATAGTAGACAAGTCTACTTGATATATTGCAATTTTCTATGCAACAAGCTCCAATACTTTGTTTTCAAATTTCTTCTCTGCTCTTTGCAACAACTTTGCCTTCCCATTCAGATCTTTATTCAATTTCTGAACAACTTCTGCTAACTAAACCAAAATAGGTTGAGTACTATCAACCCCAGTACTGAGTGCATCTGCAAGTATGTTCTTTGCATCTTCTAGCACTTGGTTTTTGCTATTTTTCTCCTCCATAGGCCTTTGTTGCTTGCCTTTTTTGCTTAGCTTTCTTCTACAATCATTCACCTACAATGTGCATTTGATCAAGATTCAAAGTAGAGATATCCCAATTTGAAATAACTATATCCTCATCAAGATCAATGTCTTCTTCTTTACCTTTGTCCTTGCTTGAAACTTTGGTACTCAGTTGAGGCTTGCTCTCAACTATCTTTGTACTAACTATTTGTACACTTAGAATTGTAATAATAATAGAAATAGAAGGACTAGCAACAAAAGTAGATATTTCACTGATAGTAGAAATACCTAGTCATTGTGTAGCCAAATCTGATGAAGGAGGAAGCACTAGTTGCTCAGTAGATGAAGTGCTGATCACTCTAGTCAATGTAGTACTTAGTTGAACAAGTGAAAAGATTGGTTGGGTGCTTAGAATTGTAGTGGTTGCTACAACCAACTTGGATGAAGCTTTCTATGAGCTTGATGGCTTTAAATATTTTCTTGAAGAGTGAGGAAATGAGGCGATAATCACTACTTCAATTTTCTCTGGGTTAGTTTCCTCAATACTTTGAATCTCAAGGAGATTCTCCTTAGTAGCTTCTAGTTCTTGCTCTTCTATATCTTCCTCATCATTAATGTCTTTTTCATCTTTTTCATCTTCATCATCATCTTTATCACTAACATGAACAACAAAATCTCTCTTTTGATGAAGATTGTAAATATTCTTCTATGTAGTTGTAGTTTTCTCCACTACATGTTCAATGTCATTAACCAATATCATGCAAGTGTTGAATTTTAGAGTAAGTTTTTCTTCATTCCTCTTCATGGACTCTTTTACTTCTTTATCATTAAGACTCAACATGAGCTACCTCAGAGTCTATTCAAATATATCTTTTGCAATCTTGTTAGCATGCCCCCATCTTTGTTTGATTCTTTCCATCAGTTCATTGGGAATTTTTTGCACAAGTTGATCAAGTAAATATTTCCATTTACCTAACTTGAACATAATCATGTCTTCAACTTGTTTCCTCTCTTCTACATTTCTTGTCTCATATCTAAGAGATTTAAAGTTTTCCATGCCAAATCTTGCATGAATCTCCTTTAATTTTTCCTAAAATGTAGGTGGAGGCCTTTCGAAAATAACATCCTCTACTTCTTCTTCACCTAATTTCAACTTCTTTCTTGATTTGGATGCTCTTCTAGTGAATACTATAGTAGATGATTTATTAGGTCTGATTATGATAACCTTACCTTTCTTCTTGATTGGTTCTTCTTCTTCTAATTTAGTTTCTTCTTCCTCATCTTCTGCATCATCTTCTTCAACATCATCTCTTTTTCCTTCTGTCAATAGGAGAATAGAATTTTCTTGCCTTAGTTTTGCTATCCTCTTCTTTCCTTTGCTAACTACTTGAGGAAGCTTTATTCAAGTTCTATTATGGCTTTGGCTTCATCATAAGTACCAAAATATGTAGCCATGGGATCCACAAGTTCATTCAATAGTGCCTCAATGATGTCCTTGGTGCCATCAATGTTAGCCTCATAGCTTAGAGGCTTAACCCACACAACTCTAGGTTTGACTACTTGAATGAATACCTTATCATAGTCTACCATGAAACTACATCATTGTTGCAATCTTCTATAAGTTTCTTAGGAATTTTGAATCTATTATTCATCTTTTCATTGAATGAATCAAAATAATTGTCTCTACTCTATACTCATTAATATGATATAATATTGGTACATCTTTTCTCCATATGATTGAGCCTTTTGAAGGAAAAAAATTTTGCACAAAGAAGAATAAATAAGTTAAAAGTGAACCAAAATTACATAGGTTATTCTTCAAAGTCCTGATGCTCTCCATGTTTTTGTTGAATCAATTTAGCATAAGCTCAGCAAGGTCAAAGGACATGTTATTCTTCACCACCTTGAGAACTCGATCAACTGCCTCACATGACATGTTTTTGAGACAACTAGAGCTATAGATCTTATGTTCTATCACATGGATTCCAAATTTTAGCTCCATGTCAATTACACACTTGATCTTCATGCCTCTTCCATCCCATTCAGCAAGAGTTTTGCTTTCCAATTCTACCTAACTTAGGGTTTTGGTAATCTTTGCCTTGTTCAACATTGGGAGCCCTATGATTTGATGAATCATTTTCTTTAGTATTGGAATACACTACTCCAACCATAGTTTTCTATTGTGTACATAGCTAAGGATAAACCTTATCCATTTTATCTGGAAGTCTCGGGGCATATGTGGAATGTGGGTTAAACCCTTGGTCTCTAAGTGTTGATGCTCAGGTTTCAACACACCATTCACACAACTTTTCCAAAGCCTCATTCATTTCTAGGGTTCCAATGTCTTGAATTGAAAAAAAAAAATATGAGATAATATCATTAATTAGTAGTACCTTTGGTGGAATTTGTGATTGAGCTCAAGTTGGATCAAGCATTTCCACATTTTTGGACTTAACTTGAAATCTAGTGCCTTCCAATCAACTACTTGAATGAACATCTCAAATCCCTTCTTGTTTTTGTTGTTGGAGGATGCAATGCTTAGTAGGGTTTACGAAAACATGAAAAATATTCAGCAACAAATCACACAGATTTCTTGGAAGTATAGAAATTTCTCTCAACAAATAGATCTTTTAAAATTCATGGTGATAATGAATTAAATTCATTCCCTTTTAACAAATTTCAATTTTCAATCACCATAAATGCTTGGTACGATCACTTACTTAGTGAAAGACTATCTACCACTTGAGTCGATCTTAGTGCTTGATATAGTCAATCATGACTCAGTGTCTACACAATGATTAGTTACTCTCAACCTTGCTCAGTAGGATCTTACAACCCAACCTAGCTCAGTAAGTTCTATAATTTCTTTAGACACTTAATGATCCCTTTGCATCTTGAATGTTGATATGGATCTTTCCTTCTAGTATGGTAACCTTGGGACATAATTAGATCACATCTTATGAGGAGTTCACTAAGAGGCTCAAAGAGAGATTTGATACTAGGGATCCTGAATTATAGTTTAAGGAGTTGGCATAACTCGAGTAGTGGGGATCAGTTGAGATGTATATCAGTGAGTTTTAGAGGTTAGTTGTGTTGGTCATAGATATTTTAGAGAGGAGGTTGTTAGTTTTGTTTATGGATGGACTCTCAAAACCCTTGCAAGGATGGGTCAAGGGGCATGACCCAGCTACATTGCAGGAGGCCACTAAAAGGGCTTGTGACTTAGCACCTTCTTCATTAAGGAGTAGATTTCAGCACATGGATTATTATATAAAAAAGGACAAGGAGAAGGACAAAATAACATTTCATAAGGATGCTCAGCCAAAAAGAGATAAGTTGCATAATGACACCTTGAATGATTTAAGAAAGAAGAAGTTATGTTTTCATTTTAGAGAGCCTTGGGATTTATCTTGTAAGTGTCCTCTCAAGGCTAAGGAAAATCATATGTAGTATTTCTCAATAGAAGAGTCACAGTCAAAGAGGGAGTATCAACACTCTGATTCAGATGAGGATAGCACTACAGAGGAGAGTAGGATTCCTGAGGATGAGAAGTCATTAGCATGATTAATGGGGGCTTAGAAGGTAATCACATGTAAGGTTAGAGGTACTATCCAAGGGTAGAAAGTGATCTCACTCATTAACACTGGGACTACACATAATTTTATAAATGCACAATTGGTAGCCAAGAGAGCTCTACAGACTAAGGAGCACACTAGATTTAGAGTTATGGTAGCTAATGGTGACAAACTATTATGCACTCAAAAGATATCTAATCTTCACATTAGGTTTGGAGATGGCTATGAGTTGGAAGATGAGTTCTATGTGGTAGACAAGGGAGACTATGATGTCATCCTTGGCATGGTATGGATGGCCTCACTAGTAGAGTTCACACTTAACCTAGCAAAATTGGAGATGAAGTTTCAGCATGAGGAAAGAACTGTTGTACTTAGAGGACTTTCAAATGGGATTTGTAGAGTAGTTTCCCTGAAGAGAATGCAGAGACCTTTTCTACATAATAACATAGAGTGGGCAGCAAAATGTTTCACTATGCCAACTTCACAAGAGCCACAGGCGAAGAGTCATCCACCAAATATCTAGGAAATACTTGACAGGAACACTAAGGTATTTGGTGAGATTTTGCATGGGGTTCCTCTTGATAGGGGAATAGAGCATGTTATTGAGCTTGAGGAGGGAGCCAAACTAGTCATGATTACTCCCTATCATCATCCTAACAAACATAAGGATAAGATAGAGAAGGCAATTAAGAAGTTGTTGGAAATTGGGCATATCAAGCCTAGTAAGAGCCCCTTTTCTTCAATAGTAGTGTTGGTAAAGAAGAAGGATGGGAGGATGTGCATGTGCATCAATTACAAGGCATTAAACAAGAAGACCATTAAGAATAGATATCCCATCCCACAAATAGATGAGTTGATTGATGAGTTACATGGTGCATGCTTTTTTACAAAGATTGTTCTATGGTCAGGGTATCATCATATTAGGATGAGGGAGGAGGACATTGAGAAGACAGCTTGTCGGTGTCACTATGGCCTCTTTGAGTTTTTGGTTATGCCATTTGGGCTAACCAATGCCCTTGCTACATTCTAAAGTTGCATGAATTAGGTATTTAGGGAGTAGCTTAGGAGATTTGTCTTGATTTTTTTTTATGACATTTTAGTCTTTAGAAAGACTTGCGAGGAGCATTCACAACATCTTGAGATGGTGCTATCCACTTTGGAGAAAGAGTCACTATATGCCAAGGAATCTATGTGTGAGTTTGGGATGACTAAGCTACTATACCTTGGGCATATCATCAGTGCATATGGAGTTTGGGTAGATCTTAAAAAGATTAGGGCTATTATTGATTGGTCTACTCCTACAAATCTTACACAACTTAAGGGATTCCTTGGTCTCTGCAAATTTTATAGGAGATTTGTTAAAAGATTTTCACAGATCACTACACCCTTGAAAAACCTTACAAGCAAAGGGGCCTTCACATGGATAGAGGTAGCTTAGATAAGCTTTGATCATTTCAAGAAGGTGATATCATCATGTCCAATACTAGCTCTACCAGATTTCACAAAGACATTTGAGCTTCATTCTGATGCATCAGGAGATGGGATTGGGGTGGTCTTGATGCAAGAGAAGCATCCCATTGTTTTTTAGAGTAGGAAGCTTCATGGAGTGGAGAGGAGCTATTCCATCTATGATTGGGAGATGTTGGCTATAATGTATGTATTGGTTAAGTTTTAGTCCTACCTAGTTGGGGAAAAGTTTGTTATCAAAACCGATCACAATAGCATCAAATACCTCATGAGCCAATGTGATTTGAATGAAGACAATAGAAGTGGATTACAAAGTTACAGGCCTATGACTTTGACATTGAGTTTGTCAAAGGTAAGAAGAATGTGGTGGCAGATGCTTTATCTAGGAGACCTCATATTTGTACTCTAGCTAAGATTACAAAAGATTGGAGAAATAAGATCACAAAAGAGTATGCAAGGGACACTTAGGCTTCTAAAGTAATTGTAGGAACCATACATGATGATTGTTATGCGGTGATGGATGGATTGACAAAGTTTTAGGGTAGGATATATTTGATTCCTTCATCATAGTTTAGGGAGGTAATACTAAAGGCATTTCATGATGCACCTATAGCTAGACATCTAGGGATCTTTAAGACCTACAGGAAGATCCATGAGTAGTTCACATGGAAAGGGCTCAAGGAAGATGTTCAGAAGCATGTCAGGGAGTGTGCAATTTGTCAACAGAATAAGGGAGAGCACATATATCTTGAAGGGTTGTTGCAGCCTTTGACCATTCTGGATAGGAAATGGGAAAGTATTTCTATGGACTTCATCACCGAGTTACCACAAGTACAAGGGAAAGATTGCATCTATGTGATAGTTGATCGACTGAAAAAGTTCACTCACTTCTTTGCTATTCCATCCACTTACATAGCAGCACAGGTGGTTGATCTTTTCTTTAGAGAGATATTCAGGTTACATGGGCTACCTAGTTTCATTGTCAGTGATCGAGACAATAAATTCATGAGTACTTTTTGGCAGGAACTATTTAGGTTGTGTGGAACAGATCTTACACCTAGCACTAGTTATCATCAATAGATAGATGGGAAAATAGAAATTGTGAATAAATGGGTGGAAGGATATTTAAGGAACTATGTGACTGCACAATAGAGGGTTTGGCTCAAATGGCTACATATGGGAGAGTACTGTTATAACACCACTTATCATATGTCCATCAAGATGACTCCATTCATGGTACTGTACGATTATGAAGCACCTAGTTTCATGGATTTAGTTTTGGGAGATAATAGAGTGCCCAAAGCAAAACACTTCTTGTAGGATAGTCAAGGTATTTTGAGGGTGCTTAAGGAGAATATACATCAAGCCCAAAATTAGCAAAAATTGTATATGGACCAGCACCAGATAGAGCATAGTTTTGAGGTTGGGGATATGGTTTACCTAAGGCTGCAACCATACAAATAGTCATCACTCAAAAAAAGTGGATTAGAGAAGTTAAAGCCTAGGTTTTATGGCCCCTACAGATTGATTTGCAAAGTGAGCAAGGTTGCTTATGAGATTGACCTTTTAGAGGGTAGTCGGGTACATAATGTGTTTTATGTGTCAAGGCTTAAGAAAGCGATTGGCCAGAGAGTTGTGCCTTGAGTAGAATTACCACCATTAGATGAGGAGGGAAAGTTTGTATTAATTCCTAAGGCTATTCTGGATACTAGCGAAAGGACTCTGCAAAGAAGGTTGATTAAAGAATATTTAGTCAAATGGAGATATCTACCAAAGGAAGATGCTACTTGGGAGAGTGAGCAGGTGCTACAAAAAATAGGACTGAGATTGCTTGAGGACAAGAAATTTCAAGGAGGTTGAGTTGTAATGACCCCATTTTAGCCTTCACATTCTCCAAATTCTAAGTGGAGCATAAGAGGAAATTAAATTAATTTCTTATAAAGTCATTAAATAAATTAAAATTAAAAATTAAAAGGTGACTTTATATTTAATTAATTTAATTAATTATTGTATTACAAGGGAGAAGCTTCTAGAATGTGTATTAATTTGTGGAAAGGTGGAAACCACTAGTAATTTAATTTTCTAGAAGCACAATTAATTATTGTATTACAAGGGAGTATTTTCTAGAGAGTGCATTAATTATTGGAAGGGGGAAGCTTCTAGCACTTGCAATTAATTAATTTTTTTGTTCCTTCTAGAAGGGTGAAGGAAAAGGATAAATATAGGTGAGATTCTCATTGTTGAGCATTAAGTTTTTGTGAATGGCATTTAATAAGAGCTTGGATGTGGGACTCACATATATTTATTAGCAATAGAGGACGTTCATCCTCTATTGTAACATTCTAGAAATCATTCCCTTGGGGTTTTTCCTTTGGAATACATTGCTTTGTACTTGATTTTATCATTTTGAGAACTAATATAATTTCAGCATTGGTTAAATCTTCAGTTTGCATAAAAAATCTATTTCAGCAATTGGTTTGGTTTTAGGGCATTTCTAGGGTGCCCATTACTCCATTCAAGAGTATGTTCTGACTGGGATATGATTGGATAGGTTCGGAATTCCAATGGGCTTCCCTTTTTTTTTCTATGGTTATTTCATGAATCATCCAATCATTTATTCTTCCATTGCCTATTTGCATAGCAACATTGTACTAGTTATTTCACAAATTTAGGATGGTGCTATTCCATCTCTTCTTCATTACTTCTCCAATTCAAAGCTAGCTTTTTTTATTTTGATCATCCACACTAGCATGTTTCTGGGATATTTTTTCTTCTCTTCTTATCAATAATATTTGGCTGGAAATATATATCAAGATTTTTAGGAAAGAATTTAAATATTCTTCTCAAATTCTAGATCATATAGAGAAAAATATTTGTTAATCAACCCTCTTGGTTTGGACCTATTGTGGGATGCACTTGTTTTCCTCATTTGGGGATTCTTTTTCCTCTTGGTTCTTTCTTCTTTGGGCTTTCCTTTGGTTGCCTATGTTATGAGGTGAAGGCTTCCTCTATTTGGTGGTGGGATCCAATTGATTGTGGTAGTCATTTTAGGGCTTCTAATGCATGTGTGATGAAGATGTCCTATGTTTTGTTCTTTCACTTTCTCATTTCCTATTGAAGTTGAGGACCCTATTGAGGTGGGGGGAAATCTTATGGAGGTAGTTGCTTACTAGGGGAAATCGATGGTCAATGGGTTCAATAGGTACTCTCCTTCTATTATTTGCGAGTATATATTTCTTATCATTAGAGATATGGCTAGAGAGAGCATATGTGAAATGCACAAAAAAGGGATGACTCCATAACTAAATTATTTGATGCAAAATGTAGAGAGGTGTATATGTACTATGTTTTCCAAGCCCAAAGGTATAGTCTTGTTTGTTCCTATATTTTTTCTTAGAGCTCTGACAAGTGTGGATGGCTTTAGTTTGTTCTCTTGTTGTTATGATGATTTCCTATTTTAGTTTTTCTTCCCCTTGTGATTGAGTGACTCCTAGTAGTTTTTGAGGGCATACTTCAGTCCTTTTTTGTTGATTTTTGTTTAAGTATGCAACTATTGTGGAGGCTTGTCCCAATTAACATTAAAAGAGTTGACCATGGTTGGCAGGTTAGTTTCTTGTTGATCTTTGCCTTTGATAGAGGGGGATCTAATTGTTACATCTTTCATTACTAGGCGTTGGTAATTCTATTATTGGTGTCTATTTTTTTTATTGTACTTCGGGTCAGCAACCATTAATTGCTACTTCTATTAATAAAAATTGACCTTTATAAGACTATGAGTAATAAGTGGAACTTCTCTTGTTTGGACAAAACTCTGTTGAATTTTTGACAGTTATTGTACAAGTTTCTAGTTCTAGGATATATCTCTTTTGTTCAATCTATAAATACACATGTTGTATTGGAATAGAAAATCTTTCTAACAATATATTTCGGTTAAATTTTGATGGAGCCTGACAGAGGAATCTAAGGGTTTGTGGAGTTGAAATTGTCATTGGTAAAATCCAAGGCTCTAATGTCAAGCTTGCATGTACCCACATTGGTAGTAGCACTAATAACTTTGTAGAATTCATGGCTTTAAAGTATGGTTTAGAATTGGCCTATTCATTAAATATTAAGAAGCTCAAGATTTTAGGTGACTCTATTATAATTTTTCAAGTTGTCACTTCTGGTAATTCATGTAATTGGTTATTATAGTATGTTTCAAGGACTTTATTAATATTTTTCTTCAAATTCTTTTCTGTAATGAAATCCAAAAATAATAATGGTGAATAATAGTACAATGGATAAAATGGCTTACTTTTCCCTTGATAAAGAACAATCATACTTAAAATTTGATAGTGACCCTACATTTTTAGCATGATTTTAGACATTGCATGATTGTTAATTCTAACCCCTGACTTTGGCTCTTTATTTTAGTTTTTTCTCATTATCATGTTTGACCTTAAGGAATTTTTTGTTTAAATTATTTTTTATTGATCTAGACACAATTGATTTCATTCTAGTTCATGTTGGTTTTATTAGGAGAAGATGAAATATTTTTTGTGGCACTTGGTTTTTACTTTGTACACTTTCTAATGTGGACTTGGAAACCTAATCATGTAAAATTTTTTATTCAATAGTAAGCATTATATTGTTTATTTTATGTTCTTCGCTTTCTTTGTTACTTATGAGATGGCATCTTTCATTTTGATGAGATTTGACCTTTATATGCAAAAGCATGTTTGATTATTGATTTTGTATGTCATTTGTTGGGAATGTGATCATATACTTGTTTATATGTTCTTTATTTTGTCATTAGAAATTTTGGTGTAATGATAATGACTTTTTGAGATTTATATATCAATTCTTTCTTATCTAAGTAGGGTCAGCTAATTTTTATATATTGGATGGATTTTATTCTTATTTATTATATCACTTATTATTTGTGAGTGATCTAGTGAACAAAATGTAGGTTAATAGAGTTATTTTTCTGTTACTTCCGTAGAAACTTAGGATTATCTCTTTTATTGTCTTTGAAGTCTTTAATCTACACCCATGTCCTCTTCGAATGAATTAATTCGATGAATATCCCTTTGGATGAGGTAGATTGTTCAAATATCTCTTTGGAGAAATAACTCTATCCTTTTATAGAGAATCTTTTAAATTTTGGTGTCTAGTATAGTTGTTACTATTGTAATTCATCCTTTGGATGTAATCTTGATTGTCTCCTCATTTTGTAACTTTAAAACTTTTTTATTGAGATTTCTTATGAATAAGACAACATGTTTTTGATTTCAAAAAAAAAAAAAAAAAAACTTTATATTTATGATGACTTATCAAATTTTGAGATATGCAACTTGTCTCAACTTAAGTCTTTAATATATAAATAAAAAATTCAATATTTTTTCTATTAGAATTTTTTATCAATATATTGTTACTTTTATTTTAAAACTAATTTGTACAAATCAAAACATCATTTTTGTCAAGATGGAGAATTTGCAAGTCCTTCAAAGTAAATTAATCGTTTATAACATTTCCCATAACTTTAAATTACCATATCTATAGCTTCTCTCATTTTGAAATTTATTTATGAAATCAAGAAATCATTTTTATGAACATAAGAATAAATAATATATTTTTCAATAAATTTTTTAAAATAATTTATTATCCATTTTATAACTTCTTTCACTTAAATTTTTTAATATAAAAAGTCTACAAATCATTCTTATTAATTTCTAATCAAACATGTCATCTTTATTTTGAAGTCTCTCAATATATTCTATAAAGAAAAAAAAAAATTGATGTATTCATTAATAGAAAGTAAATTGATGGTAGATTTACTTTCTTACAATTTTCTAATGTAAAAAGACAAATTTCACAAGAATAATTAAATGCTAATTATAATTGTAGAGAATTAATATTAGATTAAATAGATTGAAAGAAAAAATAGATGAACTATTAAAAGATTATATGTTATAATAATCTTAACCATAAATATTTCACTAAAATCAAAGGGGGAAAATCTTAAATGAAAAGATCACATATATATAATAATCAAAATTAGGTTCTAAAAAGTTATCATTGTATTTGTAAAAAATAATTGTATTATTATTACATATATCTATATAATAATAATAATAGTTTGTGAATATATTTTCTATCAATGTGATATAATTTGTTAATCTATCTTTAAAATAGTGTGGGAAAAAATGAATTATGAGAGAAAAAAGATTCACACAAAATCAAAATTTTAAAATTATTTCAATTTAAAAAATAGTTGTTGGTGATAGTGAACCCTATTTAAATAGTTTTAAAAAAATATAATAGTAATTTGAGTTTACTAAAAATCATTTAAAAAACTAATTTTCATTTTAAATGTATTAAAAAAATTATGATATTGGGTGAACGAATTAGAGGAAATGAAAAGAGGGTCTAGAAACAGAAACAACTCAAATGCAAATAGATTGTTATATATTTACCATGTGCTCTTCATTTTAAAAATGTACACTCTCTCTAATAATTAACTGTTGAGGAGACAAAAAAATTGATTATGTTAATGTTTTAGGATTTTCTTTCTTAATGAATTTAATCTTATATTAATATTAAATCAAAAAGAATTATAGAGAACTTAGATATATATTAAACCAAAAATCAGTTAGTCCTACTTCCATCTAAAATCGTAAACTTAAAAAGAAAATACTAAAACATTAACATAATCAAATAGTTTGTCTCCTCAATAGTTAATTACAGTGTAAATTTTAAAGTATTGCCCTTATAGTCAATTCTCACTAATCTTCTAAGATTTTGTAGTTATGGGAGAAACTAATTTCACAAGTAAACAACTGGCATGTTGATCCAATGTTTCAGGAAGGCTAGATAAGTCAATTAAGAGAACTTTTTAATACAAATAAATCAATTAAAAACTATTTGTAAATGAAAAGAATTAAGCAGGTACAAGGGAAGATGCATTCAATACAGATGATGCCATACAAAAAATGTCGGACTAAGTCATCACTTATCTTTTCTATATTAAATTTAGTTATTTAAAACATTAAAAATAATTTGAACATACTCATAAAAGGGCGCATCAATGAAATCAAATGCCCTGTATTTTAAAACTATTCTAGTCAATTATTATCCAAACAATTGCCATCTTGATCCACTATCTACGGTAGACTCAAAAAATAAAATAATCTAATATAGTGGAAATAGATTTTTTTTAAATTAATTTTTAAAATGATAAAAGTAATCAGAAGGTATGGACGAGGACATAGTCCATATAGATGACTTCGTATTAAATCATTTGGTGCATCAAAGAAACCAACGCGTTGTCTTTTAAAATTGTTTCTGTCAATTATATATATATATATATATATATATATATATATATATATATATATATATATTTATATTTTAAAACTATTCTAGTCACGGCTCAATACATTAAATAAGAAATGTTTTTTTTTTAAAACTATAAAAGCAATCAGAAGACGTTGGCTATTTGGCCAAATATTTATGCCGGCCTCATAGCAGTACTGAACATTTGGCACTTCTGGACACAAAATATGGTTAAAGAATTATTTTCTTTCAATTTTTTTTTACTTTACTTTCTTTATATACTTAGTTTTCTTATAGTTGGCCAATACTTTATTTAAATGCAAATATGAGAATAGTAAATTCTTACATACTTAAAAAAAATATTTAGTCTAAATTTAAGGAACTAGATTTTCATATCAAATGTATTATATGTGTGTGTGTGTGTGTGTGTGTGTGTGTGTGTGTGTGTATGTGTATATATATATGTATATATATGTATATATGTATATATATGTATATATATATGTATGTATGTATATATGTATGTATATATGTATATATGTACATATATACATATATACATATATATATACATATATACATATATATATATACATACATACATATATATATATACATATATATACATATATACCTATATACATTTATATATATATACATACATATATATATATATACATATATATATATATATATATATATACATATATATATATATATATATATATATATATATATATATATATGTATGTATATATATGTATATATGTATATATATATACATATATATATACATAGATATATATATATATATACATAGATACACACACACACACACACACACACACACACATATATATATAACATAAAGTAATAAATATTTTAGTAATATTAATTAAAAATTAATAGCATCATATTATTATCTAATTAATTATCTTTAATAATAAACATACAAATTATTAATTATAATATTTAGTTTTAGTAAATTAACAATTCAAGTATTCTAATAAATTTAATTTAGGATTTAATAATCTAAACCTAAACAAATAAATGCATTTAATTTTGTAAGCTTTATAAATTGTACATATTAACATTTTTTATAAAGAGAAATATATAGAAAATATTATGTAAGTTTCTTTATTTTTAAAAATACACAAAGAATTTAACTTGTGAATGTATGTAATTAAAGTTTTGTAAATAAATAATTTTATTAAAAAACTTATTTAAATATTTTTTAATTTATCCACTATACAAATATTACTATTATCTATTATTTGAGCTTCGAAACATGTAATATTTAGTGTTATAGTTTTTAATTTAAATAACTTGTGAATGTATGTAATTAAAGTTTTGTAAATAAATTTTTTATTAAAAAACTTATTTAAATATTTTTTATTTATCTACTATACAAATATTACTATTATCTACTATTTTAGCTTTGAAACATGCAATATTTAGTATTATACTTTTTAATTTAAATTTAGAATTACTAAAATCAATTAAAGCTATAATAATGTGTATGGTTTTATATTTTTAATACTTTTTAATTTAATATTGAAGATTAAATTTTATTCATTAAATAACTTTCTATAACATTTATTTATTTAAGTATATTTTTATTGTAAGATTATTATAAGAAAATTTCAATGATAAGTTTGAAATCTTTTAAATAGATTATAATTTTATTTTAAAAGGAAAAATAATATCAAATAAATAAATTGAGTTGGTCAACTCTTTCTTCCGTATATTTTATTAAACATAGATTTATCGATTTATTAATTTATAGATTTATAGATTTATTGAACTCGTTCTTGGTGAATTGTGTCCATTATTGGAGATAGCTTCCTATAGATGCATTCTTTCCTTGCATACTTGGTGTTTCAAATTCTATTAAATCAAGAGCCAACAAAATGGTGACTCTACTAGGGACTATATTGAATTTGAATGGTAGACAAACCTTGAGAATTTGAAAGAAGGAGATTGAATACAACAAAAGACATGCATGGAAAAAGTTGTAGCAGTAAGTTCTCTGATGTGTTTTCCAACTTTCTAACTCAAATATCATGCACCCCAATATCTTTGTTCATTAATAGTAGTAGTTTGACTGAATTGAAGAAATTGTAGTATCAAAGTCACTTGGCATTTTACCAAGTTGTTGTCAGATCACAGAGTTATATTGTTGCTTCAACCTATCAAGTATTTGGTATTCCATCTTGTTGATTAGTATTTTCACATACTTATTATAAATGTTGGATTGGCCTGTATTTTTGTGCAAGCTAATATATTCTTTCTCACTAAGTGAGTGGTGATTTGAAGTCAAATCTCTGAACCAGTGCAATTTGAGATTCATGGTATGATTGAAAGACACAATAGTTTTCTAAGAAATGTGGTAGGAGGTGTTCAAGGTCTAGAAGATGATCAGGTTTATCAATGGTTTAAATCAGCACTTATGGAGTTGCATGTGTCTTTAAGACCCAAAGAATCTTCATGGCTTGTTGCTTTCTTAGATGTCTTTATGCCTAATTTAGTTAACTAGCCATCACATTTGAGGGTACAAAAGATCTTTCATGTTGATAGTCTTTTCAAGAAATTTGAGAATGATTTAAATAGCCAATGTGAATGTGTTGAAAATAATGGTGATTCTAGTGAATCCATAGATAACGACAATGTTTCTTGTGAATATGAAGAGATGGATTCTAGATCTACTGAATTAGATGATTTTAGTCAGCAGGATGAAGATGATTACGTGATTGAAAATGAATCATGTGACAATATACATGAGATGTGGAAAATTTTAACAATAGTACGGATAATTCTTCTTTTGGTAAAGATGAGAATGACACACCTAGTAAAGAAGTATTGTGCAAAGAAGAGCTAATATGTTGTAATATGGATTCTAGTTTTTTAGATTGTCATATTAATGGTACTACTGCTATAAGTTTTTTAGATCAGCCAGTTTATGATCAGAACCTAGGAGAAGAGACTTGTGATGAAGTCTTGTTAAGTGTTGATGAAATTTTAGAACTACTAGCTCATGATCTTGAAAGATATGCAAACGTTTCTCTGGATGCTCATGTTGTCCCTTGTGGTATTTCTTCTCGATGTGAGGTCATTTCCCCAAGGTTTGATGTTGAATTTGATATAAAATTAAAATATATGCTATCAAGTTTTGGAGGTGTATGTGATAATAGATCAAGTATCAATACACATGACGAATTT
This sequence comes from Cupressus sempervirens, assembly GCA_028749045.1. Taxonomy (NCBI): domain Eukaryota; kingdom Viridiplantae; phylum Streptophyta; class Pinopsida; order Cupressales; family Cupressaceae; genus Cupressus; species Cupressus sempervirens. Next base: position 79,177,466 of record CM053786.1, on the reverse strand, counting down.
TCTAATAAGGAGAGTACCAATAAGGAGAAGTTTCAATTTGTTTCAAATTCTTATCATGCTGATTATACTAAAATTGGTTTCAAATATAACAAAGAAGTAAAGGCTAGATGTGATAAATCTGATTCTAAGTTTTCACTATATGTTGATGATAAGTTCAAAGTTCATTCTAATGAATTTTTTGATGAAGATTACAATTAGCGTGATTTATGTCAGCACTGTCATGATAGTTTTTCAGACTTGGTAACTAATTAGTTATTTGAGTGTGAAGAGGTTTCAGCAAAAAGTAAATCTGATTTAATGAATGACATGACTGCATGAAGGCACCAATCAGATTTCACATATTCTTCACACCTGATTACACAAGCTGAGTTGCAAAGTTTTGACACATGCAACTTTTTTAACGAGGTAGATTATGAATCATTTGTTTTTCTAGTGGAGAGCATGCATCAGTCATATGTGGATGATGATTTTCAAAATGATTCTATTTTACATAAGCATGGTGATGTTTTGTCTCATAGTGAGCATGATGTCAAGGTTAATGTTGATGTGTGTATGCATTATGATAATGAAGATGTGAATTCAAATTTTCCAAGTGTTATGTTTCAAGATGCTAATCTAATTGGTGAAATTGATAGAAGATATGTTTTCAACTTAGATGAAAATTAGATTTATGATAGAGGTAAGACATTTTGTTGAAGTTCAGTGACCCAGGGTCATCATTTTTACATAGTAGGAGTAGTTGTTTCTTTCTTTCAATAAAGTTGTTCGAGAGGAAGTTTTTGATGTTAAGTGTGTGGTTTGCTTCTTCCAGAGATTTGAATCCTTTCAATGCCTGCAAGGGACATGCATCCCAAGACAAAGCCAATGTTAGTCTAATTATTTATAGAATAAAATTCTCCCAATCTATGTATAAAAAAATTAGAATTGAGTCAAAATTGTAGCCCTGATTTTGAGAATTTTGAGAAAATCAAGCCCTTTAAATGTTTTTTGATGCATATGTATATGGCTATCCATTTAAGGCCCATGAGGTGTTTAATATTTCTAACACCTTTCATTTAGTGTGTCTATTTTCCATGATGATAAATTGCCATTCTAAGCCATTCCGTAAGATCTTATTTTGAGCAATTGTCAAATTTGCATTTTTGCCAAAGTGTCAAACAACGACATGAGGCTATGTTTTCCTTTGAATATCTTTAACCCAGAAATGTTATATGACCCACCACTTTGGGGATATTTAGTATGCACATCAAAGAACCTATGTTTCATATTTCAAATCATTTTGAATCCATTTGACTAGGTTTTGAATCCCTCAAGTTGGTAGTTTACTGTTTTCATGCATTTACAAATTGTGCAAAATTCTAGAAGGCCATTTTTGACCTGTTATAACTTTGACTCATTTGACCAAATGAGAAAATTTCTTTTGCGTTACATTTTAGAGGTCAGATACTTTCAATGTTTCAATTTTGAGCTTATGATGAATATGTTTGTTTAGTTCTCAAATGTGATTCCAAATGCAATTTGTAAAGTTTTACTGGTGTCAAGAAAGGCACATTTGTTAGAACCCATATTTGTGATGTTATATCTCAAAATCTATGATAGATGATATTGAATGGATTGCATCACTGTGTTCTCCTTTGAAAGTACTTCAAGTATGCCAATTTTTAAGTCTTAATGAATCCGTCTACACACTTTCCTAGGTCAATTCCATTTGCAAAAAATGCTTTTCTACCATTGTTTCTAGTTTACAAATTTTGAGTAGCCCACTTTGATCATGTACCTTTTGCGTCTTGTTATTCATCATGAGACCAAATCATAGATTTATACTCTTCTTGTGACAATGATCCAACGCCCTAGTTTTTGTTTCCATAAGTGTTCATTTACCCAGTTTTCAAAGTCAAATCCAAACACATTTTATGGCTTTCTGACATGTTTTCTTTCAAGTAACTCTGAGATGAAAACTTCGATAGCCAATATCTTTTGACTGATAATTCATCATGAGATGAGATATGACAAGGTAGGAGTGTGCAGATCAAAGAATCAAAATGTTCAATTCCAAAGCCTGATCAAGTGTTTTGGTCAGTTTTTAAGGCCAGTCAAAGGACCTTCTAGCACTAAAATGATAGTTGGAAGTAAAGGGTAAAAATTAGTTTTTAAGGATAATTCAATGCTTGGTTTTGATTCTAGTTAGCTTGAAGATCTTAGTAGATCAATTTGAGGATTCAATTGTTCAGAAACGAAAAAAAATGTAGCCAGACCCAGTTTTGGGCCCGGTTGATCCCATCAAGTTAACATTGACTATAAAGGCTATGAATGATCAATGGATGTTTATTATATAGTGAGAATGTCATGGGTTTCTTGATCAAATTTTAATATTCAGCTTCATATTTGAAGAATTTTTAGGGTTTTACTTAAAGATCTCCTTGTTGTGGCTATTTGCTAATCCAATGCACTTTATAGATCTTATTGAATATGATGTCTTGAAGTTTTTAATCTTCCCTAAATAATATAATGCTTTCATTTAAAAGGGAGCTGAGGTATATACTTGAGGTTGATATAATGTTGTCAAAAGAAGGAGTAATCTACATGGCAGCTAACACAAATGAAGGGGAGACCCACAGCTTTGAGTGCAGAGCATGCTCTAACATTGAACTGCAGGAGACAATCCACCAAGGTAAGGAATATGGGAAAGGAAGTTGGTGATCTTATGTCAAACATTGAAGCCCAGAAGACTATTTCGAAGCTAAACATTGTATCATTCAACAAATGGAGAATCTTGAATATTGAGGACAAAATCAATAAACTCTTACAAAACTGCAATAAATTCAAGGAAATGCTCAAGGAGAAACTTTTTAACATTCAAAATCTTCGTGATAAGATTCAATGCAAGTGGATGCATGGAGAATCTACATGCAAAGCATTATTAAAAAAGCTACTGATGAACAATATCATGATTTATGAAATTACCAAAAATTAAATCCTGAGCTTGATATTAAGTGACAATCAATTTCTAAGTCAGAACAAAATTTAAAAAAGAAAATTCTAGAGTTTGTAGGGCATCTTTAGAATCTTGAGATTACTAAATTCAATGTGAGTGATTTCCCAAGAAGGTCACATCAGAGGAAATTTCAAAACATAAGGGTGGACAACAATGGTGGAGAGTTAAATTCAGGAGAGTGACCAATCAAAGAGTACTCCATGTAGGGAGCCAACTTGGGGAGTAAAGGTGAGGGGAAGCTCCACTTGGTATAGTGGAAGCTGCCAGCCAAAGGAAAAGATGGGAAGATAGGCCGCTACATGTAGAGAAAGCCATAGTTTGAAAATAAAGGAAGAGCTACCTTAAATCTACTGATCACATAAGGAGTTAAGGAGGCTTGAACAAATTTGCAAGGCACATTGCATGATGAGGAAGCCCATAATGAGCATGAAGATAAATACATATAAAACTCGCAAGCGGTCAAAGGCATGCAGTTTTATGAGGGGGAAAATGTCAAAAATCTAATATCCCACATTGGGGAGGTAACAGGTTTATCATATGTTTAAATACAAAGCCTTGAGAAAGCTATGTATCTAAAAGAAATGTGGCTTTAGAAGCCTCGAGCTCATGTTCTGGGGCCTAACCCAAATGATGAAGCCAACTGGAGATGCCCTACGAATATTTCCAACTAGCACGCAAGTAGAAGCTCATCGGAAGGAAAAGTTAGAAAGGCACTAGAAAAGTTTAAAATCCAGGAAGGTGCCATGTAGCCATAGGAAAATAGTGACACTTTCTGGCATGTGACATGGCAACCTACCAAAAAGTTCAAATTCTAGCTAGTGACCTCCCAAAAAGTTGAAGTTTCGGCCAACAACTTCCCAATAAGGTGAAATTTTGGCGAGCATTTGAAAACAAACCAAAATTTGACAACTGGAAGCTTAACAATCTATGTAACGATGAGATGATGACATTGGTGATTATTGGACCAAACACACAAATTTTAAGGAAGGTTGTGACGTGTTAGATTAAGATTGAAACTCACAGTATGGTGACACGTGGCATATCTAACAGGTGTCACCATGTCACCAAGACAAAGATGCATGCTAGTTAACATAGTGACATGGTAACTCAGTCAATGTTTGACACATAGTGTTGATGTAGTGGTGAGGTGGACGAGTCTGATAGTGACAAGTGGTGGAGGCTTCAAATGTGGCATGATTCCTGAGGTGCTAAGGTGGTAGTAGGTGACACATGTTTCTATGTCACTATGTCATTGATGACATGGTGGAATGCTAACTAGGATAGCGACATAGCGATTGATGATGTGGCACGATAATGTGGCATGATAACATGGCATGCTAATGTGGCAAAATAGAGGACCAATGAAGTAATGTCATATGGCACCCACTTGGAAGGGTTAGATGACTGTGCATGAAATGAGAAAATCAAGACTCGACATGTGTCACCAGGGTGGTCAACAAGGATTGATTGAATGGATTTCTGGAAGAAAATTCAAATTTCATTAAAAAAAAAAATTTAACATTCCTTCTTAGATGCACGTATAGGTTCATTTTAAATAAAGTTTGATCTAATGATATAGTTTAAACTTTATAAAGGGTCAATTTTTTGTGAAATGCTATGCAAAACCATGAATATGAGCTTGAACTTGAAAGGGGCATAATTGGGGAAGTTTTTCATCACAATAGGCACTTCAATATATTGTTGGAACTGGGAGGAAATGAACCTTCTAAATATGAAGTCAATTTTTGCATAGGTTCTCACTGGTTCATGCTATAAGAAAATTTATGTTTTCCAAGGCATTCTCAATAGTATGGGCAGAATTCATCATTGATCATCAAAATTGGTTAGAAAGCAGATATGAAAACTTATTGAAGCTTGAATGTGGAAAAAATAAATTTGAAAAGATTATATTTCATTCTAGAGGCCATTTAACTTATTTATGCTTTTGCCTTGATTTCAAATCTGGCATCAAAAGTGGTTATTGTTCCCTCAAGTATTTGAGATACTTTATAGTTTGGGAGGCAAAAAGGGATCAAGGATTTAATTTACCAGTTGTAAAGAGAGATTAGAGAGATTTATTTCTCTGTTAGGAGATGGAATTTCAAGTGGACAGATGTCAGACATAGAGCAGATCTGAAAATTCACTCCTCTATATCATTCTCTTTTTTTTCTCATATTATGGGTTCCAATTTTTGGAGAAAAACTACTAACTGTTGTGATACCATTTGTGAATTTCAGTTTTGGGGAGAAAATCACTCACTACTGAGATACCATTTTTTAGCAATTCCTCTTGTACTGAGCAGAACTAAGTTTTATACAGATAGTTCTAACCTATTAGGTAGTTTTGGCATTTCAATTTTGTGCATCTCTTGTATTTATTTCAAAGAATTAAATAAAATTCAGCAGCAAGTTAGTCTTCATTCTGATAACTTGTCTCCCATTCATGTTGTTTGTGATCTTTGTGTATTGTAAACAAAGAGTATGAAACTCAATTGCAATCTTTTGGTTGTATATGTTGATTTATTTTTCTTATGACTCAAAGAGTTATGTAAATTCTTGATTCATCATCATAGGATTGTAGATCTCATGAAGGGATAGATCGAGTATGAGATTCAAAAAGATGTAGATGTCTAATTCACAAAGTGGATAGATAGATCAAGAAGTCTTGATGTATAGCATATGTCAATGACTTTCAAGGATGTGTGTTAGGGATTTATGTGACTACCCAATAGATGAGGCACTGATCATTTTGAAGGATCATAGGGTTATGTTGTTCATGTCATGTTTTGCTGAGATCAACATCATTAATCAATTGTATTTCCCTTTTATGTTGATAAATTATTTAAAGTCTAACCCTCACTTAGCTTACTAGTTTCATGAGTCATGCTATTAGCTATTTCATGCTTGTGATTTCTTGGTTAAGTATAGAAGATTTAGGGGTTTCATATATTATTCTAGATCCTGATTATGTTTATTGCAATGGTCACATAATCAAATCTTAAGAGGTTCACCCACCTAGGTTTTGTAGAGCCTGAAGTGAAGAAGTGTAGCCTTATAGTTGGCCTAGATTCTTGGTGAATTGTGTCCATTATTGGAGATAGCTGCCCATAGATGCATTCTTGCGTTGCATACTTGGTGATTCAAATTATGTTAAATCAGGAGCCAACAGGATGAATGTCCATTTCAATGAGGCAGATTGTTCAAATATCTCTTTGGAGAACTAATTCTATCCTTTTATAGAGAATCTTGTAAATTTTGGTTTCTACAGTATGTACAGTTGTTACTATTGTAATTCATTCTTTGGATGTAATCTTGGTTGTCTCCTCATTTTGTAACTATTAAGACTTTTTTTATTTAGATTTCCTATGAATAAGACAACATATTTTTTATTTCAAAAAAAAAAAACTCTATATTTATGATGACTTATCAAATTTTCAGATATGTAACTTCTCTCAACTTAAGTCTTTCAAATATATAAGTAAAAAATTTGAATATTTTTTCTATTAGATTTTTTTTATCAATATACTATTACTTCTATTTTAAAACTTATTGTACAAATCAAAACATCATTTTTGTCAAGATAGGAAATTTGCAAGTCCTTCAAAGTAAATTAATTGTTTATAAAATTTCTTATAACATTTTATCAAATCTATAGCTTCTTTCATTTTGAAATTTATTTATGAAATAAAGAAATCATTTTTATAAACATAATAGATTTTTCAATAATTTTTAAAAATAATTTATTATCCATTCTATAACTTATTTCACTCAATTTTTTTAATATGAAAATCTACAAATCATTCTTATCAATTTCTAATCAAACATGTCATCTTTATTTTGAAGTCTCTCAATATATTCTACAAGTTTAATTGTTTTTTATGTATTCATTAATAGATATTAAATTGATGGTAGATTTATTAAAGATATTCTTAAAAATAATAGTAACTTTCTTACAATTTTCTAATGTAAAAAGACAAATTTCACAAGAATAATTAAATGTAAATTATATTTGTAGAGAATTAATATTAGATTAAATAGATTGAAAAAATTCCATGCATAGATTAAAATAGATGAACTATTAAAAAGATTATATATTATAATAATCTTAACCATAAATATGTCACCAAAATCATAGGGGGAAAATGTTAAATTAAAAGATCAAATATATATGATTATCAAAATTAGGTTTTAAAAGGTTATCATTCCATTTGTAAAAAATAATTGTATTATTATTATATATTGTTGGTCATTTTGCCCCCCATTCAGTCCATCATTGATAATCGATCTGAAAGATCTTCAATGAGTTGGATTCTTTGATGTGGGTTAACACAATTTTTGGTCGGGTTAACATCTCGTGTTAACTCGATCTCTTCATATGCCAAGCTAGTTCAATTCCTTCATGTACCAAGCTAGTTCAATGCCTTCATTGATCAAGTCAGCGCATTTTTTCTTCATGTGCCAAGGTGTGAGTTTATGCATGTTTTCTACCAGGCACATTAACCATTTTCGCTATTTCAAGAAGTGACTTTTATGCTCTTTTTGAAATTGTAAAATTGCTACTATCTCTTCAACTAAATATTCAAGAAATGTGCCATCCTACTGTTGCATACCACATTGTAGATCCTTCTTATGTTTGGTTGCTTTTAATCAGATGGGGGTCATATTTTTGCATTTCTTCCCTTTGCTCTTGCAAAGATACGATGGTTGTTAGATCTTTGGAGAATCTTTGGATATTTTATGAGTGCATCTCAACCATCAGTGTGGTTAGGTGAAGATCTTGATCTTTGGTTGGGTTTTATTCATTAATGAAGGATATTTTTGCAGCATATGAGCCATTCATTTCAAGGGAAGATCTACATCAACAATTCACATCTTTTCTAGGCAAATCAAATTTATTTCATGTAGGTCAACTCTTTATTTTCACGGCTAGTTAACTTGCGTGTTATCCCATCCTGCATTTTCTTTGACATAAGTACACATTTTTTTATTACGACCGTGACACATTACAAGGATTATTTCCCCAATGCTAACCAATATTTTGTGCCTCGTTCTATAGCGTTAATGCATCTCCATGCCTCTTAATTATTGTGATGATTAAATCACGTGGGATTTGATTTTCTTATAGCTGGATGTATTAATTTTGGTCACTTTTGCATTTGGAGTTGTTCCATGATCAAATTTTTTTTTGATTTGCAAGATTGTCCTCCGCAATCTTAAATGGTAGTGGTTGGATTTAGGTTTAGGGCAGAAAATATCTTAGTAATGCTTGAGCTATAAAGAAAAATTTTGTAAATTTTGTTAAAGGTCAAACCCTCTCTATTTCTCTAACATTGCTCTGGCTTGTCACTGTAACTCCCCTTTTACCTTTGAACTGTATGACTTTCTACCTTATCTCCTTCAGCCATTGACGTATTGTGCAAGAACTATTTTCCTCTTAATGGTGTATTGTGGATATTTGCAATCTTGCATGATTGTATCTCTTTTTGGCCTATGAATGATCATATATAAGTGAATTCTCTTCTTCCTTGTGTTTTTATTTGGGTTTTTTTTATCTTTATGTGATTGTTAGGCAAAAAAAAATGGATGTGTATATCTTTTGGTGTCATGATGGTTCAAAAGTGCATATATAGGTAGAGATTGGTTTGAACATTCTATTTTGGTGCATCACCGCATAGGTTACAATAGGTAGATTTGATTTTATGAATTCCTTCTCTCTTTTCCTCTCCAAGTGTAGTTAGGTGCATCCTAATAGCAAAAGAAACAGGCCTTCTCTAGAGATTCGACCTCAAAGTGCAAGTCCCACACTTGGAGGTCATTTCCATGTTGCACAAGGTCGCTTGAGGGTCATACCTCAAGCAAGTGGCAAACTTTTGTGACAACATATATATCTATATTATAATAATAATAGTAATTTGTGAATATATTTTCTATCAACACATGATATAACTTGCTAATTTGTCTCTAAAATACTATGGAATAAAATGAATTATGAGAGAAAAAAGAGTCATATAAGATAAAATCAAAATTATAAAATTATTTCATTTTACAAAATAGTTGTCTGTGATAGTGAACCCTATTTAAATAGTTTTAAAAAAATCTAATAGGAATTTGAGTTTACTAAAAATCATTTAAAAAGGTAATTTTCATTTTAAATTTATACAAAAAATTATGATATTGGATGAATGAATTGAGGATACTTATTTGGTTGCCTCTAGGCATAAAATTATCAACCACAAGTCCTCTACCTTCAACACTTCTGAGCCTAGTGGAGGATTGCTAATATCCTGAGATTTTAGATTGAGTTTCTCCCTCTGACTTACTTGGGGGTCCCTATTATGGTGGGAAGACAGCCAAGGCTTTTCTGCCAGAGCTTGGTCAACAAGCTCTGACAAAAATTCAATTATTAGACTCATAGGTCGCTCTCTACTACTGATAGAGTTGTACTCTCCTACAATCTATGATTTAGGCCCTTGCCACACACGTTTTGATCCCTACAGACACACACGTCATTTTGATTGACCCGTGATGGCCTTGGTGGTCAAAATTATGATGATGTGTTTGGCGTATCTGGAAACTTAGGGCTACCTTAGGGTTGTTGATGTTTTCATTTTGCTGTAAAAACTCCAAATCATGATTGAAATCCCATTTAATTCTCTATATTTAATTGTGACATATACTCTCTCCTCATGTAATACGTATCACATCTCATCTATTTTAATAAATAGAAACTTCACAATGGTAAAACTTGGTAATTACTTTAGGGGATCTCTGAACCAGTTTGTTTTCAATATATCCACGCACGACACAGGATAAAAGATGATTTTCATTTAGGATATGCTTCCTAGGATTTTCAATTTCTAATTATTAAACCTAGGCTTTCTAGAAAGCACTGGTATAATTAAAATATAGTTGTATCAGCTTGGGCCGGTGTTTTCTCTTTCCTATTTGCAAGTAAAATGATATTTTGTGGAGGACTACAAAAGTAGGTTTAATATTCAATTACCTAAAATTCCAGCTGGGAGCTTTGGAGTGTTATTATTAGCTACAGTCACCTATTGTTTTTAATTCTTACTATCTTTCAATTATTTCGAGCTTGTTAAGTAGAGGTATTTTTATTAATATTTATTTTGGTGAATTTCACTTTCTTGCCTCTATCAAAATTTCAACAAAATTATTTGGTTAGATTAAATTGTTGCTTATAATATAAAAATTTTCTTCAAAAAATAAATTAAAAAGAGTTTTTTTTTTAAATAATATATAATTAGGTTCTAGTATAAAGATTTTCTTTAAAAATATAAATTACTAATAGTTTTCTTAAATAATATGCAATAATATTCTAATATAAAGATTTTCTTGAAAATGTAAACTAATAATATAAATTTTTAAAATATAAATTAATAATATAAATTTTAAAATTATATTAATATGAAAATTGGTATAAAAAACTAGTAGTTATAATTGTCTATAACATAATAAAAATGAGTTATTATTCTTATTTTTTAAAATAATCATTAATCTCATTTTTAGCTACACTAAAGCAAATGGTTGAATTATGTGTGATATTGTAGAGAAAAAATGTATTCCCATCATAATAAAATATCACAAAGTCAGATTTTATAGAAAAATTAGAATCAACAAGAAAAACAATCCAAATCAATGAATATAAAATAGGTTATCAATTTTGTCTTCAAAATAATTGTATTATTTTGAATAAGTGTTTCACTACATGGGCATATCATGTTAATAAAGAATCTTTCAAAAAAAAATTGAAGGAAATGATCATATTCTCGAGGAATCGATGAGCAAATAGCGAATTTTCTAAGCGAATAGCGAATTCTGAGCATCTTTTTGTATGCAAAGTGATCTATTTTCTACGGCAACAGAAGTGGGGTCTGTGGTGTTGGCCATCGGCATGGTGGCCTCATCCAGTGATTTCAATGGGGGTGGCAGAAACCAATTGGGTGCATCCGTGCATATCCTAAAAATCTATGATATCTCTCCCTCCCCTACTCTTAACGATACTAACATGTTTGATGATAATACTCTTTACAACAAGCCTGTACTTAGTACTGCATCTCTAGTGATTAATATTACTGGAGTTAATGGCTTACCCTATCATTCTAACCCTCATAACAATTGACCCAAGTCCTTCTTTGAGGTTATGGCTCACTCCACAGAAATCAGCTCGAAAGCTAGGTTTGAGTTTGCCAGCCCTTGCTCCAATAAAGCCTTCAAAAATGGTAAGATCGCCTTGGATACCATTGCTCCCTTTTCTTTTGTTCCTAACTTGGAAATGTTGGATGAGATTGCTAAGGAGAAATCTAGATTAAGAAACACTACTATATTTTTTTCAGTTGTTGATTTGGATAAATGTCCTCCATGAAAATTTATGGATGATTGGTTTCATAATTTTTTGAATAATAAGCTAGGGTTTCACATATCATTCTATCGGCAAATACAAAAAGGGTTGTATGTGATTCTTGTTGTTAACCCAAATGCTCAAAAAGAGAACCTTAAGGAACAATACTAGACCGTGAGATCTATCTCGTTTAGGGCTCTAGGTTGGTCACCAGAAGCGGTGCACAATGAAGTTTTAGTCCTATCTGCTTCGAGGTGGATTTTGGTTAAAAATGTACCTCCTTTCCTATGGCAATTTTTACCTCAGTTGATGGAACCTCTTGAGAAAATTATTCGCATGGATGACTCTATGAGGTTGGTTCCTCATATGGATGCCAGAATGTTAATCTCTCTCCTTCGTGGCAAAGAAATCCCTGCTAATATTGCAATTAATATCCTTAATGAATCTTATGTCTATCCAATAGAAATCTTGGGTGGGCTTAATGCTTGTTTCCTCTATCATAAAGAGGGGCATATTAGGAACGATTGCCCCATCATTAAAAAAATCCCTACTAAAAAGACAACCCCACTGAGTCCTAATCCCCTAGCCAAGTCTGTAAGACCTGTTCCCGCCTCTAATAAGATGAATGTACCTAAGGTTACTACTATCCCTACTCTTGCATCCAAATTAGTTTCTTCATAGACTCAACTCGGCCCTCAAGTGAACCCCTCTGGGAATTTGGCTATTGACCTCAACTCGAATGATGGATTCATCATTGTTCAAAAGAAAAAAAAAGCATTGCGGCAATAATACTTCACAACAGAAAGCCTTTTGTGCTGGTCCTAACAACATTGTTGGCTCTCAAGGACCTCGATTTCCTTGCCCTATCGTGGGTCCTAATAATTTAGTTAGTCGTCAGGGCTCTCAAATTATTAGCCCTGTCATGGTGCAAAACAATGATAATCCACAAAATGTGGTCGCTACTATTCACTCCCCTTCTAAGGATACCTCGCGGAAGATCCCTTAGAAAGTCTTCAAAGAAATTGAGGTTGGTTGTATCCTCAAAATTATTCATGCTATGCCTCTTCTCAATGGCTCTTCTGGTATGCCATCTATGAAAATTGACTCCCAATCCAAAAATGATGAAGTTCCTAGAACTAATGCCCTAGTAGCTAAACAAAGAGGTAGGCCTCCTAGTTCCAAGAACAAACCTTCTGGGAAGGAGCTAGGAGAGTCCTCGAATAAGACTTCACTTTTAGCTGATGTTGTTGCGTGTTCTACCCCTAGCAATTTTTCCAACTGAGTTGCTTATCTTGGAACATTAGGGGGCTCAAGTCTCCTAATAGAAATTTTGTTGTTAAACATCTAATTAAATCATTTCGTTCTATAGATATCTTTATGATGCAAGAAATTAAAGCTATTGGTTTCTTGCTTGAATCTAATCTTAATTTTTTATGGAAAGATGACATTAAGTTTTATACTAATCATGATAGAGGAAGAGGAGGTATTGCCCTTCTTATTAACCCTAAATGGGGAAAATACATTATTGAGAATAGTTGTTCCCCTTGTCAAAGAGCTATTTGGTGTATCTTCCAACAGGATAATAAATTTTTTGGTATCTGTTCCATATATGCCTCTAATGACACTAAAGAAAGAATTGGTTTGTGTGATTGGTTGATCACTCTTCCTGATATTATTTGGCTGTTTGGTGGAGAATTTAACATGATTGAGTCTCAAGATGATAAAATTGGGGGCAACCCCTTTCACTGGAAAGAAAATGAAAATTTTTGTTGGACCAGATTTGTTAACTCTAAAAAATTGTTTGACCCTATTGCGAGTAATAAAGACCATAACATGGTACGACTTTCAACAGGGTTAGTCTAGGATCTACTCTAGACTTGACCATCTCTATGCTAATAAACACTCATTCTCCTTTCTCCCTGATCGTCTTGGTAATATTGTTCAAGTCACTGCTACTACTCTTTCAGATCATCACCCTATCTTCACTCGAGTCAATTTTATCAATGTCCCTCTGCATTCTAAGGTCAGTTGTCATAAGTTTATATTGAATTCCAGCCTCCTCCTAGATGGGGATGTCCTTGCTACTATTCAGATCATTAGAGGTATCAATAAAGTTAACCTTCATCACCTTTCCAATGTGGATAGATGGAATTAGAATCTCCCTGCCTAGAAGAGATTCCTTCAGACTATTGGCCAAAAAAGGGCTAAGGACTATAGATATATTGAAAACCATCTGAGTACTAAACTTTAGAATGTTAAAAGAAATATTCAAGATAACTCTTCCAACCTTGATCTCCTCTCCCAAGTCATGGTGGCTAAGGATGCCCTTAGAAAACATCAATATAGGTTAAAATTTGGGGTGCCAAGATAAGGGCTTGATTCCTAGATTAATATTGTGCCTAATTGGCTTGTGAAATTACTTTGGGGGTCACTGGACCAAGGTTGGGGAATCTACTTGGCTTACCATTCAAGAGTGTGTTTTGACTAGCGTATGATTGGATAGATTGGGAATTACAATAGGCTTCCCTTCTTTTTCTATGGTTATTTCATGAATTGTCCAATAATTTTTTCTTGCATTGCTTATTTGCATAGCAACATTGTACTAGTTATTTCACAAATTTAGGATGGTGTTATTCCATCTCTTCTTCATTACTTCTCCAATTCAAAGCTAGCCTTTTTAAATCTTGATCATAAACACTAGCATGTATTTGGGATATTTTTCCTTCTCTCCTTATCTATAATATTTGGTTGGAAATATATATTAGGATTTTTAGGAAAGAATTTAAAGATTCTTCTCAAATTCTAGATCATATAGAGAAAAATATTTATTGTTAATCAACCACCTTGGTTTGGAACTATTGTGGGATGCACTTGTTTTCCTCATTTGGGTATTCTTTTTCCTCTTTCCTCTTTCTTCTTTGGGGTTTCCTCTAGTTGTCTATGTTATGAGGAGAAGGCTTCCTCTATTTGGTGGTGGAGTGTAGTTGATCGAGGTAGTCATTTCAGGTCTTCTGATGCATGTGTGATGAAGGTGTCCTATGTTTTGTTCTTTCACTTTCTCGTTTCCTATTGAACTAGAGGACCAATTGAGGTGAGGGTAAATCTTATGGAGGTAGTTTGTTGCTAGGGGAAATCAATGGTCAATGGGTTTAGCAGGTACTCTCCTTCTATTATTTGTGTGTATATCTTTCTTATCATTGGAGATATGGCTCGAGAGAGCATATGCGAAACATGTGAATAATGGACAACTTCATAGCTAAATGATTTGATGTGGAATGTAGAAAAGTTGTATATGTACTATGTTTTCCAAGGCTAGAGATATAGTCTTATTTGGTCCTATGTTTTTTCTTAGAGTTGTGACAGGTGTGGATGGATTCAGCTTGTTCCCTTGTTATTATGGTGATTTTCTATTTTAGTTTTTCTTCACCTTGTAATTGAGTGGCTATTGGTAGTTTTAGAGGGAACACTCTAGTCCTTCTTTTTGTTTTTGGTTTAAGTCTGCAACTATTATGGGGGCTTGTCCCAAGTAATTCATTAAAAGAGTTGACTATGTGTTGGAAATGATTGAAAATATCATGAGGGAGATTGTTGGAAATGATTAAACAAGCTCAAGAATGAAAATTAATAAAACTAGAGAAGAATGCTCTCAATCATTGTTTTGTCATTGATGTCAAACATGCTACTTGCAAGAATGAAAATTGCTTTAGTGATCCAAATTCTATCAAGTGGTTGATTGACAAGGAGGTGGCAATCAATAAGATGTAACTAGAATACCTAGAGAAAGGTTGAAGTTATGATGATGTAATGAAGTACAAGGATCAGCTAAACCATTGATGAAATAGTGTATTGATGACATATTCTAAGACACAACGAATGGGTACACTAAAACACATCAAAAATGAAAGGTTTTACCTAAGTCATTTCTAGAGCCTAACTAAGTTCATTAGAAAAAGAGAGCCGAGAAAGTAAGTTAGTGTCGAACAGATTCCTAGTTGAAGCTGAGAAAGTTCAACTTGAGTATGTGTCGAGTGATCTTCAGATGTTGAGTAAAGAATAGATGCCAAGTGATCTTCAGATGCCGAGTGATCTTTAGGTGCCGAGTAAAGATCAAATGCCAAGTGAAGATTAGGTGTCGAGCAAATACAAGTGGTGAGTAACACAGAGTTGTTGAGCATCAGTAAATCAATAGTGCCAAGTTGCTGCATTATTTCAAAAATTGAAAATTCGTCAGATCTAAGCCGACAAGGTTGTTATCTAGAATTTTTTGAATTAAATAGAAGATAAGAGTGATGAGCTGGTGGCAGAGAACACCATGTAGAACATTTTTGGAGAATACAACTAGACTCTAGACAAAGTTTCTAGATAAGAGCAAGATATGGGGTAGATACATTGTACCCTACCTAATCTACCTGAAACCCTAAAATTGGAGAGGAAGAATCGAGCGAGAAAGGGACTCCAAATTTCTATTTAAGGAGTCATAAGGTCACGAAGAAAAACAAGGAGGAGGTCAAGCATGAAAGCATAAAGTGATGAAAGAGGTGCTAAGGAGTAAGAGAACATAGTTACTCTACTTCAACAAATGACCACAGATATGGTTGCATTGGTATGATGAGTAAGAAGACTCAAGGAGACAAATCTTGCGATGACAAGCTGTCAAAACTGAACTAATTAAAGCCAAGAAAAGGATTGAACTAAAGTGTGATCTAAAATTTTCAAACTATGTTGTAAATTGTATCAGATCAAAAAGCTATTATTGTTACTCTCTAACAATTGTAACAGATAGTTTAAACGCTTTGGACTTAGGTTGGTTTAATAGCCATGTTGTAAATCCTTTAACAGGGTGACATTCCAAGTGAATGTTCTAAAGTCCTTTTACCAGGCCCATTCCTAATAGTATGGTGAAATCCTCTAACAAGGTCACATTTAACAGTGTCTTATAAGCCTTTAACAGGGCAGGTCTTTAACAGGGCATCACTTTAGAAGAGTGAAAATCAAGTAGCATGTTACTAGTGGTTTTTCTCAAATTGGGTTTCCACGTAAATCACTGTGTTGTGTGTTGATCTTTTATTATTTATTCATGCATGTTGATTTGATGTAACTTTCTAAGATGATTGATTTAAGCTTGGATGGATGAAAAGTTTATGGGCTCACTATAATTTGAGAAAAAGTATTATTAGGGTATTTAGACCTTGGATAATTGATTGACCCCCTCATCTTAGTTATTCTAAAGAATTCTAACAATTAGTATCAGAGCCTTGCTGCTGACTTAGTTTAAAGGGGCTACAAGCAGAAAAGATCAAAATGCCTAACAGAGAAGTTCCCAAGCTCAACAAAGATAACTTTTTTTGCATGGCAAAGTTGGATGAAGCTACATCTTGGATCCATAGGAGATTATGCCCAAAATTCAATTGTTATTAAACATGTTGATCCAACTGGCACTCTTACTGCAGAAGACTTGAAAAACAAATAGGAACACAATCAGACAATGCTAGAGATTGCTTCTACACTCAACTATGCTGAATTTGATGATATCAAAGGATGTGACACTGCATTCAAGATGTGGAAAGCCCCATCATACATCTATGGAGGATATCAGAATGTCCAAAGAGAAAAAAGAGAAAGCCTCAGAGAAAAGTTTGATGATATGAAAATGGAGGAAAGTGAGAATGCTTCTCAGTATGGCAGTAGAATAAAGGAAGTGGTAAGTGCAATAAGATGTTTGAATGGTCAATTGGATGAAGATACTATCAATAGTAAGTTCATAAGAACCTTGCTCCCTATCTATGCTATTAGAGTATCAGCAATACAAGAGTTAAGATGTGTACCAGGAAACAATCTAAGTTTTGAAGGTATAGTAGGTAGACTTACTGCATTTGAGTTATCTAACTTTGACAACTACAAACCTGAAAATGTTGAATCTGCTTTCAAGGCCAAGCTATCACTAAAAGATGCTGAACAGGTGAAATCAAAGAAAGGAAGAAAAATGAAATATGTATCCACTGACAATAGCACTGATGAGGAAGATGTGGAACAATTGGAAGCATTACTAACTAGAAGATTTCAGAGAGGCAAAGGTAAATTCAAAGGTAAGATGCCTATCATTTGTTTCAATTCCAATGAAGTAGGACATATTGCTACTAGATGTACATAGAAAAAGGATTACAAGGAAGACAAAAAATACACATACAGAAGATAAGATGATAAGGGAGATTATAAAGATAAAGGCAAGAAGTGTTATATTGTTGAAGAGAACTCTGATGATAATGATGATGAAGTTGTTTATGTAGCCATGAAAGACCAATCTAATGAAGAAGAACCTGCAACACTAGTAACATGTATGAACAAGAATGATAGATGGATCATAGATAGTGGATCCTCACATCACATGATAGGAGACAAAAGTAAGTTTGTCAACTTTACTCAATATGATGGAAATAGTGTTAGATTTGGTAATGATGCTCCATGTCAAATAAAAGGAAAAATCTCCATTAAGCTTATAGAGAAAATTTAATGTGATAATGCATACTATGTTGAAGGACTAAACTATAATTTGCTGAGTGTCTCACAGTTAGGCAACGTAGGATGCAAAGTAGAATTTGGAAACCAAACTCCAAAAATCTATGATACGGATGGTAAACTGATAGGAAAAGGAGATAAAACAAGAAGTAATATGGTTTACCTTGATATGGATGATGTTTCTTGTTTTGTTGCAAAATTTGATGATGAATTATTATGGCATAGAAGGCTATGTCATGTCAACTTTGACAATCTGGTCAATATCAGTAAAATGAAGAAAGTCAGAGGTTTAACTAAATTGAAGAAGCCTAACAATATCATGTGCAAACAATGTCAGCTAGGAAAGATGACAAAGTCGAGTTCAAAGTAAAAACTATACATCTAAAGAAGTACTTGAGTTAGTTCATACTAACTTATGTGGTCCAATGGAAGTACAAAGCTACAAAGGAGATAAATATATAATGTTGTTTGTTGATGACTATTCCAGGATGATGACTGATATGTTCTTAAAGAAAAAATCTAATGCTTTTCAAAAGTTTAAATGGTATGTGGCTAGAGTTTAGAAGGAAATAGGAAACAGTTTAAAATGCCTAAGATCAGACATAGGTGGTGAATTCACATCAAATGAATTTGAGATATTTTGTAATGACAAAGGAATCAAGAGACAAAGGTTAGCTCTTAGAACTCCCCCACAAAATGGAATTGCTGAAAGAAGAAACAGATCTGTGATTGACTGTGCCAGAACATTAATGATGGAAAAGACTATTGCTCTAAAATATTGGAGAGAAGTTGTAAGTGTAGCTATTCATACACTGAACCAAGTACAAGTCAAGAAAGGTACAAGTGCAACACCTTTTGAATTATGGTATGGTCACTCACCTAATGTAAAACATTTCAAAGTATTTGGTTGCAAATGCTTTATCCTTAAAGATGCAGAAATGGAAAATTTGATGCAAAAAGTGTTGAAGGCATATTCCTTGGTTATGCCACTACAAGTAAAGCATATAAGTGTTTGAATACTAACACTAAAAAAATTGTGGAAAGTGCAAATGTAAACTTTGATGAGCATGCAAAAGTCCATGCTAAAGAACCAAAGAGAATGGATGAATACATAACCTTTGTGTATACTTATGATGGAATGCATGTTGACGAGGATGTTGTCAATCAAATTGGGATTCAACAACAAATTTCAGTTTCAGCCGAGTCACAACCAGTGAATGTTGAGCTACATTCAGAAGCCGAGTTGCAAAATGAAGAAAATGCACATTCTAATCCTGAAGTCAGTGCACATGAAAGAGATGAAGAACAACCTGACAACGAAGTGCATAGTGACCCTGAATTTGAAAGATCAAAAATGGAAACAAGGATAGAACAAAGATTATCCAAATATGTAAAAAGACATCACCCTACTGAACAAATAATTGGTGACAAAGATGCAAGACCAATGAAAAGGAATATACTAAGACATGAATCATGTCTGATCAAAAAATTTGAACCTAAGACAGTATATGTTGCATTACAAGATGATGACTAGTATAAAGCTATGAAAGAAGAGATTGATCAAATAAAGAAGAACAAAACTTGGAGTTTGGTTCCCAGACCAGTTGACAAGAATGTGATTGGCACCAAGTGGGTATTCAGAAACAAGCTAGATGAGAATGGTGAGGTTACTAGAAACAAAGCTAGACTAGTATGCAAGGGTTATGCTCAAGAAGAAGGATTAGACTATGGGGAAACATTCACCCCTATTGCTAGAATGGAAGGAGTAAGAACTTTACTTGCATATGTTGCATATAAAGGTTTTAAAGTCTATCAGATGCATGTAAAATCTATTTTTCTAAATGGAATATTGAAAGAGGAAGTCTATATTGAACAACCAGAGGAATTTGTTGATGAGATAAATAGGGATATGGTTTGTAAATTACATAAAGCACTCTATGGTCTGAAACAAGCACCCAGAACATGGTATAAGAGAATTCACAAATATCTAGTGCAAATAGGATTTGAAAGAACTGATGATAATAGCAACATGTACATCAAATCAGAAGAAGGTAAGGATATTATTGTATCTGAAATCTTTGTGGATGACATAGTTTTTGGAGGAAAGGAAGTGCTTTGCAAAGGTTTTGCTGACAAAATGAAACATGAGTTTGAGATGTCTATGTTTGGAGAGATCAAATTTTTTGTTGGTTTGCAAGTACATCAACTAAAACATGGTATATTTGTGACATAATCCAAGTACATCAAAGAGATACTTGAAACATTTGGATTGGAGGAGTCCAAACCATTCAGCACACCAATGGCAATAGGAAATAAGCTATCCAAAAATGATGTATCAGCTGAAGTCAATCAAACAATGTACAAATCCATGATTGGAAAACTATAATATGTTGTACATAGCAGACCAGACATAGCATTAGCAATTGGAATAGTGGCTAGATTCTCTACTAATCCCAAAGAAAATCATCTCATAGTAGTAAAAAGAATAATAAGGTATCTTAAATGAACTGATAACTTTGGTCTATATTATGAAAAGAATGAGAAGTTTGAACTCAATACATATACAGATGTAGATTGGGGAGGCAATATTGATGATAGAAAAAGCACAAGTGGAGGTGCATTATTTTTAGGTAAAAGGCTAGTTACTTGGGCTAGCAAGAAACAAACATGCACATTCCAGTCCACTGTAGAATCAAAACATGTGGTAGCAGCAGTCAATTGCGCAAACATTGTGTGGCTCACACATCTATTGAAAGGAATGAAAGAAGAGGTAACCAAACCTATGATATTCTATTGTGATAATACAAGTGCTATAAACATATCCAAAAATTCAGTAATGCATGCAAAAACCAAGCATATTGCAATTAAGTATCACTATGTCAGAGAGTTGGTAGAAGACAAATAAGTTAAGTTGGAGTACATTCACAATTGAAGATATCTTCACCAAACCATTGCCCAAGGATGCTTATGAATATCTTAGAGACAAGTTGGGGGTAATGCCCCTAACTCAAGCAGTTTCAAGCAACAATGAAGCAACCCTGCATCAACAAGAACAAATCATTGAAATCGGAAGAATGATGCAGAGGATGACAACAGAAGCAGAAAATCTAAATCAGTCATAAGCATGGTGACAAAGGGAGAAAACATGAGATGAAAAGATTATACTTCACATGTTAAAGATGCTACATCTTTGGCATTTATGTCAAAGAGGGAGATATATGCAGAAAACTGATCAATACAAAGTAAGAGAGAGAGATATATATGAAAGAGGGAGATACATGAGATCAGTAGTAAGGATGTAGAAGTTAGGAACAAAGCAGAAAACACATATAATTTTTGTGTTAACTAAGTTGATCAATTGATCAGTTTGGTTTCCCATCAATGCCAAAGAGGGAGATTTTTGGAAATGATTGAACAAGCTCAAGAATGAAAAGTAATAAAATTGATAATGAATGCTCTCAATCATTGTTTTGTCATTGATGTCAAACTTGCTACTTGTAGGAATTATAATTGCTTTAGTGATCCAAATACTATCAAATGGTTAATTGACAAGGAGGAGGCAATCAATAAGATGTAACTAGAATACCTAGAGAAAGGTTGAAGTTATGATGATGTAATGAAGTACAAGGATCAGCTAAGCCATTGATGAAATAGTGTATTGATGACATACTCTAAGACATAGAGAATGGGAACACTAAAACACATAAAAAATGTAAGGTTTTAGCTAAGTCATTTGTATAGCCTAACTAAGTTCATTAGAAAAAGAGAGCCGAGCAAGTTAGTTAGTCCCGAACAGATTCCTAGTTGAAGCCGAGCAAGTTCAACTTGAGTATGTGCTGAGTGATCTTCAGATGTGGAGTAAAGAACAGATGTCGAGTGATCTTCAGATGTCGAGTAAAGAATAGATCCCAAGTGATCTTCAGATGCCAAGTGATCTTTAGGTGCTAAGTAAAGATCAGATGCTGAGCGAAGATCAGGTGCTGAGAAAATACAAGTGCCGAGTAACACAGAGGTGCCCAGCATTAGTAAATCACTAGTGCCAAGTTGCTACATTATTTCAAAAATTGAAGATTCATCAGATCTAAGCTAACAAGGTTGTTATCTAGAATTCTATGAATTAAATAGAAGATAAGAGTGATGAGCTGGTGGCACAGAACACCATGTAGAATGTTTTTGGAGAATACAACTGGACTCTAGATGAAGTTTCTAGATAAAAGCAAGATATGAGGTAGATACATTGTACCCTACCTAATCTACCTGAAACCCTAAAATTGGAGAGGAAGAATCGAGCGAGAAAGGGACTCTAGATTTCTATTTAAGGAGTCATAAGGTCATGAAGCAAAGCAAGGAGGAGGTCAAGCATGAAAGCATAAAGTGCTAAAGGAGGTGCTAAGGAGTAAGAGAACACAATTACTCTACTTCAATAGATGACCACAGATATGGTTGCATTGGTATGATGAGTAAGAAGACTCAAGGAGATGAAGCTTGAGATGACAAGCTATCAGAACTGAAGTGATTAAAGCCAAGCAAAGGATTGAACTGAAGTGTGATCTAAAATCTGAAAGATATGTTGTAAGTTGTATCAAATCAAAAAGTCATTATTGTTACTCTCTAACAATTGTAACAGATAATTTAAACCCTATGGAATTAGGTTGGTTTAATAATCATGTTGTAAATCTTTTAACAGGGTGACATTCCAAGTGAATGTTCTAAAGTCCTTTTACCAGGCCCATTCTTAACTATATGGTTAAATCCTCTAACAAGGTCACATTTACCAGTGTGTTGTAAGCCTTTAACAAGGCAGGCCTTTAACAGGGCATCACTTTAGAAGAGTGAAAATCAAGTAGCATCTTACTGGTGGGTTTTCCCAAATTGGGTTTCCACATAAATCACTGTGTCATGTGTTGATCTTGCATAATTTATTCCTGCATGTTGATTTGTTGTAACTTGCTAAGATGATTGATTTAAGCTTGGATGGATGAAAAGTTTATGGGCTCACTATAATTTGAGAAAAAGTATTATTAGGGAATTTAGACCTTGGATAATTGATTCATCCCCCCCTCTTAGTTATTCTAAAGAATTCTAACAATTGGTATCAGAGCCTTGCTGCTAACTTAGTTTAAAGGGGCTAGAAGCAGAAAAGACCAAAATGCCTAAGAGAAAAGTTGCCAAGCTCAACAAAGATAACTTTGTTGCATGGAAAAGTTTGATGAAGCTACATCTTGGATCTATAGGAGATTATGCCCAAAATTCAATTGTTATTGAACATGTTGATCCAACTGGCACTCTTACTACAGAAGACATGAAAAACAAACAGGAACACAATCAGGAAATGCTAGGAATTGCTTCTGCACTCAACTATGTTGAATTCAATGATATCAAAGGATGTGACACTGGATTCAATATGTGGAAAGCCTTATCATACATCTATGGAGGAGATCAGAATGTCCAAAGAGAAAAAAGAGAAAGCCTCAGAGGAAAGTTTGATGATGTGAAAATGGAGGAAAATGAGAATGACGCTTAGTATGGCGCCAAAATAAAGGAAGTGATCAGTGCAATAAGATGTTTGAATGGTCAATTGGATGAAGATATTGTCAATAGTAAGTTCTTAAGAACCTTGCTTCCTATCTATGCTATTAGAGTATCAGCAATACAAGAGCTAAGATGTGTACCAGGAAACAATCTAAGTCTTGAATGTATAGTAGGTAGACTCACTGCATTTGAGTTATCTAACTTTGACAACTACAAACCTGAAAATGTTGAATCTGCTTTCAAGGCCAAGCTATCACTGAAAGATGCTGAATAGGTGAAATCAAAGAAAGGAAGAAAAATGAAATATGTATCCAGTGACAGTAGCACTGATGAGAAAGATGTGGAACAATTGGAAGCATTACTAGCTAGAAGATTTCACAGAGGCAAAGGGAAATTCAAAGGTAAGATGCCTATCATTTGTTTCAATTGAAATAAAGTAGGACATATTGTTGATAGATGTACACAGAAAAAGGATTACAAGGAAGTAAAAAAGTACAAATACAAAAGAGAAGATGATAAGAGAGATTATAAAGACAAAGGCAAGAAGTGTTATATTTTTAAAGAGAACTCTGATGATAATGATGATGAAGTTGTTTATGTAGCCATGAAGGACCAATCTAATGAAGAAAAACCTACATCACCGGTAACCTGTATGAACAAGAATGACAGATGGATCACAGACAGTGGATGCTCACATCACATGACAGGAGACAAAAGTAAGTTTGTTAACTTTACTCAGTATGATGGAAATAGTGTTAGATTTGGTAATGATGCTCCATGTCAAATAAAAGGAAAAGGCTCCATTAGGCTTATAGAGAAAATTTAATGTGATAATGCATACTATGTTGAAGGACTAAACTACAATTTGCTCACAGTTAGGCAATGTAGGATGCAAAGTAGAATTTGAAAACAAAATTGAAAAAATCTATGATACTTATGGTAAACTGATAGGAAAAGGAGATCAAACAAGAAGTAATATTTTTTACCTTGATATGGATGATGTTTCTTGTTTTGTTGTAAAATTTGATGATGAATGGTTATGGCATAGAAGGCTATGTCATGTCAACTTTGACAATCCAGTCAATATCAGTAAAATGAAGAAAGTCAGAGGTTTACCTAAATTGAAGAAGCCTAACAATATCATGTGCAAACAATGTCAGCTAGGAAAAATGACAAAGTCAAGTTTCAAAAGTAAAAACTATACATTTAAAGAAGTACTTGAGTTAGTTCATACTGACTTATGTGGTCCAATGGAAGTACAAAGCTACAAAGGAGATAAATATATAATCTTTTTTGTTGATGACTATTCCAGGATGATGACTATTATGTTCTTAAAGCAAAAAATTGATGTTTTTCAAATGTTTAAGTGGTATGTGGCTAGAGTTGAAAAGGAAATATGAAAGACTTTAAAATGCCTGAGATCAGACAGAGGTGGTGAATTCACATTAAATGAATTTGAGATATTTTGTAATGACAAAGGAATCAAGAGACAAACGTCAACTCCTAGAACTCCCCCATAAAATGGAATTGCTGAAAGAAGAAACAGATCTATGATTGACTATGCTAGAACATTAATGATGGAAAAGACTATTGCTCTAAAATACTGAAGAGAAGTTGTAAGTGTAGATGTTCACACACTGAACTGAGTACAAGTCAAGAAAGGTACAAGTGCAACACCTTTTGAATTATGATATGGTCACTCACCCAATGTAAAACATTTCAAAGTATTTGGTTGCAAATACTTTATCCTTAAAGATGCTAGAAATGGAAAATTTGATACAAAAAGTGATGAAGGCATATTCTTTTGTTACTCCACTAGAAGTAAAGCATATAAGTGTTTGAATACTAACACTAACAAAATTGTGGAAAGTGCAAATGTAAACTTTGATGAGCATTTAGAAGTCCAAGCTGAAGAACCAAAGAGAATGGATGAATATAGAACCTTTGTGTATTCTTATGAAGGAATGCCTAGTGACGAGGATGCTATCAATCAAATTGGGATTCAACAACAAATTTTTGTTTCAGTCGAGTCACAACCAATGAATGTCGAGCTACATTCAGAAGCCAAGTTGCAAAATGAAGAAAATGCACATTCTAATCCTGAAGTTAGTACACATGAAAGAGATGAAGAACAACCTGACAACGAAGTGTATAGTGAGCCTGAATTGAAAGATCAAACATGGAAACAAGGATAGAACCAAGATTATCCAAATATGTAAAAAGACATCACCCTCCTAAACAGATAATTAGTGACAAAGATGCAAGACCAATGAAAAGGAATAGAATAAGACATGAATCCTTTCTGATCAGCAAATTTGAATCTAAGATAGTATATGGTGCATTAAAAGATGGTGACTGGTATAAAGCTATGAAAGAATACATTGATCAAATAAAGAAGAACAAAACCTGGAGTTTGGTTCCCAGACTAGTTGACAAGAATGTGATTGGCACCAAGTGGGTATTCAGAGACAAGCTAGATGAGAATGGTGAGGTTATTAGAAACAAAGCTAGACTAGTATGCAAGGGTTATGCTCAAGAATAAGGATTAGACTATGGGGAAACATTTGCCCCTTTTTCTAGAATAGGAGTAAGAACTTTAGTTGCATATGTTGCATATAAAGGTTTTAAAGTCTATCAGATGCATGTAAAATCTACTTTTCTAAATGGAATATTGGAAGAGGAAGTCTATATTGAACAACCAGAGGGATTTGTTGATGAGAACAATAGGGATATGGTTTTTAAATTACATAAAGCACTCTATGGTCTAAAACAAGCACCCAGAGCATGGTATGAGAGACTTTACAAATATCTATTGTAAATAGGGTTTGAAAGAACTGATGATAATAACAACATGTACATCAAATCAAAAAAAGGTAAGGATATAATTGTATCTAAAATCTTTGTTGATGACATAGTTTTTGGAGGAAAGGAAGTGTTTTACAAAGGTTTTGCTGACAAAATGAAACATGAGTTTGAGATGTCTATGTTTGGAGAGATCAAATTTTTTTCTGGTTTGCAAGTACATCAACTAAAACATGGTATATTTGTGACACAATCCAAGTACATCAAAGAGATACTTGAAACATTTGGATTGGAGGAGTCCAAACTAGTCAGCACACCAATGGCAACAGGAAATAAGCTATCCAAAAATGATGTATTAGCTAAAGTCAATCAACCAATGTATAGATCCATGATTAGATAACTACAATATATTGTACACAACATACCAAACATAGTATTAGTAGTTGGAATAGTGGCTAGATTCTCTGCTAATCCCAAAGAAAATCATCTCATAGCAGTAAAAAGAATAATGAGGTATCTTAAAGGAACTGATAACTTTGGTCTATATTACAAAAACAATGAGAAGTTTGAGCTCAATGCATATACAGATGCAGATTGGGGAGGCAATATTTATGACAAAAAAAGCACAAGTGGAAGAGCATTATTTTTAGGTAAAAGGCTAGTTACTTGGACCAGCAAGAAACAAACATGCACATCCCAGTCCATTGCAGAATCAGAATATGTGGCAGCAGCAGTCAATTTTACAAACATTGTGTGGCTCACACATCTATTGAAAGGAATGAAAGAAGAGGTAACCAAACCTCTGATATTGTATTGTGATAATAAAAGTGCTATAAACATATCCAAAAATCCAATAATGCATGCAAAAACCAAGCATATTGCAATTAAGTATCACTATGTCGAAGAGTTGGTAGAAGACAAACAAGTGAAGTTGGAGTACATTCTCACAAAGAAAGTTGTGAGTAACGCCCCTAACTCATTCAGTTTAAAGCAACAAGGAAGCATCCCTGCATCAACAGGAACAAATCATTGAAATCAGAAGAATGATGCAGAGGATGATAGCAGAAGAAAAAACTCCAAATCAGTCACAAGCATGGTGATAGAGGGAGAAAACATGAGATGCAAAGCTTATACTTCGCATGTTAAATATGCTACATCTTTGGCATTTATGTTAAGGAGGGAGATATATGCAGAAAATTGATCAATACAAAGTAAGAGAGAGATATATATGAAAGAGGGAGATATATGAGATCAGTAGTAAAGATGCAACAGTCAGGAAAGAAGCAGAAAATGCATATAATTTTGGTGATAACTAAGAGGGAGATTGTTGGAAATGATTGAAAAGATCATGAGGGAGATTGTTGGAAATGATTGAACAAGCTCAAGAATGAAATGTAATAAAACTAGAAAAGAATGCTCTCAATCATTGTTTTGTCATTGATGTCAAACTTGCTACTTGCAGGAATGACAATTGGTTTAGTGATCTAAATAATACCTGTAGACACCTAAAAACCTTTAGAAAATAAAGTATTTTTCTTTTTTGAAAAATTCCTGATGACATTATCATTTATTAATTAATTAATTATTTATTTAATTTATTTATTTTTATGTCATTAAATCTCTTTATCTTAATTAAAAATATTTAATTAAGGAATCCCTTCCAAAAATGTTTAAATCTTATTTAAACATTATTTCTTTATTTATTAATTATTTAATTAATAAATTGACCAAAAAACCCAAAATAAATAAAAAAATTATTTTTTGCCCAAAACTTGGCCAATTTCCTTAAGACCACTAACCTCTTCCAAAATCTTCTAATCCTTCTTTAATTTTGATTAAAAGCTAATCCCATCATTTCCTACCCCTAATCCCAACTCAAAATATTTAATTAAGATTAAATATTAATCCTCATGTTTATTAAAAAAGTTTTAATAAATATCTCCTCAACCCAAACTCTTGAAATAAATAAAACTTTATTTATTTCCTAAAAATCTAATTTATCCTCATCCTAAGAAATTCTAGACTCTTCTAGAAAGTCTTCATCTTCATCCTAGGAAGTTCTAGACTATTCTAGAAAGTCTTTATCCTCATCCAAAGTCTAGACTCTTCTAGAAGATGTCTTTAAACCTAATCCTAATCCCCTCCTAACCTTGTCAAATTCCCTAAACATGGGTTAAAACTTACTAACCCAGGCCAAAGTTAACAAATATCTCCTCCTTCACCCACCCTCATTAAATGCCATACACTTGCCTATCCCTAAGCTAATCCTAAACCATCCTAATCCATCCTCTAATCATTTACACAATCCTAAGCAAGCTTAAAACCCTCCTAATCAAGACCAAGTCGAAAACTCTCTCATCTCCCTCAAAATATCTCAACCATAAAACTTTATGAAGCCCACTAGGCCATAAATGACTCTTCCAAGCCCTTTTATTGCTCTTACAAGCCATTATGAGGGTCTTTATGAAGATTTTATCCCATTGAGCCTCCTTTGTTGACTCATCCTTCCCCTTTCCTCCATCCTCTCACCTTGTGACATGTGTCACTCTTTGATTGGATGTAAGGAAGCACAATCAATGTGCTCTCTTCTCATGCAATCTGAGCCCTCCATGAGATTTTTCCCATCCTTGCATCTTAGCCCTCAATCCCTCAAGCCTCTTGCCTATAAATTGAATCCTTCCCCTTTGCAAAATAACACAATCCATGAAGTAAACTCATAATGCCATTTTAAGAAGCCATTTTACATCAAAACCATACACTCGCACCCAAATTACAACTCCATTTGAAGCCCTTTTTGAAGCATAAGATTGAGCATACATCCTATCTATTTAGACAAAGCCACTCAACAAGAGAGCTTCTTATTGAGAGAGCCCATTAATGGCTCATATTCTCAATTGAGAGCTCATCTTAGTCTATCTTGAAGTTTATGAATTTTGTTTAGTTTGTAGAAGCTTTATTTAAATTTGGTTTCTATTAGCATACTAACATTGCTCATATACATTTTGGCACGCTTGGTGGGACCCTGCATGCGTCATCTTCATTAGCTTTTTTAGTCAAGTTTTGTATGTCATTTGCTAATTTTGGCTAATTTTGTTTATTTTTGTGATTTGTAGGATTGTATAAATTGGTTTTGTAGGTCCACATGAGCATGAAAAAGACAAAGGAACTCATAATCTATCTCATAGTATTTGCAGATTTTTCAAGCTTATAGGTGGACAAAGCACTTGGAATTCTTCTTCCTCTTCTTGTCTATATTCTTCTTATTCCATCTACTTCTTCTTCTTCTTCTTGTGGGAGATCTTGGCCATTTTTTTTTAAGGAAGAAAAATCATACACACTTCTTTTTAGTGCTTAAAATGAACCTCCAAATCATACTTAAATCCATTAAAAAATTAAAAATTTGCAAAAAAGAAAAAATCTTTTAACAAGTGAAACTAAACCAATCCCATCATTTGCATCCTTGCAACATCAAGGTTTTAGATTCATTCATGCAAAGTTAGGAACACTTCATTTTTGGAAATTTAAAAAGAACTTCAAGTTTCCATTTCAAAATGTTCAAAATCAACATTAAGTGCACACTAAAATTTAAATCAAACTCAAAGCATCAATCAAGGATAAAATGAACCTCATTTGCAAATATTTTAAAGTTCTTTTAAAAATCTCATGAAAACTAAGAGTCCTAAATGGTTGCCAAAAATTGTCCTAAAAGCTTTGTTATTTGTTCCAAACAAATGTCTTGTTGCAAAATCTTGAATGTTTCTTAAGTTTTTCATGCATCAAAACAATCTAGGAATATCATTTTTGGGCTTAAAATATGCAAACTAGAACACAAAATCTTGAATGAAACCCAAAGTCCAAAGAGTCATTTTCACTTTTGAGTCCAAAACAATCTTGAATGATCTAAGGTTAAAACAAAGCACTTCAAACTTCTTAAAACAACACACAAAATCTCAATCTTAAATGCTCAAAGGAAAAAATTTGAATGTTTAATCACTTGTCTTTGAATGCATGTTGCTAAACACACTCTTGAATGCCATGGATTAAAATCAAATTTTCCTTGAATGCATGATTAAAAAAAAAAATCCAATCTTGAATGCCAAGGATCAATTAACCATTGCAATATCAAACACTTCATTTGGAGCTTCTAAAATTGAACAAAATAAATCTCTTTTCCACATGCAATTTAGGTAAAGTTTGATTTTTAGACATTTAAGAAACTTTGTTAAGTTAAATACAAATTTGCAAAAATCAATTTGAGTAGTTCCTTGGACTCACCTCTTTTCTAATCACCCATCAATTCAACCATTGGTTGCAATCTCAGCACCATTTATGGGGATGGGTCCACCTAAGAGGGTGTTAAGTGCTCCATGCAAATCAAACTCCACTCACTTGGGTTTTTAGTGGTTTTTCTAAGTTAGAAAATTCCTTGAATGCACATTAGTCTCGCTAACACTTCATTTGGGCATAAAATTTGAACAACTCTTGATGTGGAGGGCCTCCGGGCGTGCGCTTGACAAATCGAGTTTCACATATTTTTTTTTGGGCTTAAAATAAACTCACACTCAATCTTGAATGCCTAACAATCAATGAACATTGCATGGTTTTGATTCATTTTCAGTGACGCTCGCATTTCTTATGTTGGCGATCTCTCGACTTCCATTATGCTAACGACACTGTCAAATTGGAATGAACATTATATGCCATAATCACAAGTGTCTTCAATCATAGCTTACAAAATCTAAATTATCAATTGGAATGAATGCGTGTCTTTTAAAACCAAGATCATGTATGTGGTCATGTTTTACACTTTTTAGGAGGCCTGCTTGGGGATTTCATCACCCCTTAGGATGACCTCAGCTCCAGCATTCCGACAGAGTATAAGAATCGGGAGGTGAATTGAAAGACACCTCTCTTGGATCAAGATTTTGTCACTCAGGCTAAGCCTCAAGGAACTTTATACCATTGAGAAGTGAAAGAGGAGAAGTGGGTTACCGCTCCTCTCACCTATGTGACATCTTTTTGTTTTCATCTACAAATTTGGGCCTCACGTACCTTGTGTATATCGAGGACTCCCTAGCTAAACCAAATTTCATCCTTGTAGAAAGCTTCCTAGGATGTCGGTGTTTTTGACATGCTTGCTCCAAACTTTTGTCTACTTGTTTTTTCATAGCTTTTGAATGAATGTTTTCCAACTTTGGTCAAAATCCTAGAAAAGCAAAAATATCCCAACTCAAGGCATACTTAGCATAGTCACTACCTCATCAGAATATCATCCAAGATCCCCCACCGCAAATGAATCTATCCAGTTCTTTACTTTAGAACAATCCCAAATCCAAAGTCCATCCAAATCATCCCCCAGCCAGCTAGCAACCCAATCCAAAATCATCGAATCCTTTAAGGCATTGTTGTTACTCTGCCAGAGTTTGCTATCCAATCAATCCTACCAATCAACCAATCTCACCAAGGTTATCCCTCTAACAGAGCATTGTCTAGGGTAATCCAACTTTGTCACTTGTATCCCTCATCACCTTGAGTGAAAGGTTGGGATCCACAAGTGGTCAATCTCGTGTCATACCCATAGTATCATTAGTTTATCCTCAAGTTAACATAGCCACCAATCCTGCACATAGGAAAGCAAAACCCTCACCTTTTGACAGCATGCCCTTGAAGTCTTCCATCCTTAGAAAAGCCTAAAATCCCCATCCAATCCTCCTTAGGTTTTTCATGCAGCTTTGACTTTCCCTAGGAAATATTTGCAAGCCCAATCCAAAATCTGAGCTTAATCCAAATCCAACCATGAGCTTCTATTTTCATCCATATTTAAGACCTCATCCCCATCAAACTCATCGTCAAAGCATGAAGTCCCAATTCTATCATGATGAGTTTGGTCACATTGTCCTTGCTCCCGCCACCTCCTATTCCAATGATGATGAAAATCTTGTTGACTATGACGGGTATATTGAAAGCCTTAGAAACATTTTGCCAACCATCCCCCAAAATCCAAGAATTCTTCCAAACTATCTAGTCATGCCATCTCATATCCCAGCTTCTCCTCCATCACCCAATCAACCAAGCTTCCAATCTTCCACCCCCATCACACCAGCTATTCCTATCAATCCACCACCTCCACCTCTGACAAATGAGTCTCCCAAGAATCTCCTAGAGGAAATACAAGAAAAGCCACCTCCAACAGTCGATAAGCCATGTTATCTAATCCAACCATGTGAAGTAGTCAGTGATGAAGCTTCCCCATCTATAATATCACCTCCATCTCCCAAAGCTATCATCCCCATACCATCCATCAAATTTCTTAAAATCCTTCCACTTCCTGCAAGCATCAAAATCCCATTGCCTATCAAATCCCTCCAAATCCTATCCACATCACCTCCAAGTATTTCCCAAATCTCCCGTAATGACCCTTATGCATCCATCTTCTACTCATCCATCTCCACTACTGAATCTTCCATCTATCCATCCACTGCCTTTGAAGAATCCATCCCTTCACCTCCTATCGCACCATCCACTCGAATCCAATCCTATCAAGATCTTACCCAAAAGCATGTTGACATTCCCCAAAGAATAAATGAAGATATCATCATACCATGTCTCCCATCCATATTGAAATCACCATCCCCTCCATCTCCAAAACCTCAAGTCATATCTCCTCTACTGCAGGATATCTTTTCATCCCATCAGCTAAATCAAGATCCTATCCTACCATCTCCTCCGCTCCATGCTTCCATCTTACCACCTATCCAAGCTATTCCACCATCTATAATCTACCCTCTTGGTTCACTTACATTCATCCATGGTGGCCCCCTCTCTGCAAAAGAATTAAGAACAATATCTCCCCATTGTAGTACATCTAATAAAGAACTTCTACCATTTTCTACAAGAAAAACGTTTCCTCAGCTCGTTCAAATGCTCAATCAATGGCATTATCAAGGTCAAGGTTTAGGACCACAAGAGCAAGGAATCATAAAGCCTATTATTGCACAAAAGAATCCAGGATTTCATGGTCTTGGATATGTATCCAAAGGCTCACCATCTAAAAGTGTTGGTACATGCCATCCCCAAACCAAGCCTATCTCTAGGCCCACCATGCCATCCTCCCATCATTCATTCAAGAAATCTTATGTCATCTCCCCTCCACCATCTTTGCAATTGAAAACAACCTACCATATCCCCCCTTCATCTGCTAAATCCATTTTGGGTCCCTATGTACCAAAATCTACCATCAGCCATCCTCCTATTATCCAGCATAAAATTCCCACTCCTTTCATTCCTATTTAGGATCAACAAAGGCACATCTCTCTACCTATCATCCATCATCCTCCAACTATAAGCTCCTACATATCCTCTCCATCTCACAAAGCTTCTCATAACCATCTTCCCAAAGCTTGCCACAACAATGTGAATAGAAACTTCAAAATGCATAAAGCTAAAAATCCACATCCTAGGCAATCATATGTCTATTCTAAAAGACATACTCCAAAAAGGCAAAATCCAATCAAAGAATGCAAAACAATGCAAAAGCCTATGAAAAGAAAATCCAAAACCATGTGGATCCCAAAGAAAAAATTTGAAACCCAATGCATCATGGCATCCACCATTGCTAATCCCCCATCTAGTGACTCGTGTCCCCCATCTCCTAACTCCATCTTGGGTGCCTATATCCCCAAGCACACTTCCACAAATCCTCCATCAAGACCCCGTCTACCATCTATTCCCCATCTACTCTTTTCACACCCATCCCAACATGTACCAATGTTGATCCTACAAGCATCTCCATCTCATGCTCCTTTCCAGCTTTTTCATCCCTCCATCTCCTACCATCAATCCCATCTAATCCGATCTATTACATAAATCACACATTCGGTGTACCAACAGCTAGCAACAAAATTAAACATTCCAATAGCCAGTGAAAAATCCCAAAGAGCCAAAAATAGCTGAAGAAAGCCAAAATCATTCTAGCTAAGTCCAAATTCAAAAAGTCAAAAAGTCAAAAAAATAAAAATAAAAAATAAAGCGTCCACTGGTGAAAACTTGGCAATTCAAGCACCTTGGACAAGTACCATGATGAAAACTTGGCAAACAAGCATCATGCGTAATCCAGCCATCCCCAGCTTAGCTTATCATCCTCATGCTTTTGGTCACATCTTGACATCCAACTCCATCTTCCAATCTATAGACCTATCCTCCATCCTCCAGCTTCCATCTCACACCATCCACTGATCTTCTGCAGCTTCAGCCAATCATCCCAGCTATCATCCATCTCCCTAGCGCCTTTCGCTTTTCCATCCTAGCTTGAATCCTATCACATCCATCGTAAGACCTCCTTCCACATGTCATCTTCTGACTGGGGGCACTGTATTCCTTGGAGATCTTGTCTTGTCCATCCTCCCTTGTCATTAGTATCCCGCTCTAGGCTATCCTCATGCAAATCCAATGTCATCCTCTCATTAGCCATTCACTCTAGCACCATCTATCTATTCAGCTACTACCAACCTTAGCATTGTCCCCATCATCATCATTGGATGCATCTTGTCAAATCCATATCTTTCATTATCACCTCATCCTTAGCTTTAGCCTCTTGTACCAAATTGAGCCATCCCGCTATCTTATCATCCTGAGCTTTTGCCTGCTTGTAACTATCTTGGTCAGCTTCAGCCTATAAATATCTTGGTCCATCAGCTTGTACATCCTCTTTAGCTTAGTACCATTGTATCTATCCAGCTTTTGTGTCTGTTCCTCCTTGATCAGCATCTTGCACACATCACACAACCCTTGGTTAGCTATCCCAATGCATCCTTTAGCTAGATCTCCTATCACCAAAGTGTTATCCTTCTTAGTTTAGCTTGCCAGATGCATCACTCATCTAGATCCACTAGCTTAGGTGATCTCCAATAGATCTGTGTAGGATATAGCTTTCCTCATGTCTGATCTTGGTCCATTAGTACCTCATCCTACCCATCTCATTGGCAAATGTTTCTCTTTTGGATTTTCACTTTCTTTTGATTTGGAATCTTCCCTTTTGGTTCTTGAAGTATCTTTTCCAAGCAATCTTTTTGTTCCCTCCTCAAGGTTGCCACAATCTTCCATATCATGGTATGCTATGAATGAGGCACTCTGAGCGTACGGTTTTGATCAAGTCTTTCATTTGTTTCTTTTTTGCTTGTGGGTTACCCAATGTCAGTTCCACACTATTTCTTTCGGGTTTCATGTGTGATGCTGGGGCAATCCTTGTGTGTTTGTTTTGAGTCAGTCTGTCAGTCCTCTAGATGGTTGGTGACACGGCCTTGATGTTCTTGGTAACCTTTGAAAATCTAGTGCTCAACTACATGGTGGTACTTCTCTTTGAAGTATCCCCCCGCTCAAAAAGCTTCAATGGTTTTCCTTCATCTCTATTATCCCCCATCCATATCTAGCATCTGTGTCTCCTACCCCAGCTTATGCATCAGTATCTCTTTGAATCACTCCTCACCTTTAGCTTTAGGGATCCACAATCCTAGTCTTAGGGATCCACCAATCCAAATCAATCTACCAAGCCTCATCTTTCGAGATCCACAATCCTAGTCCTAGGGATCTCCGAAACCCATCTTTCGCCAATCTGACTCTTTGAAATCTTGTTGCATCAGCTTTTTGATCCCCTCATCCATCTCCCCATCCTGGATTCCTTTTATAGCACTCCGCTCCTTCATCCTCTGTAATCCTTGTGATCTTAAGCTTGCTTCCTCTTGTGCTTATGATTCTCCCTTTATCATTCTCCCGTAGTGAGAGTTTGAGCTAACTAAACCTCTTCTCTTAAGCCAATCTGAGTCTTCTTTCTCATCTCAGATTCTTGTACTTTTCAAGAAGTTGTCGAGCCTTGCTTTCTCTTCCTGCTGCCTTCTTGAGGGGGCATCTTGCAGTCCATTCTTTCCTCTTCTACTCTAGCCTTGGGCATCTTATTTTCTTATCTTTGATGCCATGCCACTTGCAGCATCACATCAAAGAGGGGCAAAATGTAGACACCTAAAAATCTTTAGAAAATAAAGTATTTTTATTTTCTGAAAAAATTTTGATGACATCATCATTTATTAATTAATTAATTATTTAATGTATTTATTTATTTTTATGCCATTAAATCCCTTTATCTTAATTAAAAATATTTAATTAAGGAATCCCTCCCAAAAATGTTTAAATCTTATTTAAACATTATTTCCTTATTTATTAATTATTTAATTAATAAATTGACCAAAAAACCCAAAATAAATAAAAAAATTTATTTTTTGCCCAAAACTTGACCAATTTCCTTAAGACCACTAACCTCTTCCAAAATCTTCTAATCCTTTTTTAATTTTGATTAAAGGCTAATCCCATCATTTCCTACCCCTAATCCCAACTCAAAATACTTAATTAAGATTAAATATTAATCCTCATGTTTATTAAAAAAAATTTAATAAATATCTCCTCAACCCAAACCTTTGAAATAAATAAAACTTTATTTATTTCCTTAAAATCTAATTTATCCTCATCCTAAGAAGTTCTAGACTCTTCTAGAAAGTCTTTATCCTCATCCTAGGAAGTTCTAGACTATTCTAGAAAGTCTTTATCCTCATCCAAAGTCTAGACTCTTCTAGAAGATGTCTTTAAACCTAATCCTAATCCCCTCCTAACCTTGTCACATTCCCTAAACATGGGTTAAAACTTACTAACCCAAGCCAAAGTTAACAAATATCTCCTCCTTCACCCACCCTCATTAAATGTCATCCACTTGCCTATCCCTAAGCTAATCCTAAACCATCCTAATCCATCCTCTAATCATTTGCACAATCCTAAGCAAGCTTAAAACCCTCCTAATCAAGCCCAAGTCAAAATTTCTCTCATCTCCCTCAAAATATCTCAACCATAAAACTTTATGAAGCCCACTAGGCCATAAATGACTCTTCCAAACCCTTTTATTGCTCTTACAAGCCATTATGAGGGTCTTTATGAAGATTTTATCCCATTGAGCCTCCTTTGTTAACTCATCCTTCCCCTTTCCTCCATCCTCTCACCCTGTGACATGTGTCACTCCTTAATTGGGTGTAAGGAAGCACAATCCATGTGCTCTCTTCTCATGCAATCTGAGTCCTCCATGAGCTTTTTCCCATCCTTGCATCTTAGCCCTCAATCCCTCAAGCCTCTTGCCTATAAATTGGATCCTTCCCCTTTGCAAAATAACACAATCCATGATGTAAAGTCATATTGCCATTTTACATCAAAACCATACACTCACACCCAAATTACAACTCCATTTGAAGCACTTTTTGAAGCATAAGCTTGAGCATACATCCTATCTATTTAGACAAAGCCACTCAACAAGAGAGCTTCTTATTGAGAGAGCCTATTAATGGCTCATATTCTTAATTGAGAGCTCATCTTAGTCTATCTTGAAGTTTATGTATTTTTTTTAGTTTGTAGAAACTTTATTTAAATTTGGTTTCTATTAGCATACTAACATTGCGCATATACAATATCAAGTTGTTGATTGACAAGGTGGTGGTAATCAATAAGATGTAACTAGAATACCTAGAGAAAGGTTGAAGTTATGATGGTCTAATGAAGTACAAGGATTAGCTAAGCCATTGATGAAATAGTGTATTGATGACATACTCTAAGACACAGAGAATGGGCACACTAAAACACATCAAAAATATAAGGTTTTAGCTAAGTCATTTGTAAAGCCTAACTAAGTTCATTAGAAAAAGAGAGCTGAGCAAGTTAGTTAGTGCCGAATAGATTCCTAGTTGAAGCCAAGCAAGTTCAACTTGAGTATGTGCCAAGTGATCTTCAGATACCAAGTAAAGAACAGATGATGAGTGATCTCCAAATGTCGAGTAAAGAATAGATGCCGAGTGATCTTCAGGTGCTAAGTAAAGATCAGATGCTAAGTGAAGATCAGGTGCCGAGCAAATACAAGTGCCGAGTAACACAGAGGTGTCGAGCATTAGTAAATCAATAGTGTCGAGTTGCTGCATTATTTTAAAAATTGAAGATTCATCAGATCTAAGTCGAAAAGGTTGTAATCTAGAATTTTGTGAATTAAATAGAAGATAAGACTGATGAGCTGGTGGCACATAACACCATGTAGAACATTTTTGGAGAATACAATTGGACTCTAGATGAAGTTTCTAGATAAGAGCAAGATATGGGGTAGATACATTGTACCCTACCTAATCTACCTGAAACCCTAAAATTGGAGAGGAAGAATCAAGCAAGAAAGGGACTCCAGATTTCTATTTAAGGAGTCATAAGGTCATGAAGCAAAACAAGGAGGAGGTCAAGCATGAAAGCATAAAATGCTGAAGGAGGTGCTAAGGAGTAAGAGAACACAGTTACTCTGCTTCAACAGATGACCACATATATTCTTGCATTGGTATGATGAGTAAGAAGACTCAAGGAGATGAAGCTTGAGATGACAAGGTGTCAGAACTGAATTGATTAAAGCCAAGCAAAGGATTGAACTGAAGTGTGATTTGAAATCTACAAGATATGATGTAAGTTGTATCAGATCAAAAAACCATTATTGTTACTCTCTAACAATTGTAATAGATAGTTTAAACCCTATAGACTTAGGTTGGTTTAATAGCCATGTTGTAAATCCTTTAACAGGGAGACATTCCAAGTGAATGTTCTAAAGTCTTTTTACTAGGCCCATTCCTAATAGTATGGTGAAATCCTCTAAGAAGGTCACATTTAATAGTGTGTTGTAAGTCTTTAACAGGGCAAGCCTTTAATAGGGCATCACTTTGGAAGAGTGAAAATCAAGTAGCATGTTACTGGTGGTTTTGCCCAAATTGGGTTTCCACATAAATCACAGTGTCATGTGTTGATCTTGCATGATTTATTCCTGCATGTTGATTGGTTGTAACTTGCTCAGATGATTGATTTAAGCTTGGATGGATGAAAAGTTTATGGGATCACTATAATTTGAGAAAAAGTATTATTAGGGCATTTAGACCTTGGATAACTGATTCACCCCTCCCTCTCAGTTATTCTAAAGAATTCTAACACTATGGTTGGTGGGTTAGTTGCTTGTTGATCTTTGTGTTTGATAGAGAGAGATCTTATTATTGCATCTTTCATTATTAGACATTGGTAATTCTGTTATTGATGTATATAGTTTTGATTGCACGTCGGGTCAACACCCATTAATTACTACTTTTATAAGACTATGAGTAATAAGTGGAGCTTCTCTTTTTTGGACAAAAATCTATTGAATTCTTCACAGTTATTATACAAGTTTCTAGTTCTAAGATATGTCTCTTTTCTTCAAACTATAAATACACATGTTGTATTGGAATAGAAAGTCTTTCTAACAATATATTTTGGTTAAATTTTGATGGGGTAGGGCAGAGGAATCTAGAGAATTGTGGAATTGAAATTGTCATTGGGAAAATCCAAGGTTCTATTGTCAAGCTTGCATGTGCCCACATTGGTAGTAGCACTAATAACTTGGTTGATCATGTACTTGGTTATTATAGTATGCTTCAAGGACATTGTTCAACTTTGTCTTCAAACTCTTTTCTATAATGAAATCTAACATTGATATATGGTGAATAATATTACAATGGATAAAATGGCTGACTTTTCCCTTGATAAAGAACAATCATAATTAGAATTTAATAGTGAGCCTACTTTTAGAGCATGATTTAAGACATTGCATGATTGTTAATTCTAAGCCCTGACTTTGGCTGTTTGTTTTAGTTTTTCCTCATTGTCATGTTTGACCTTAAAAGGACTTGTTTATTTCAAATTTTTTTATTGATTTGGGCACAAATGATTTCATTCTAGTTCATCTTGGTTTTATTAGGAGAAGATGAAATGTTTTGGCGCTTGGTTTTTATTTTGTACACTTTCTGATGTGGCCTTGGAAATCTAATCATGCAATATCTCTGATTCAATAGTAACCATTATCTTCTTTATTTTATGTTCTTGACTTTCTTTGTTCCTTATGAGACAACATCTTTCATTTTTATTTGATCTGAACTTTATATGCAAAAGGATGTTTGATTATTGTTGTGGTATGTCATTAGTTGGGAATGTGATCATATACTTGTTTCTATGTTCTTTATATTGTCATTGGAAATGTTGGGGCAATGATAATGACTTTCTAAGATTTATGTATCAATTCTTTATTATCTATGTAGGGTCAACTGATTTTTATATATTGGATGGATTTTTTTAATTTTTTTTATATCACTTATTATTTGTGAGTGATCTAGCGAACAAAATGTAAGTTAATAGAGTTATTTTTCTATTACTTCCATAAAAACTTAGGATTAGCTCTTGTATTGTCTTTAAAATCTTTTATCTACTCTTGTCTTGTCTTTGAATGAATGAATTGGATGAATGTCCCTTTCAATGAGGTAGATTGTTCAAATATCTTTTTGGAGAAATAACTCTATCCTTTTATAGGAAATCTTGTAAATTTTGGTTTCTGTAGTATGTATAGTTGTTACTATTGTAATTCATCCTTTTGATGTAATCTAGGTTGTCTCCTCATTTTGTAACTATTAAGACTTTTTTATTTAGATTTCTTATGAATAAGACAACGTGCCTTTTATTTCAAAAAAAAAAAACTCTATATTTATGATGACTTATCAAAATTTCAAATATGTAACTTCTCTCAACTTAGTCTTTCAAATATATAAGTAAAGAATTTGAGTATTTTTTCTATTAGAATTTTTTATCAATATACTATTACTTCTATTTTAAAACTTATTTTTACAAATCAAAACATCATTTTTGTCAAGATAGGAAACTTGCAAGTCCTTCAAAGTAAATTAAATTTTTATAACATTTCTCATAACATTTTATCAAATCTATAGCTTCTTTCATTTTGAAATTTATTTATGAAATCAAGAAATCATTTTTATAAACATAATAAATTTTTCAATAATTTTTTAAAATAATTTATTATCCATTCTATAACTTATTTCACTTAAATTTTTTAATATAAAAATCTACAAATCATTTTTATCAATTTCTAATCAAACATGTCACCTTTATTTTCAAGTCCCTCAATATATTCTACAAATTTTTACTTTTTTGATGTATTCATTAATAGATAGTAAATTGATGGTAGATTTATTAAAGATATTCTTAAGAATAATAGTAACTTTCTTACAATTTTCTAATGTAAAAAGACAAATTTCATGTAAAATAATTAAATTATAATTATATTTGTAGAGAAATAATATTATATTAAATAGATTGAAAGAATTCCATGTGTAGATTAAAATAGATGAACTATTTAAAAGATTATATGTTATAATAACCTTAGTCATATATATTTCACTAAAATGAAAGGGGAAGAATGTTAAATAAAAAGACCAAATATATATGATAATCAAAATTAGGTTTTAAAAGGTTATCATTGCATTTGTAAAAAAAATTTGTATTATTATATATTGTTGGTCATTTTTCCCTCCATTTGGCCAATAATTGGTAATTGATCTGAAAGATCTTTAATGAGTTGGATTCTTTAATGTGGGTTAACACACTTTTGGGTTGGGTTAACATCTCATGTTAACTCAGTCTCTTCATATGCCAAGCTAGTTCAATTCCTTCATATACCGAGCTAGTTCAATCCCTTCATTGACTAAGTTGGCCCATTTTCTCTTCATGTACCAAGTTGTGGGTTTACATGCATTTTTTGTTGGGGTTAACATTTCACGTTAACCATTTTTGCTATTTGAAGAAGTGACTTTCTCCTCTTTCTGAAATCACGAAATTGCTTCTACCTCTTCAATTGAATATTCAAGAAATGTGTCATCTTACTGTTGCATGCCACATGGCAAATCCTTCTTATTTTGGGTTATTTTTAATTAGATGGTGGTCATATTTTTGCATTGCTTCCCTTTGCTGTTATGAAGATATGATGGCCGTTAGATCTTTGGCGAATCTTTGGATATTTTATGAGTGCATCTTAGCCATCTATGTGGTTAGGTGAAGATCTTGATCTATGGTGGGATTTTATTCATCAGTCAAGAATATTTTTACAACATATGAGCTGTTCATTTCAAAGGAAGATCTACATCAATGGTTCACATCTTTTCAAGGAAAATCAAATTTATTTCATGTAGGTCAACTTTTTATTTTTGCGGTGAGTTAACTTGCATGTTATCCCATCCTACGTTTTCTTTAACAAAAATGCAAATTTTGTTATTGTGGCCATGACATGCTACAAGGATTATTTCTCCAATGCTAACCAACATTTTGGGCCTTGTTCCATGGTGTTAATGCATCTTCATGCCTCTTAATTATTGTGATGATCAAATCACATGGGATTTGATTTTATTACAACTAGATGTGTCAATTTTGGTCACTTTTGCATATAGAGTTGTTCCATGATCAAATTTTTTCCAGATTTGCAAGATTGTCCTCCACAATATTAAATGGTAGTGGTTGGATTTAGGTTTAGGGCATAAAATATCTTAGTTATGCTTGAGCTATAAAGGCATATGTAAATTTTGTTGAAGGTCTGACCCTTTTTGTTTATCTAGCATTGGTCTAGCTTGTCACTGTAAATCCCCTTTGCCTTTGAACTATATGACATTCTACCTTATCTGCTTTAGCCATTGATGTATTGTGTAAGAACTATTTTCCTCTCATTGGTGTATTATGGATATCTACAATCTTGCATGACTGTACCTCTTTTTGGCCAATGAATGATATATAAGTGAATTCTCTTCTTCCTTTTGTTATTTATTTGGGTTTTCAAATATGCATGTGATTTTTAGGTTAAAACAAATCTGGATGTGTATATCTTTTGGTGTCATGATGGTTCAAAAGTGCATGTATGGGTAGAGATTGGTTTGAACATTCTATTTTGGTGCATCACCACTTAGGTTAGAATAGGTAGATTTTCTTTTGTGCATTCCTTCTCCCTTTTCCTCTCCAAGTGTAGTTAGGTGCATCTTGATAGCAAACTAAAACAACCTTCTCTAGAGATTCGACCTTAGAGCACAAGTCCCACACTTGGAGGTCATTTCCATGTTGCTTAAAGTCGCTTGAGGGTCGTACCTCAAGCAAGGGACCGACTTTTGTGATAACATATATATCTATATCATAATAATAATAAGAGTTTGTGAATATATTTTCTATCAACACATGATATAACTTGTTAATCTATCTGTAAAATTTTGTGGAAGAAAATGAATTATGAGAGAAAAAAAGTCATATAAGACAAAATTTAAAATTTAAAATTATTTCAATTAAAAAAAAATTTTGTTGGTGATAGTGAACCCTATTTAAATAGTTTTAAAAAAAATCTAATAGGAATTTCAGTTTACTAAAACTCATTTTAAAAAGTAATTTTCATTTTAAATTTATACAAAAAATTATGATATTGGGTGAACAAATTTAGGATAATTATTTGGTTGACTCTAGGTAGAAAATTAACAACCACAAGTACTCTACCTTCAACACTTTTTAGCCTATCCAATGGAAGATTGCTAATATCCTAAGATTTTAGATTGATTTTCTCCCTCTAACTTACTTAGGGGTCCCTATTGTGTTGG
Organism: Cupressus sempervirens; assembly: GCA_028749045.1. Lineage (NCBI taxonomy): Eukaryota > Viridiplantae > Streptophyta > Pinopsida > Cupressales > Cupressaceae > Cupressus > Cupressus sempervirens. The sequence goes on along the minus strand of CM053786.1, from coordinate 79,133,713 downwards.
TAAGACATCATAGGCTTTTTTGGAAGAGCTTTCTCGACAAGTTTTGATAAAAAGTCAATCATTGGACTCATAGGTCACTCTCTACAACTGGCAGGGTTGTACTCTCTTGCAATCTATGACTCGGGTCCTTCCCTATATAGAAGCATGGTTCAGGCTTCCTAGAGGTATTTTCTTAAGGAATTTGATGCTCTCTCTCGCCAATTTCTTTGGAGTGGCAATTTGCAAAATGTTAAATGGAGCCTTATCAATTGGGATACTGTCTACAGGCCAAAAAAGGAAGGACGCCTCAGTTTTCATTCTACTATCTTGTGCAATCAAACTCTTGCTACTAAGCTCTATTGGCATTGATGTTCTAGTCAATCTTAGCTTTGGGCCCTTATTCTATCACGCAAGTATTTACCTTGTGTTGATCCTTCAGATATTTTTAGGTTTTCTCTTGAGGGAAGAGGCTCTATGGTGTGAAATAATGTCAAAATTGGTGCTCACCTGGTGAAGAGAAGTCTTTTTTGGGTCTATGACAGAGGCACTGAGGCTCTATTTTGGATGATTCCTGGAATGGGAATCCTCCTCTCTTGTCCTCTCATCCACACTTGCAGCCTCCTTGTGATTTTTTCCTTTTTGATGGATGGAATAAGGTGGATCATTATAAGGAGGCTTATAACCTCAACCTCGTTGTTGGTTGTAGATGGAAGAATTCTTCTAATTGGTCACTGGGTGGCTCTCTGGGGGATTAGTTGGAACTTTCCCCCAAGTATTGACTTCTAGGGAGTGCAGGTCTCTGTAGCAACCTAATTTTTTAGCTTGGGGAGGTGCTTCTTCTAGCAAGTATTCTATTTCTTCAAGGTACCTTGTGCTAATTAGGCTTATTTTTGGCAAGGTGGAGGTCTCTTGGTGGAAGAAAGTTTGGAATAGGTTCTCTTGGCCTAAGTGTAACTTTTTCCTCTGGATTCTAGTTTACAATCGTTCTCTTACTTGGGAGAATCTCTGCAAGAGGCTTTCAGGGGCCTTCCATCTATTTCTTATGTCATAATAGTGAAGAGACTATTTCTCACCTTTTCTTCTAATGCCCCTTTGTCAAATAGATTTGGCACTTCTAGAGGAGTGTGTGGAGATGCACATGCTAGCATGTCTCCTCCTTGTCTAATTTTTGGGACCGTCTAGGTCATCCCCCTTCCAAGACCTCTTTTCTTCAGGTCGCTTGGACTATTGGCCCTTCCCTTCTTTTATGGAATGTTTGGCTTGAGAGAAATGGGAGGATCTTTCATGATGTGAAATTTGAGATCAAGCACCTGTGGGGGGGAATTGCTAATTCTCTTCATGAAACACTCTTGGCTAAATGTGACATTGGTGGAGGTTTGGATCCTAGCAATGCTGGTATTTACTCATGCCTTTCATTTCCTATTTAGGGAAGCGCTCCCTCATTCCCCCATAGACACTTTGGGAATAGAGCTAGGCAGCACTGTTAGCATGTTAATTGTAAGGGGCATTGGACTCCTCTCGAGGCTAGAGTTCTTAAAATCAACATTGATATTTCTTCTTGGGGAAATCTTGGACCGACTAGTATTGGGGGAGTTGGGTGTGATAGCTCTCATGATATTCAATTTTTTTTTCTATATACAAGGGTTATCATACAAATAACCTCATGGAAGCCCTTGCTATCTTGGTTGTAGTGGAATAGTGTTGTAAACATGGCTAGAGAAAAATTATTTGTGAGACTGACTCACAAGTGGTTGTGAAATTATTGAATAGACGAAACCTTGTGGATGTGGATTGGCATTTGGCTCTGATTATTCAGTAGATCACTTAGTTATGCAATTTTCTAGATTTTGTGTCTTTTATGCATATCACTCATGAGTGGAATGGTGTGGCTAATTGTTTGGCTAAATGGGCATCTAAGCATGTGCCGGATTGGAACATTACTAATCATAGATTGGTTCCCCTTGATTTTTCTTAGATGTTGCTTGTGGACAAGGATAAACTTCTGCAGATCTCTTTGTTCCTTCTATTGTTCTATTCTCTTCAGTTTTCAGTAAAAATTTTACCCCTCTTTTAGTTAAAAACTCAAAAGCAAATAGATTGTTATATATTTGCCATGTTTTCTTCATTTTTTAAATTTGCACTGTCTCTAATAAATATAACTCTCGAGGAGACAAAAAATTTGATTATGTTAATGTTTTAGGATTTTCTTTCTTAATAAATTTAATCTTATATTAATATTAAATCAAAAAGAGTTGTAGACAGATATATATTAAACCAAAAATCAATTAGTCCTACTTCCATTTAAAATTGTAAACTTAAAAGGAAAATCCTAAAACATCAACATAATCAAGTTTGTCTCCTCAATAGTTAATTATAGAGTGCAAATTTTAAAGTCTTGCACGTTTATAGTCAATTCTCACTAATCTTCTAAGATTTTGTAGTTATGGGAGGAACTGATTTCACAACTAGACAACTGGCATGTTGATCCAACATTTCAGG